>CANNZV010000545.1:0-261964 GCA_947561585.1 Caprella mutica
AATATTAATAAATAATTAATATTAATAAATAATTAATATTAATAAATTGATTAAAATTAATATTAATAAATTGATTAACATTAATAAATAAATTAATATAATTAATTAATATTAATAAATAAATTAATATTAATAAATAATTATTATTAAATGAATTATTAATAATATATAACAATAACAATTAAATAATTAATTAATTAATGTTATTAAATGAATTAATATTAATAAATTAATTACCCAATATTAATAAATTGATTAATATTAATAAATTGATTAATATTAATTCATTATTAATATTAATATTATTAATTAATTATATATATAAATAATTATACAATAAATAAATTTATACAAAATAAATAAATTTATACAAAATAAATAAATTTATACAAAATAAATAAATTTATACAAAATAAATAAATTTATACTAAATAAATAAATTAATACAAAATAAATAAATTTATACAAAATAAATAAATTTATACAAAATAAATAAATTCATACAAAATAAATAAATTTATACAAAATAAATAAATTTATACAAAATAAATAAATTTATACAAAATAAATAAATTTATACAAAACAAGTAAATTTATACAAAATAAATAAATTTATACAAAATAAATAAATTTATACAAAATAAATAAATTTATACAAAACAAGTAAATTTATACAAAACAAGTAAATTTATACAAAATAAATAAATTAATACTAAAAAAATGATTACATTAATACTAATAAAAAAATTAATTAATTAAAATTAAATAAATTACTTAATTCTAATAAAATAATTAGCAATTGCAAAAAAGTACTTCAAAGTGTCAGTTGTAGAGCTGCTCCACATTGTTGAATTCCAATGCGGCGGCTGAAGCGGCTAGAGATGTGCGGCTCGATTCACTCGTCTCTTCTTTTGGACTGCTATCCGATATATCCCATGTACCCCTTTCCAATGGAGTTCTACCGCCGTACGGCCGAAGCGGCTCTAGGCAAGAGGCTCGATCCGGTACGACTGTACTGCTCTGGAGCAGTCCAGCCGCCACAGTCTTGCGGCTAGTAGTAATTTTTGCAGCTATCTTTTAATATTTGGAAGGCAAATAAGTAAAATGTGATAACTGACAAAGTTGGCTGTTGATTAAATATGAGTAGAATGTCATCCAGCACACTGCTATTTTCCCTCCATTTTTCTACTATAGTGTATTTTCCCGTTTAAAATAACGGGTTTTCAATAGTATAATCCGATTGAAGTGTACTTTTCCATTAAAATAAAAAATAAATCATCACCCTATATGGTATATACTATATATACACAGTGTATATTCGTCTTTTAGTTGCGAGAAAAATGTCACGCTTTAACATTTAATGTATAGAAAATGAATTACATATATGTTTCGAACACAAATATTTTCTGACACAAAATTTTCTGACACAAATTACATACATTTTTATACAGTAAATTTTTAGATACAGTTTTTAACAAATATTCTTTAACAAAATTAATATTCGTTAACCATTTTTTAAACATATTTTTTATATATATTTTTTTATAATTCAAATTTTAAATATATTCTTTAGATATATTTTTTATTTATTTTATATAATATTCTACATACACTTTTTCAACAAATATTTTTTAACATAATTATTTTACATAATGTTTTTTACATATATTGTTCTATGCATAAATTTCTTTACTCACATTTTTTCTAAATAAAAATTTTCTTACACATATAATTTTTCTATGTACATTTTTTAAAGTATATTTTCTAGATATATATATTTTTTTATTGATAATCTATTAATTTGAATGGGAATTACACTAGTATCAATATAATCCCGTGAATCAGGTCACATTTTTTATGTTAAAAATGATAATTATCTAATACTAGTGTAATTGCCATTAAAAATAGTGGGTTATCAATAATAAAAAATATATAAATAAATTGAAAAAAATATATACCTAGAATGATTATGTTAAAAAGAATGTTTGGTAAAAAAGTGCATGTAGAATATTATATAAAATAAAAAAATATATATCTGAAGAATAAATTTAAAAAACTGATTATAAAAAAATATACCTACTTAAAAAATAAGTTACAAAATTTGTTAATGAATATTAATTTTGTTAAAGAATATTTATTAAAAACTGTATCTAAATTATTTCTGTATAGAAATGTATGTAATTTTTGTCAAAAAAATCTGTGTCAGAAATTTTTTGTGTTCGAAACATACATGTAATTCATTTTCTATACATTAAATGTTAAAGCGTGACATTTTTCTTGCAATTCCAACCAACAGACAAAGACACACTGTGTATTAGTATATAGGGTGATTTCTTATATGTGAAACTGTCCGATATTTCGTAACTCACCCTATTTATTTCGCGTAATTAATAGATTATTATTCACTTACGTCAAAATATTTGAGTAATTTTTAATTGAAATACAACTTTGAGCTTTCCATAGGCATAAACTGTTAGAATTATGCAGTGTACTACTAGCTTGAAGTTGAGGATAATTCTTGAGAGACTGTTGAAGTATTTATTTGAACAAAACGAATGTAAAATTTAGGAGAAAAGGTGCTCTAATATCATTAGCTATCGTATCCACTTTACGCAAAATAAATTAAATTAATATTCATAAAATATACAAATGCTATTTTAACACTCCTTCTCATTTGTAATCCTATGAAGAATATTAATATATACTATATGCTACCAAACAAAAATAATTAGACATAATGTTATTGGCTTATGATTAACATCTTTGCTCAGTCTTAGAAAAATAAATGAAAGGAGAAATCCAATATGATAATAAAGTAATTAAATCACTTTAGTTCCATTACTCCATTCAGATTCCTAAGATATTTGAATTTATCTCTAGCAAGTGGCTTAGTGAATATGTCAGCAGGCATTTTCTCAGTACACAGATATTCAACGGTAATGTTTCCTTTTTTAACTTGATCTCTTATGAAGTGAGTTTTTATGTCCAAATGCTTTATTTTGACGTGAAATTCACTATTTTTAGACATACTGATTGCAGCTGTATTGTCTTCAAAGATAGTAATTGGCTCAGCAGAAGATTCATCAAGATCTGACATTAGATTTTTTAACCACACAGCTTCTTGAGCAGATTTACTGAGAGCAGTGTATTCTCCTTCAGCTGTAGAGAGAGCTACTGTTGTTTGCTTTTTACTTGACCAGCTCACTGGACCAATTTGCAGTTTGAAAACATATCCTGATGTAGATTTCCGATCCGCAGTGTTTCCAGCAAAATCAGAGTCAGAATAACCAGTGAGAGTTGTTGTTGGTTTAGATTGGTAATTAATTCCAAAATTAATTGTGCCTTTCAAATACCGAAATATCCTTTTAACTGCTGACCAGTGAACCGTAGAAGGTTTGAAACAATGACGACTCACTTGATGAACAGCAAATGTTATATCTGGCCTTGTCTTAGTTGATAGATATATCAAGCTTCCAACTGCAGACTGATATATTTTAGAATCAAATTCTTCATCTTCTTCTCGGAAAGAAATCAATTTAGCATTGGGATCAGCTGGTGTATCAATACTGTTACAAGATGTAAAATTAAATTGTTCAAGCATGTTGGTAATATAATATGGCTGACCTAACCAGAAATCACCATTTGGTTGTTGAATAATTTTGACTCCAAGGAATTCTTTTATTTGACCGAGATCTTTAACTTCATATTTTTGTTGCTTTACTAGTTCAATTTCTTCTTTATTCTCACCAGCAATAATGAGATCATCAACATAAAGACCAATATAGATGCCTTTTTGTGATTTGTAGATACAAGGATCACTAGCTACATTTTCAAATCCCATTTCAATTAACCGGTTATTAATCGAATCATTCCAGCATCTTGGACTTTGTTTGAGCCCATATATACTTTTTTTCAAGTAGCACACCAAATCTCTGTTGTTTTCAATAACATTGCCTTTTGGCTGTTTCATGAATACGTCTTCTTTTAGGTCTCCATTTAGGAAAGCAGTTTTAATGTCCATTTGATGAACATGGAATCGGTTTCTAGCAGATAGGGCTAACAAAGTTCTGATTGATTCAAATCGAACGACAGGACTGAATGTTTCGTCATAATCTTCTCCCTGTTTTTGTGAGTAGCCTTGAGCAACCAGTCTTGCTTTGTACACTATTTTATTATCACAGTATTTCTTTTTAAATATCCACTTTGAATTAACAAGTTTCTTTCCTGGAGGTAGTTGCACAAGATCATATACATTATTCTTTTCCATGGATTCCATTTCAGTGTCCATAGCTTTTTTCCAGTTTGGATCATTTATTGCTTCTTCCACTGATTTTGGTTCACAGGAAACAGCAGCATTCACCCACTCTCCATAAGTATCAGGAGCTCTATGACTTATTTTTGACTTTCTTGCAGGAATTTCTACATCTGCTTCATTAGGAGTTATTTGTGATCTTTTTATATGAATTTCTTCATCAGCTTCGGTAGGTAAACTTTGAAGAGTTTCATATATCTTAACTTGTTGTATTTCATTTATTTCTGAGTCCCTTTTATCAGTGTGATGAATTTGTTCATTTTCACTGAACACTACATTTCGCTCAATGAACACAATCTCTTTGTTGATATCGTATAATCTGAAACCTTTCTTTAATTCACAGTAACCTAGAAAAATGCATTTCTTTGATTTCTGATCTAGTTTTCTTCTATTTTCTTTTGGAATGTGAGAGTAAGCAATGCAACCAAAAGGTTTGAAGTGATTAATATTAGGCTTTACTCCTTTAATGGCTTCATATGGTGTTTTATTGCTAAGTGTACTTGTAGAAGATCGATTTTTAACATAAGCAGCTGTGTTAAGAGCTTCAGCCCAAAATGACTTGTCCAGTTTTGAATCAAGAAGCATGGCTCTCACGGTCTCTATGAGGGTTCTGTTCAATCTTTCACTTACACCAATTTGTTCTGGACATGAAGGTACAGTAGTTTCATGCTTGATACCGTTCTCTTGAAGATATTCTTTGAACTCATTAGAGCAATATTCACCTCCATTATCTGATCTTAAGATTTTAATGAAGTTACCAGTTTCTTTTTCTACACTTGTTTTGAAATTTTGAAAAATTTCTAAGGCGTCGCTTTTCTTTTTCATAGGATACACCCATACATATTTTGACTTATCATCTGTGAATGTGATAAAATATTCAGCCATTCCTATTGATCTTTGTTCAAGTTTTCCACATACATCAGAATGAATGAGCTCTAATAGTTCTCTTGATTTAATTTTCTTACTCTGAGGAAATGGACATCGTTTTATTTTAGCAGAAGTACATGGCTCGCAGATATTTTTTGTTGGAGATTCTGTTTCATTTATTTTAAAACTATCAACCAAATTATCTCGAGACATTTTCTCCATTCGTTGGCTTCCAATATGACTAAGTCGACGATGCCACAACTCTTTCGATGCAACAGTATGAGCTTCTTCAGTTTCAGTGAGGTAAAACAAATTATTCTCCTTCTGAGCTTCGGCAATAATTTCATTGTCTTTACCAACAAAACTATATTTGTCTTTTGAGAAGATAGCAGTTATACCTTCATTTGAAGTTTTAGAGATGCTCAAAAGATTGTACGACAATTTTGGAATGTACAATACATTTCTAAGTTTTAATTTGTTTTTATGATGCTTGGTGTTGACGTTAATAATTACGCTTCCTTTGCCTTTTACCTCAAGTGTACGTCCATCACCTATACTAACTTCTTCAGGATGCTTCAATTCTGAAAAATCTGTTAGGAGTTTCTTTTGGAATGTCATGTGGCTCGTTGCTCCAGAATCTATTATCCATGTGTTAAGATTTGAATAGTTCTGTACAGAACATGCTAGATGTGTCACTAGTCCAACACAATTTTCAGGGAAATCTGGTTTAGACATCACTTGATTCAATTTTTCACCTTTGCATTTAAATTGTACGTTATTTTTCTTCAATTCTGGGTGAAGAATCCAACAGTCTTTGAAAATATGTCCTGTCTTGTGACAATGATTGCATTTCTTCACGATCTTTGGTTGTTTCTTAACATATATATTGCTTGTGTAATCTCCTTCTCTGACTGCCTCTCTTTCATTATATTTTCTTGTTCTAATAGTTTTTGAACTACAGTTTGAAAGTCAGGAAGAGTATCAACATTTTCTATTGTAGTTACAACCATGTCATAACTATCAGGTAAAGAACAAAGTAAATAAAACACTTTGTCATCATTTTCAAGGGATTCACCAATCGCAGCAAGATTACTATAAGTTTCAGAGAAAAATTTCACATGATTTTGCAGATTCATCTTATCAGTCATCTTCGTGTTTATTAATTTTTTTCTTAATGAAAATTTATTTGCAACAGATTTCTTCTGAAATGTTGTTTCTAATACCTTCCAAACATCAACAGGATTTTCTGCATTTCCTATTAGATATATTAAATCTGGATCAATGGTTAAAACAATCGTTGCTAGAGCTCTGTCTCTTCTTAAACAAAACTTATTTAATCTTTCCGTTTCAGATTCATTTGACATGTTTTCTGTTTCGTTAACAATGGACCATAATCCATCACGGATGAGTGCCATTTTAGCTTGCACCTTCCATGTTTGATAGTTTTCTCTTCCTTTCAGTGGAATAACTGAGAAACTTCTATCGTGACTTGACATCTTTTCAATAAATCTGTCTTCTCTTATCTTTCTTCTTAGTTAGTAGCAAGTTGAACAAGTCTTTACTCTGAAATGTAGTTTGAAGGTACTCTTATAATTTCTCTTCCTGTATCTCCGATGAATTTTCTTTATATTCACACTGAAGTATAACAAGTCGAAATATTAAATCCCTTTCAAAATTTTCTTGAGTTTTTTACGAGTTCTTTCTTCTGTCCTGGGCCCATAACCTGTTAGAATTATCCAGTGTACTACTAGCTTGAAGTTGAGGATAATTCTTGAGAGACTGGTCACTGTTGAAGTATTTATTTGAACGAAACGAATGTAAAATTTAGGAGAAAAGGTGCTCTAATATCATTAGCTATCGTATCCACTTTACGCAAAATAAATTAAATTAATATTCATAAAATATACAAATGCTATTTTAACATAAACAATGTATAAATTTCCTATCATTCCTCTCTAAATTCCTATAAAATAAATAAATAAATGAACACAAGACGAGAATTATCAGAAAAGAATATTCGTTCTCAATTTAGGTATTTTAATTAATTCTAGAGCGAAAATGATAACCAAAGCAGCGTCGTGTTGGCCAGAGTCATGGAAGTGGCCTGAGTGCTAGTCTATTAAATTGAGCCAGAAAAAGGTGTTACATTCGTTCCACATCTCACCTTAAAAAACAAAAGTCTAGACCTCAACCTTGATGTAAGTTATTTCAGATACCAAATAAATAGTAATAATCAAGATAGACCGAAACTACCTAACCGTATTTTCTTTGTCACTTCCCATTGCTTAATTACTTAATTAATGTATTTTATTCAATATCTAGATAGGTAAATTGTTTTAACACTGTAGGTATAGCTTAAGTAATTTTGATTATAGTTTGTATTATCATTGTTTGTACCTACAATCACATGCATTAAGTTTTATTAATAATATTTCTGTCAGCTCTTTGCATTTATGTCTTCTAAGTTTTCGCTCTCGTAAAGAGGATGGTACTGCAGAGAATTGTCGCTACGACAGCGCACCGAGACTCTGTCAGCTACAAATCATGGCGAATAAATCAATTGGCTTATTCGTTAAGTCTGTAAATTCTCATATATATTCATAGTAATATAATACAATAATATGGCATATTTCATCAGAAATAATGAAGTATTTTAGAAGTATTCGTGATATTTATTCTCAAAATTCACTCTTATATATAAGTATCGGCAACAAAACCTTTCATAGAAAACTTCTGCTACCGTAGAAAATTCATCCATCTTTCAAGGGGAGACAAATCTAAAATATTTATTACATTATTTCTGTAACTTACGTATAGAGGCTCCTTAGAATACATGAATACGTATAATAATATATAGTTTATTATATATTAATATATAGCTATCTGACATTATCATTAGTATGCTATCTGACATTATCATTAGTATGCTATCTGACAGTATCATTAGCAGAGATGGGCGGGAAAGTACTTCCCAAGTACCAAGTAAAAGTACTAAGTAACAAGTAAGTACTTCAAGTACTACTTCAAGTACTTTCTAAAAAGTACTTTGAATAATTACTTAGAAGTACTTTTTACAAGTACTTGTTACTTTCCAAGTAAAAAGTACTTTGCAAAGTACATTTTTTCCTTTCAGTCAAGAGATTTTAAAAGATTAAATTTAAAATCTCTACAAAATTAATTCATTTTCTCATCAAAACTGTATTTACAGCAACTGGATAAAAACTAGAGTTTGAAGATGTCCAACATGTTGGAAAATTGTTTGTCAAGCAGTAAAATTGAAAAGACTGTAAGACATATTGTATACTTTTATGTGACGGTGAATATTTATATATTCTGACATACAATCATGTATATGAGACTATGAGTTATATTGACCAATTTAAGTACATTGCATATAATTATTTTATGATACCTAGATATCACAACCAATATTTACCAAACACATTGACGAATTATAAGCGTGTGGACGTGTACAGTGAGTCAGTCACTGTGATGATGTACTATCAGAGAAAAGAGTCACTGTGATGATGTACTATCAGAGAAAAGTCACTGTGGTGATGCACCATCAGAAAAAAGAGTCACTGTGATGATGTACTATCAGAGAAAAGAGTCACTGTGATGATGTACTATCAGAAAAAAGAGTCACTGTGATGATGTACTATCAGATAAAAGAGTCACTGTGATGATGTACTATCAGAAAAAAGAGTCACTGTGATGATGTACTATCAGATAAAAGAGTCACTGTGATGATGTACTATCAGAGTCACTGTGATGATGTACTATCAGAGAAAAGAGTCACTGTGATGATGTACTATCAGAGAAAAGAGTTTCTGTGATGATGTACTATCAAAGAAAAGAGTCATTGTGATGATGTACTATCAGAGAAAAGAGTCACTGTGATGATGTACTATCAGAGAAAAGAGTCACTGTGATGATGTACTATCAGAGAAAAGAGTCTCTGTGATGATGTACTATCAGAGAAAAGAGTCACTGTGATGATGTACTATCAGAGAAAAGAGTCACTGTGATGATGTACTATCAGAGAAAAGAGTCACTGTGATGATGTACTATCAGAGAAAAGAGTCACTGTGATGATGTACTAGCAGAGAAAAGAGTCACTGTGATGATGTACTATCAGAGAAAAGAGTCACTGTGATGATGTACTATCAGAGAAAAGAGTCTCTGTGATGATGTACTATCAGAGAAAAGAGTCACTGTGATGATGTACTATCAGAGAAAAGAGTCATTGCATGTGATGATGTACTATCAGAGAAAAGAGTCACTGTGATGATGTACTATCAGAAAAAAGAGTCACTGTGATGATGTACTATCAGATAAAAGAGTCACTGTGATGATGTATTATCAGAAAAAAAAGTCACTATGATGATGTACTATCAAAGAAAAGAGTCACTGTGATGATATGCCATCAGAAAAAAAGTCACTGTGATGATGTACTATCAGAGAAAAGAGTCACTGTGATGATGTACTATCAGAGAAAAGAGTCACTGTGATGATGTACTATGAGAGAAAAGAGTCACTGTGATGATATACTATCAGAGAAAAGAGTCACTGTGATGATGTACTATCAGAGAAAAGAGTCACTGTGATGATGTACTATCAGAGAAAAAAGTCACTGTGATGATGTACTATCAGAGAAAAGAGTCACTGTGATGATGTACTATCAGAGAAAAGAGTCACTGTGATGATGTACTATCAGAGAAAAGAGTCACTGTGATGATGTACTATCAGAGAAAAGAGTCACTGTGATGATGTACTATGAGAGAAAAGAGTCACTGTGATGATGTACTATCAGAGAAAAGAGTCACTGTGATGATGTACTATGAGAGAAAAGAGTCACTGTGATGATGTACTATCAGAGAAAAGAGTCACTGTGATGATGTACTATCAGAGAAAAGAGTCACTGTGATGATGTACTATCAGAGAAAAGAGTCACTGTGATGATGTACTATCAGAGAAAAGAGTCACTGTGATGATGTACTATCAGAGAAAAGAGTCACTGTGATGATGTACTATCAGAGAATAAAGTCACTGTGATGATGTACTATCAGAGAAAAGAGTCACTGTGATGATGTACTATCAGAGAAAAGAGTCACTGTGATGATGTACTATCAGAGAAAAGAGTCACTGAGAAGATGTACTATCAGAGTTAACAGTATAAATTATTAGTTTTTAAATTGTATAGCAAATGTACTTGGTACTTTAAAGTATTCTAAAAAGTACTTGGTACTTGTACTTTGAAAGTACTTTATTATTTGAGTACTTGGGCAACTACTTCAAGTACATTGATTTACGAGTACTTGTACTTTGTACTTAAGTACTTTCGATGTACTTTTCGCCCATCTCTGATCATTAGTATGCTATCTGACAGTATCATTAGTATGCTATCTGACAGTAGTATCATTAGTATGCTATCTGACAGTAGTATCATTAGTATGCTATCTGACATTATCATTAGTATGCTATCTGACAGTATCATTAGTATGCTATCTGACAGTATCATTAGTATGCTATCTGACAGTATCATTAGTATGCTATCTGACAGTATCATTAGTATGCTATCTGACAGTATCATTAGTATGCTATCTGACAGTAGTATCATTAGTATGCTATCTGACAGTAGTATCATTAGTATGCTATCTGACATTATCATTAGTATGCTATCTGACAGTATCATTAGTATGCTATCTGACAGTATCATTAGTATGCTATCTGACAGTATCATTAGTATGCTATCTGACAGTATCATTAGTATGCTATCTGACATTATCATTAGTATGCTATCTGACAGTATACATATAAAGTAGCTTTCTTTATTCTTTCTTTCAAATTCATCTTCGTTATTAATAATAAATTGGCATGATTTTAAATTACCCCCACTACAATGATTAGCTAATATGTTCGGTTACAAAGAATTGCTTATTTTCTTGGATATGTTGTTTATGGAAATTAAATCTAAGGTGGAGATTTGTTGTTTCACCGAAATACGTATAGTAACAGTTTTCACATTTAATTCCATATATACTAAATTTAGTATTACAATTCATATTTAATTCTAAATTCAAAATTATTAAAATAAAATGTATAACCTTCAAGTATATTATTACATATTACAAGCATTATTCTGAGCATTTATTAACTTGAGGAGACTGTTTATTGCCATATTAGCAGTGGTGAGAAGTTGCCTTAGATTTTTTGGTTTATGGGCTATATCCCACAACATTTTGAGAAATGCATAAAGCTCCATTTGTATTCCTATCATTATAGGTGGTGATTGAAGATGCAGTTTTCTTCTAATATACTGTTGGAGTTATCTCTCTTAGTAACAGGCCAGTCTGTGAACAAAATAAATAAACTAATATAAGAAATTACTACCATCAACTAAACTAATAAAAATAGTTTAGTTACCTACCTAGGTATATAACAAATAACACTTACCTGTGCAGTCTTCAAAATTTATCATAATTGTGCAAATTCTCACTCAATCTACATAGCTACATATAACTCAATTCATATTTACACTACCGCTGAAAATACCATAGATATATTAAACGGCACTCAGACACAAATAGCAGCGAACAGAAAAGAGAACCTCACAGTACAACAGCTGAACATGAACTCACATAGCTACTTCTCTACTGAGTACAATATTAAGTAAATGACAACATACCTACTTGACTCTACTTAAATCTACTATTCAGTATTCACCATCACAATATATTGATGAATATATTGAATTAAGCTCTACTATCTTGTTTGGTTACATTATGGACTGACATATTGACTGACACAGCTTTGTTGATAATATTGATCATTATTTATAACAGTTTGATATAGTATTAAGAGATATCAAGTTTTGGGTCCAATATACATTAAACTTGGTAGCAAAGAGTGGTACTCCCTACTCATCCTCTACCTAAGTCTACCTAGGTACCTAAACTGATACAATAAAACTGTTAAAACATAAATATTTTATAATTGGAGTGTCCTAGGATCCAATGCATCTTAACTCATTTTTTTTGTCTACTTTGGGCTCAATTCATATATAAAACTAAGACACATTTTATATAATAATTACTCTCTCGTGTCATCCTTAATAGAAATGTATTACAACTTTGAAAATAAACATCTGCCATTCCTTTTCAAAATATAGTTACTGAGTCCTTTAATCAGGGGTGGGCAAATGCAGCAATCAGTGCTCTTTTGGCACTCAGAGCAGCACTCATGGCGAGCAAGGAAACTGCTTTATTTTCTTCCAGAAAAAAAAAATAGAATTTTTAGCCATGACTGCTTTATATATAAAAAGGATAGTATAATAGTGGATGGTCAACCAATTGATGAACAGTATATTTGGAATGCCATGTATATTTTGAGAGTCACTTTCTGTTAGTAAGGTATTTTTCATTTATTGTTACAGTAGTGCAAGTATGCAAGTGTATATATTTTTACCTCTGTCTCTTTTTATCTAGATCAGTTATTTCTATATCTTTCATACAATTGTCTATAATACTCTTAAACTCTATAGGTACACTCTTAACACTGGTGAGACTTTGTGCAATCATTTTTAATTCCTTTTTTTGATAAGATAGGTAGCCATTGTCATTTATCCTGTGATTTTACGAGTTACTTATTATTACTTATGCTAGAACACTAATTTCGAATTTTAGTAATGACTTATTTTCACAAAAAAAAGTAATTAACAATCATTTATTAATTCCTTTCAATACAAATAATAAATCCAGAACTGGGCACGCGAATCTTTTTTTAGGTTCCGAATCTTTGTCGATTTTGGGTTTTGAACCTCTGTATAGCGAACCCAATTTTGAAAATTTCGGTCCGAACATTTGTTCCGAACCAAACATTTATTCCGAACCCTAGGTAGCAAGCTTTATTCCTGGGATATTAAGGGAATATCCCTGGGAAGAAGGATATATTCCTGGGATATTCCCTTAATATCCCAGGAATAAATCCTTGCTGCCTGGGACATTTTTACGCTAACCTCGTTTTTTTAGGTAGCTATATATTTTATATCTAAAAAATAAAAAAACGAAAGTGAATTACAGTCTACACATTTATATTCAGCATTATTACTAGATCATACTTCCAAGGCTTTTAGGGCAACCTATATAAAAAACCATTTTTACAACATGATGTTAATTATTTATTATTAAATATTATTATTAATAAAATAAATTTATAATAATAATTATACTGTGACTTCACATGATTACATTATAGAGGAGTTGCACTGGTAGAACTCCTGTTTCATGAATTACAAGTAATTTAGTGAATTTACTAAATAGAAATGAGAGATTCATAGATAACTTACGAATATTTGTGGTAGACTAAACTAAATATGTTCACTATAGAGGTAAGTTTGTTATACAGAAGTTTACTATACAGCATGATTCACTATACAGGAGTTCACTATAAAGGTTCCACTGTACATACTACTTGACAAGTTAAAAATATTGAGTATGAGCATTAAGTATCTTTAAAGGTAAATTACTCCAATATGTAATTTAAGTTGTTATTCTGATTTTTCTTCTGACCTCCGAATTTCAGGCAAAGAAAAATTAAGACCAACTCTGTCGTCATAACAATGCAAGGCAATGGATCCATATTAAAGTATCCAAGTATCTAATTAAATAATTCTTAAGTTTTTACTATTGGTTTTCACTTTTTCATTGATATTACAACATTTTTGAATCCGATCTAGAGAACTGATAATATAAAAACATTTTGTATTTTGTTTGAATATGAAAGTACTATAGATACCGTATTATGGTATTCCTATACTCTATTTGCTTAACTTTTTCTTCTATTCAATATATTAGAAAGGTCAGAAAGTGAAGATTACTGTGAATATTTCTCAACATTATATATAATATTATAATATCTATATATAAATTATAATCAATTCAATTTTAAAGCAAATAGTCGAATATTTTATTTTAAATTTTCTGTTCAGTCAACCTACTTAGCCGTCAAAAGTTTGCTCATTGGAGTCATTTCAATATTTTTTCTTTTTAAAACCTTCATTTGATATTTACACATTCATTAGTAAAACCAAAAGAAAAAATTTTCATTAAAAATAAAAGTAACAAGCTAAGACAAGAAACAATTATTTATTAGATGTTATTGTACGAAGCTTGGTGTGCGCAATTATTCTCGCACATATTTGATATCGCTAAGCCGCTATAAGAGTTACAATTAACTGATTATAGTGAGATATTCACCCTCATGTACTGAAACACACTCATGCATCTAATGCCTGGAAAAAGCTCTGATATATTCCTAATATTTTTATAGATTTGGATAAATGGTCTTACCATTTATTACCTTCGTTTTTGTCTAATCGTATGTATTTATGCAAAAAATTGAAGGAATGAAAAGACAGTTTTAAAATCGGTCTTGAATTAAAGTTATTATTATTTTTCCGTGAGGACTGGTTAGCCAACGACTAAGGTACTAGGGTAGGGTGTTATGTAATGTATATGTTTATAACCTACCTATAGTTCTACATATTTCAAGCAATTTTAAATTGTGATTTGAGGGAACCTTAACACTTATTAAAGAATTGAGATTATTATAAAACTTATCGTTAGTCAGGAAAGGATGAATAACATAACGGACAAACTTATTTAGCAGAAACCTAGGTATATAATAGTAGCCGAGAGGCGGTCAGTACATGTTCAGAACGTTTAATGATTAAATGAACATGTCAGTTATTCCCGGGTACGGAGGTTCGGACTTGCAAAAAAAAAAAACGCTCCGAACACGGAAGTCCGAACCGTTTTTGAAGAGGTTCCGAATCCGAATGTCCGAACCGGTTCGCGAATAAAGGTTCGCGAACATTTGTGCGGAACACCCACCTCTGGATAAATCCACTATCAATATTTGTGGGCAAAATATGTACTGTTGTATATACCTCAATAAAATCTACCATTTCATCATAATTACTATGTATCTCCTGCAATTTAAAAACCGAAAAGAAAATGGTAAAGGCACTGAGATTTCGGCAATGAAAAACACAATTTCTACCCACCCCTGCCTTTAATAGTTTATACACGTTGTAATTATGTCAGATAGGTAGTTATAGGTAGTCATATGATATTTTCAGTTGAACTAATTCTAAACTTAGTTACCTCGTCATTTTATTTTTCATTTGATTACTGTGGTTTTAAATTTTCTAGGCTATTTTTTATTTGAAAAATCAATAGCATAGAGGGTTATAAAAAAGATAATATTATTTATCATTTAGTTTTCATATATTATTAATTTTTCATATTATGTTCATATTTCTCTTTGTAATTAATCGCCAGATGGTGCCACCATTAATTTAGTGTATAAATTAGCATTTCCATGGAGTCCATATGGGGTACTATAAACTTGTGCTCTATTTGATGTGATATTTCACTCATCTTGTGAAGTCATAATATTCACAAAACATTATATTTGCTGTAAATCGCCATACCTTAAACTAATTTTCTTCTATCCTCTTCCTTGTTCGAACATTTTTGTCTTCCCAATTAATGGCACGACTCTGGAACTGTTAATAAGTATAAAAATTGTAGGTTTGTCTCTGATAAATATTGAATATTTGATATACTCTCTTCTTGTCAATTAGTAATTAGCTGGAACCTTCTTTTTACCTGTACGGTATACAGAAAATCTCGTGAAAAACTATCCAATCTTCAAACTAAACTTTACTGTTTGTGCAATGCTTATTTATTTGGGCAAGTAAAGTAGTGATTCATGGCTTTGCAATAGATTTGATGGGGTAACAGTGTTTCTTTTCTAATATAAATTATTGTCCTTCACAAATTCCCAAATAAACTGGATTTATCTTGAATCTTTTTTTCTATTTATCCTTCAACCAATGGTTTAGTTAGTTACACTTCAATAAAACCATGAATCAAATATTCAAACTTTACTATTTGTGAAGTGCTTATTTATTTGGGCAGGTAAAGTAGTGATTCGTGGCTTTGCATTAGATTTAATATAGTAGTAGTAGTATTAATATATTTTAATTAGTTACAGTTCGATTAAACCTTATAAACTGAAATGTAATCAATAATATTACTCAGTAACTTCCCAAAAGTTTCCATTCACCCCATTAATATAATTGATTTCTACTGATTGTCGATAGGATTATACTTCTTTCTGATATAAAATTTAAAGTTTAGGTACAAAAGTAAAATAATCTCACATCAAGTCTTAACTTAATTAATCCTTCACATTCCTTAATAACTGTATTTACCAACTAGTTATTATTGTGAAGAAACTTCAATGTTTGACTGCTCTTTCATAGTTTTCTTATTTTTATTAGTAGATCAAGTCTTTAATAAAGTAATTGTTTCAGATGGAGTCTGCAGTTGAGGTTCCTGCAATAGCAGAAGGAGTGGGAGTTATTGCTGACCAATCCAATGTGATCTACTTGGTGGAAGAGGAAGATATCAAGCCAGATATTTCGGATCGATCGTGTCAAGGTGTTGATCATGACCCTCTAGTGCAGGGAATGGACCAAGATGAACTTTTCTCTCATAATACAGACTGTAATGATTTTAAGAATGAATTTTCTGATGAAGATATAATTATCAAACATGAAAATATTGATTATGATAACAGAATTGAGCCTCATTCTGAGATGAATCTGATAAACTTAGGAAAAAGGATTAATAAAGATTTAATTAATTTGAAGAAATATGGAGAAACTAATAACAAAGAATTACGTATAAATTGTCATGAGAAGGAAGTGACCCTTCAAAAAAGTGAAAAGCCATTCAAATGCAGCTATTGTGATAGGGCATTCTCTCAGTCATCTTATCGCAATAGTCATCATAGAGATCACAATGGTGAGAAGCCATTCAAATGCAGTTATTGTGATAAGGCATTCTCTCGGCCATCTGATCTCAATAGACATCAAAGAATTCACACTGGTGAGAAGCCATTCAAATGCAGTCATTGTGATGAGGCATTCTATAGGATATCTTTTCTCAATAAGCATATAAGAATTCACTCTGGTGTGAGACCAATCAAATGTAGTTATTGTGATAAGGCATTCTCTCAGTCATCTGCTTTCAATAGACATCAAAGAATACACACGAGTGAAAAGCTTTTAAATTAAACCGCTAATAAGTAATTGTTAGTCATCAATGTGTTCATGCTGTTGATATCAAAATTGAAATGGAAACTCACCCACCAGATAAAAATCTAGCAAGCACAGACATCATACATCTGATGGTATCTCCTTATCTTAAACAAGCTACAAACCTCTACAGCAAAATAGTTAAAATTAAGCAGAAGAACAAAACACACACAAACTACCAGTTCAGCAACAAACATTTAGGACTCTCCCACGAAGAGCCTGCTAAAGCTAAAATAATAAACAACAAAATTTCAACAGTAAAAAACCTACAATTAATATAATGACAAATATAATCAAATACCTCCAGGCCCGTCACAACTGAGAAACTAACTCAAAATGCTGATTGTACATGAAAGATAAAAGAAATGCAAGATGAAAAATGCATAGCTAAAATTTAAACTCTTACACTATCTCAAAGCAACAGTAGTTGAATAAATTCCTAATTTCTGACTGAAACAACCAACCTCACCTATCAACATCATACGATTGCATTCTCAATTTTGAGAGAAAATAAAAGAAAGTAGCACTTCTTAAACTTTTAAACAGAGGACTAATATAAACCCGTTCTTATACATATCTTAAAAATATTCTAACTTCAATCATTGGAAATCTGAAAGCTTGTGTTACCAATTTAAATTGATTCAAGTTAAGAATACCGTAGTGCTAGGAAAAAGTATAAAGAAAATATTATAACATTGATGCAAACGATATAACCTTGAATGATACTGACTCGTGTAATACTTTTATTTAGCTCAATTGCCGAGTAACTATTGCAACAACGGCCAATAATCATCATAAACTAACTATTTAACTACAGTAAATTTCAACTTTTTAGGTTTTATTTAGGTTTTTATTACATCCAAATAACTACAGACTAGTAACTGCTCTGCCTATTTTTAATAAAGTCTGGATTTTTTTATATCCTATGATAGATGACTTTATTACTTGGGATAAATTTTTAACCAATCATCAGTATGGTTTTAGATTATAGAAATCTACTAACTTAGCTATTCTAGAATTTTTAATCTTTGTTTTTAATTCTATCAAGGAAAACTCATATTGTATTGCCTTATTTTTAGAACTTAAGAAAGCCTTTTACACCGTGGATAGAGATCTCCTGAGAAAACTTGATCACTACGGTACGGTGTCAGAGGTAATTTTAATTCTCCTCTAGGTAGTTTTTTGAGCAGTAATGTACAAGAACTTTATTATGAAAATAATTCTGGTTTTGAACCACTAGTTAAGCCCCGTCCAGACGCTCCGACAAATGCCCTGAGTTTGGAAATACTTTTGCTCAGGCGAACACGGGCAATCTCATTTCTGC
Organism: Caprella mutica; assembly: GCA_947561585.1. Lineage (NCBI taxonomy): Eukaryota > Metazoa > Arthropoda > Malacostraca > Amphipoda > Caprellidae > Caprella > Caprella mutica. The sequence continues at coordinate 18,673 of CANNZV010000545.1, forward strand.
CTGTGTTCGCGATTCTGCATAATTAATTCATTGGAAAAATATCATATGTTGTTGTTGATAGTTAATACCTAACAATTTAGCGATTTTAGAAACAAGCATGGATTTAAAAAATGATTACCTAGGTACCTATCGGATGTAAAACAAATATTCTTACTGAAGTACTAGGTACCTACCTAGCTGATTATATATTATAAATGCGTAATTAGATAACTAGACGATATATAATATAAATATATATCTAGGTATTTTATCAAGCCGATTATATCCTAATATAAATATTTACCTAAATATCTAACCTGAGTTACTTGTAGTATAATACTTAATACCTTAAAAACGTCTTGGTAATCAGACCAGGCGGCTAACATTTTGTTTATATGGGTCTAGTCCAGTCCACTGCTAATACATGCATTTTCACGGACTACCAGTGTATCGAATATAGTAGTGACCAAGATATAAGAACATAATCAGGTATAGTACCTAGCAGACGACACAAAAATATGACGTCACCACAACAACACATTCCTTGTTTGTGACCGAGCGGCTCATAATTCCTCGTATTTGCATGTTAATATCGAGAAGTTTAAAGTCATTTTATAAGGGTTTCGTACAAAAGAAAAGCGAAAATGGTGATTGAACCTCAAAGTTGAATATATAGATATAATTCAGGTGTGTTTTAATTGTTCATTTCTTTTACTTATCTATAAAAAATAGGGTCTTGAACATATGCTACCTAGCAGCCTAAACTAGTGCTAGTTAACTGCTAAATTGTAGTTCCAATGAATAACAAATAAGGAAAAAAATAATGGAAATACAATTTAACCAATGCCTAGTTAGTAATTGATAAGAAAAAATTTAATTTAAAAGTGATTAAGTTTAAGTAGGTTTTTCCATGTTTCAAAGTGTGGTCAGAGTCGCCATTTTGAGTCACCCGGTGGTCACGTCAAACTATAGATTCAATCAGCTGATTACCATACCCTATGTTACTGTATCCTGGTAGTGACAATTGAGACGGTTAGTGTACGTGACGTCATCACCGCAACACTCACAATTAAATTTAAGACAATCTAAGAGTGATAAATGATGAAAAAATTTTCATTTATTGCCAAAATAAGAAGAGAGTAATGGTGTATTTAGTTATTCAAACTACTTTATCTTAATTTTCGATAAAGTCTGTTGCCTTAATGACGTCACGGTAACAAATCACTCTACTGTCACTACTACGTATATAGCAGTGGACCGAAAAACAGACCTAATAATGTAGCTGAGAGACGTTGTTATAGACGTTCTATAACTTCCTTGAATCAGACACTCCTAGTACTGGCAAAGTGGGAGTTATTGTAGATCATGATAGGTTTATCAAAATTTAAATTTCCTTTATCTACGTAAGTATAGGTGGTACCAATACGTTTTACGCTCGCTTCTATATACTGCTTCCTATAAGCCTTGAATAGAATACTGTATGTTTACTAGTTAGGTAGGTACCTACTTAACTAGTAAAATTAGGAAAAACAACCAAATAATTAATACCTATCCTTAGGCCGGGTTAGTACCAAGTTATGGGACGGTTCCACATTTACAGAAAAGTAAGAAAGACAAACTAATGATTACAATGAGAGTTAAATGATAATTAAAATAGCTACCTATAATATTTATTTATATAAATAAATACGTGTCCGAAAATGTGGAACTGTTCGATAACTCGTAACTTACCCTAGTCAGTAACTAATATGTAGAATTGTAAATAACTTACCACATTTATTTTTAAAAATACAAAAATTTATTTACAAAATTCTCAATCAAATAATATAAATAGACTACTAAATAATGAATTCAATCTTTCATATCTAAAATGAGAATAATTATCAAATTTACTCCATATATATTCATTCAAATGACAGTCGCGAACACTTGTTCGGGGACAAATTTGTCCAACATGTTGAAAGTCACTGACAGTTTCGATTCTTGTGATCGGGGACTAATTTGCCTTCCATATCGCGGACAAATTTGCTCGCCAACACCTGATTTCAGAGAAATATGGGCATTTGTTGGAGCGTCTGGACGGGGCTCTACTGGTCTTTTCCAAATTTCAAATTTAAAAGGGCAGTGAACTTTGTAAAAAAAAATTTCATTTTTTCTTATAAAACGATTGCTTAGTAAGAATAAATCATTCATGTAGAATTGTAATGTTCAATAAAATCTAATAATGGAAATATATCAATTTATATATAATTGATTTCTTAACAAATACTAACGGTGAAGGCGCCACAATTAATGTCGCCATCTTGTAAACAAACAAATGGAGATAAGTTTCTACCTAGATTCGAGCTTAGGTGAAGAGATGGCTTCATTTTAAAGTTATGCCTTCTTGTCTTGAATCTTTTAACCATTTTAACGCAAAAAAGGGTAATTACTGCTTACATAAATTAATATGAAAACAACAAATATACTCACGTACATACTAATGAGTGGTAATACTTCCGCTAGGTGTCGCTAATTTTTTTATATACTTTTTATATGAACATTTTAAAAATAAACAAGCATTTAAATATTCTGAATCGATTTAAAACAATTTTGGCGATTGTTTGATTTTAACTTTACTATCCCTTTAAGCACCTTACTTTTTAATATTTATATAAATGGTTTTTGTAGACTTGCTGAAAGTTGTAATTATAATTGTACCATGTTTGCAGATGATTCAGTTTTTCGTATTCGTGACACCAACTTTTTAAACATTTTTAGCAGACTGCAAAATTTGATTGATAAACTTTCATAATGGCTAAATTTTAACTAATTAACGCCCAATGTTTTAACTTTTAATGCACGATCTATTAAATTATTCCCTCTCACCTATTTTAATAATGTTGAACTAAAATATATTACTAATTTTAAATATCTAGGCCTTTTAACACGTTCCCCGCGTATGCTCATTTGCAATAAAATCCGCTATTGCGTCACATTTTTTTAATGCATTAGCCAGTGCGCAGCTCACAGACCAATGAATACCAAGATGTTCAAATGCTACGTGGACATCAAAATTCAGTGATTTGAATCAAGCGTGCGCGTGAACCAATCAAGAGAGTTATGGGTGCGTGACGTCATCGGTTGAAATAAAAAATATTATAGTTTTCTATACACCAAGTTGTACAGGGGTGACTATATAATAATAAACTATATTATTTAAGGGTGAACTAATTCAAAATATAAGCGTTGAATTAAAAACGTATTTTTAATGAATGTAGAATAGAATTATGGGTGCGTGATTTCATTGGTTGAAATAGAAAACATAGTTTTCTATACAGCTAGTTGTACAGGGGAAACTAATTTAATTAGCCTAATTTTCTAAGAGATATTATTTTATGATGAACTAATTGAAACTTAAAGGCGAATTGAAAACGTATTTTCGCTGAAAATAGACTAAAATAAATATCAATAATGGGTTCGTGTCGTCATTTAGATAAAAAAAGTTACTGTTTTCTATATTGATCTACGGCAAGATGTTCAGGATGGGATAAATCTAGTTTTCTAGGCTAATATATGATATTTAGGTGTGTGAAACAATTTCAACTTTAAGGTTCAATAGAAAACTTCTTTTAAAAAAGTATAAAATTAAGACACAGTTCATTTAAAGATTAAATGTAATTACAATGTAAAATTACTTAAATTTCAACGGTATAAATGTTTTAATTATGAGAGCTCTACACAAATATTCTTACATGAGTGGAGGACATTATCAAGTGAAAGATAAATACTGGCTTAAAGAAAATATATTCAGTCAGAAATGCAATCTATTTCAGGTACAAATTTCACTACAAAGAATATAATACTATAGTGGAATAAACAGTCTTCTTCACTCTGGATAAATATAAAAAAAAATCATAAATACATTTAATTTTGGAGCGGTAATTTCACATATTTTAATGATAATGAAATTACTTCAAAAGGTGGCAATTAAACTTCATGTAACATAATAAAATGTGACAATACGAGTTCGCATTTATCTTTTTACTTAATTGGGATGATAAAAAAGATGAAGATGCAGGGAAAGAAGGGACTTGGAAGTGCAAATTAAATATATTAAATGTAGATACATGTCGTATAAATATTCTAATATAATCCAACTTAATTCATTATCACGGTTTTTCTATATAAGCAGAGATTGTAGTAATGTGCTTCTATTTCACTTGAAAAAGATTAGGATGCTAGTAGATACACAATTTCTTCAAAAACTTGCAACTAAAAATATTTAGAATATAATATAAAGTATGAATCATAGTTAACCATTTCAAGTTCAAGCCTAAAGATTAGTTGAGTTAGCTCTCCTGTGTCTGTGTGTTGTCTACATCATTGAAAGCTTCTGAGAAGGACCTCTTAGTTCTTGGCCACTCTTTTACAGTCTGAGAAGCAAATGTAGAGTCATGGCTGTTGCCTTTTAACCAGGACAGGTCGCCGATGTTGGAGAAAAATAGCTAGTTGCTGATGCAACTCCATTGTCTCTGTGTGCCCTGAAAAGTAATAAAATATTGAAAATTAATTTAGACTAGCAAATAACCCAGATATAACAACATCAAATTAGGAGGTATTCATTTAAACGTTTCAATATACAATTGTATTTTTATACTGCAAATAAACTTTTATTAATTAATGGAAAGTAATTTATGTCATTTAGTAGGCGATTACCGTCTGCTTCGGAACCAAAGGCCATATCGCTGACGTCAAAAGGAAATTAAATACAAGGGACTAGAAGAAGCAGTCAGAAAGGAAAGTGGCTCCACGAACAAAGTCACTTACAACTGATCGGTGACAATGCTCATGGAAATGCAGAAAAGCTACTCCGTGAATGCAGTCACTTACCAAGGAATGTGATGAAACGGGACACAAGCACCGGTGGCAGCACTCACGGATGGAAGAGGAAAATGAAGAGGTGATAGTAAATGAAGCCTACGAGCCTACCTAACACAAAAATCTAAGACCTCGTAGTTGAAGAGCATAACCCTAGCGCTATCCTCTAAAACTGCAAGTAGCCTAAAAAAATGGTAAAAATGAAAAAAGACAATCCATAATCCAAATTACAGCAGTTCAGGACCCAAGGGACGCCACCTCCTTCTCTTCCATTCACCACAGACAGCTTCAGGATAGAGCCCCTGGGGGCTGTAAAAATATCAAATAATGCATGGCCCAAGAAAGCTATTGGCTGCATTCTGGACAATTAAAAATTGTACAAGAGATATTCTAGAATCTAGCTCATAAATATACAGGCTCATTAGGGAACCAAATATCACTTTAATTATATCAAACTTGGTGACCTGTGTTTATCAAGCATGGATACCAATTCATTTTCTCACTGCAGTGGTGACTACCCATGTTTCATAGGCTCATCAATTTTGAACTAAACTTTCACAACAATTCTGCTACAAGCCAATTTCAGTATTTTTTGAAGATTAGACATGGGAAATTAGTATCATATCATGATAGAAATTAAAATTTCAAATAGAATTTTAGCTTTACAGTTTATTGATTAGCAGCTGTGATTACAGATGATAGATGGACATCTGTAACGGTGTAACCCAATATTTGAGCCAAAATTTCACAAAATTTGAGCCAAGCCAACTTCGGCTCATTATGAAGATTCACAGCCAAAATTAACTGATTAACATGGGGAAAATAAGAATTTCTAAAAAAATTAAGTCAATACCTAGACATACCTATCTGAGATTTGAAATGTTAGCCAATTATTCGGCTTTAATGAAAATACTCTCATTACTTTGAATCATGGCATAAATTTTTCAAAGCATGCACAAAGTCGCCAATATATTGCGAACTTTTTGAGGGGTGAAATTATGAAATATAATGAATAAACTAATAAAATTGCCATAACACATGCTGCATGCATCTGACATGAAACATTATCAAACATAAAGAATTAATGATGTTTTCGATTGTACATTCTTCACTACTAATGCGCCAAATATGATATCTACTTTAAAAGGAGTTAAATGTCGTGACCTAGATCCATTTTTTAATCAAACTGGCGACTTTCCTGCCCCACTTTGAAACATTGGCTGGTTGCAAGCCAGTCTGAAAAGAATGTCCCTCAGAGGCTCAGAGCCAGGATTTTTTTGTACAGAAATGTGGATTTGGGCACAGGCCGCAACAAATAACATGAGAGCATATTACATAAAAAGTTATTTAGCCCTTGGCCACAGGATTAATCCACAGGTCCTGTTATACTTTTCAAACTGGGTTGCACCGTTGCAACTTGCAAGATAATTAATTGACTTTAATCCAGTCTGCAAAAGCCAAAAGATGCATGAAGTTGTGAAGTTTATCCTGCAACTACCGAATGAGGCCTTGAACTTAGTTTCCTGAATTATCTGGCAGCAATTTCCTAATTAATTTCTATGTTTACAGTTAATATGTTGGTAATTAGTGGAGAGATTTTTGGTCATTTTGGTGGGAAATTTGAAAATCATTGGAGACAAATTGCCCCAAAAATTGAATATCTTGAGACTGTCAGACTGATTGTGGCAATGTGCATGCTTTGCAGACTGGCATGCAATGAAACATGGTATATCTACATGGTATATCTACCCTAGCAGAGTTGGGCGTTCCGCAAGAATGTTCGCGAACCGGTTCGGACTGGAAAATGGGTTCGGACATTCGGATTCGGAACCTCTTCAAAAACGGTTCGGACTTCAGTGTTCGGAACGTCTTTTTCGGAAGTCCGAACCTCCATACCCGGGGAAAACTGACCTGTTCATTTAATTATTTTACGTTCTGAACATGTATCGTACCTCTCGGCTACTATTATATACATATGTAGGTTTCTGCTTAACACTGAAGCGAAGAACATGCGTTTTCCCCGCTCTTCTTCCATTACGTTATTCATCCTTTCTTGAATAGCGGTAAGTTTTATAATAATCTTAACAAGTTAATTCTTTAATAACGGATAATGTTCCCTCAAATCTCAATTAAAATTGCTTGAAATATGTAGAACTATAGGTAAGGTTATAAACGTATATATTAGGTAACATTAAATAACACCCTACCCTAGTACCTTAGCCGTTGGCTAACCAGTCCTCATGGAAAAATAATAATAACTTAAATTCAAGACTGATTTTAAAGCTCTCTTTTCAATCGTTTAATTTTTCGCATAAATACATACGATTAGACAAAAACGAAGGTGATAAATGGTAATATACTCATATTATGATCATTTATTCAAATCTATAATAATATTAGGAATATATCATAGATCTTTCCAGGCATTAGATGCAAGAGTGTTTTTCAGTACATAAAGGGCCGTACACACGCAGGGTTTTTTCAGTCTTTCCACCGGACTTTTTGCTAAGCTCCTCCCACTTTTTCCACGAGACTTAAATTTTGCACCGAAAGTCCGAGACTTTTCAACAACCTACATGTTCTATTAAGGGCCGTACACACGTAGGGTTTTTCAAGTCTTTCCACCAGACTTTTTTCTCCGCTTTTCCACCAGACTTTTGATTCAAAAGTCAATAGCGTCCACACGTGGATTGACTTTTTAATCTCGTGGATTTACATGACTTGCAAAATTAACTGCTCATATCGGCGACATAAGCCCTCCCCTATTTTTTTAAACTAGGTAACTAACCTAGTTAGATAGTAACTGTTAACTACCTAGGATAGTTAAAATTACTTATTACCTGGGTTAGTTATTTACTGATTGTATAGGTTAGTTACTTTTATCCAGATTAATTAATTACTAGAGAACTACATACCTACCTAGATTACTAAGATTATTTAGTTACTAATTACCTTAGTTTGAAAATTTTTATGAAGTTTATTACAATATTTAGTAATAAACTAACCGAGATTATTTTCGCTTCATTTGATTTAATGATTAACCTAATCCACTCAACAAATGTAATTTAGCTATTATATAAAGTTTAGGTAAAAACCCTGGGTAAAAGTATTAATACGTATACCTAGGTACTAGGTACCATATGTATTGCGTTATAATAAATAAGATAAAGGTATTAGCTAATAGGTAATATGTTGAAATAAATAAAATAAAGATAGTAATATGATATTTTACTAAAATATGCTTTACTAAAAAAAAGTTTAAAGAAACATTACTATTATCAATTTTACTGGCAGTCTTTTATAAAACGGAAAATGTGAGAATTCTTCACCTCAAAGGTAAACAAATGAATGGAGCAAAGTTTGTCTAAAAATGAACACTAATCGTGTTATTACAATATATTTTATGAGTTGACAGCAGCTATACGAAGATTTCCAAAATTGCATCTCTTGATTGGGGGAAAATAATAGAACATGTAGGTTGTTGAAAAGTCTCGGACTTTCGGTGCCAAATTAAGTCTCGTGGGAAAAGTGGGAGGAGCTTAGCAAAAAGTCCGGTGGAAAGACTGAAAAAACCCTGCGTGTGTACGGCCCTTTATTTTCCCCATTCAAGAGATGGAATTTTGGAAATCTTCGTATAGCTACTGTCAACTCATAAAATATATTGTAAAATAACACGATTGGTGTTCATTTTTAGCCAATCTTTGCTCCATCCATTTCTTTACCTTTGAGGTGAAGAATTCTCATATTTTCCTTTTTATAAAAGACTGCCAGTAAAATTGATAATAGTAATGTTTCTCTAAACTTTTTCTTAGTATAGTATATTTTAGTAAAATAACATATTACTATCTTTATTTTATTTATTTCAACATATTACCTATTAGCTAATACCTTTATTTTATTTATTATAACGCAATACATATGGTACCTAGTACCTATACGTATTAATACTTTTTCCTAAACTTTATATACCTATTAAACTAAATTACATTTGTTGTGGATTAGGTTAATCATTAAATCAAATGAAGCGAAAATAATCTCGGTTAGTTTATTACTAAATATTGTAATAAACTTCATAAAAATTATCAAACTAAGTTAATTAGTAACTAAATAATCTTAGTAATCTAGGTAGGTAGTTCTCTAGTATTTAATTAATCTAGGTAAAAGTAACTAACCCATATAATTAGTAAATAACTAACCCAGGTAATTAGTAATTTTAACTATCCTAGGTAGTTAACAGTTACTAACTACCTAGGTTAGTTACCTAGTTTAAAAAAAATAGGGGAGGGCTTATGTCGCCGATATGAGTAGTTAATTGCACGACATGTAAATCCACGAGATTCAAAAGTCAATCCACGTGTGGACGCTATTGACTTTTGAATCAAAAGTCTGGTGGAAAAGCGGAGAAAAAAGTTTGGTGGAAAGACTGAAAAAACCCTACGTGTGTACGGCCCTTAAGGGTGAATATTTCACTATAATCAGTTAACTGTAACTCTTATAGCGGCTTAGCGAGATCAAATATGTGCGAGAATAATTGCGCACACCAAGCTTCGTACACACAGAGAAAGGATTAGTTGAATCAAATCATATTTGATTTGTTTTGACTAAATTTTATGGTTTATCTGTGCGCCTACCTACGTGGTGAGTTGCAGGTACTATTTAATATGAGTTAAATTGACGTTGGTTAAAACAACACATATGTGAGTTGATTATTTTTAATTCCCGATGGTCACAACAACTACCTGTGATAGTCAAAACTACTCGTGATGGTTGAACCAATTATATGTAATGGTTAAAACAACTACAGAACAAGGTTACATCAACTACTTGTGTATGTTTCTCCAATCAATCCTATGTGTTATACCAACTACTCGTGTAAGTTATACCAACTACTCGTGTAGGTTATACCAACTACTCGTGTAGGTTATACCAACTACTCGTGTAGGTTACATTAACTACCCGTATAGGTGATATCAACTACTCATGTAGGTTATATCAACTACTCGGTTAGGTTATATCAACTACTCGTGTTGGTTATATCAACTACTCGTGTAGGTTATACCCACTGCTTGTGTAGGTTATACCAACTACTCGTGTAGGTTATACTAACTACTCGTGTAGGTTATACCAACTACTCGTGTAGGTTATACCAACTACTCGTGTAGGTTACAATAACTACTCGTATAGGTGATATCAACTACTCGTGTAGGTTATATCAACTACTCGGTTAGGTTATATCAACTACTCGTGTTGGTTATATCAACTACTCGTGTAGGTTATATCATCTTCTCGTGTTGGTTATATCAACTACTTGTAAACTAAGTAAATGTATATCAACTATTATAGTGTAGGTTGAAATATCGGTCTGGTTAGCAGTAGCCAGACTTTTTACAAGACTCTTTCAGTCACTATATTTACTCTATTAAATTATAATCTCGAGTTAGGTCCCGGTATCAATTAGATTAGACTATTTATTTTCTAGGACCAAATCTAACATGTTCACATTTATTTTCTACTTTTGCTTCTGTGATATGCATACTATTTTAATTAAAAAAAATAATTGATCACCTAGACCTATCCTTGCTTTTTGAAATGTTTTCGATCCTATGAATTGATATATGGTTATCAGTTGTAAATTAATAGATTAGATTGAATAAGTAATCTCATCAGGTCAATTTATAAATAAGTAGATAGATGACATAAATAACTTTACGTAGTGATAAATAGGTAGGCTAGATGAATTAATTAACCAGTCTAGATTACAAAAGTTGATAAATCTTTGATATGCTGCAATTGTACTATAACTCAATGAATAATAAATTAATGATAAAGCCTTTATCTTCTAAACCATATTTTAATGCAATTCATCTTACTCATAGGCACTGATATTGAAATATGCTAATAGAATTACCAAGGTCAAATTGAAAACGAAATATAAACATTTAAGTTTTAGATTTATTATTTAGAAGTTTAATTTGAATTCTCGTCACTTTCTTTCACGACTGTAGGTTGCCAATTCCTGAAATAAGAGATTCGTATATTAATATATATTGAAAAGAAATTCACAGTATCGTTCATATACATTATCAATAACATCACCTACTCTTTTTCCTTTTGTGATGAGATAGCGACAGCTTCGATATTCTTTTCATGTCTGGAATCCCTAAAAGCATATGAAAAAGTAAGAGCTAATCATATTGCAAATACATATTTAGAAATCATCTAATATTTTCAAATACTTACTTTGACCTAGCATAATTGTTCCTGAACCATTCAAAGGAATTGAAGAGGACTCCGATAGTTGATGACGTTGATCTACTTCATCAATTCTTCATCAAGATCTGAAAGTAGATTCAGAAAATATAGAAAACCATATATTAAAAATGAAAAGAATTATTAACTGAGAATTCTTTCATATAGGTAAATTATTTATATAAAATGTTAAACTAATTATAAATCTTCAGATGCAGTATAAATTTAGCTCTAATAAATGCAATGGATTTTTCTAGCTAATCCTCATAATTTTGTTCATTATACACTCATAATGTAGACTTTAATTAAATACCAAGAAAGTATAATATATCAAAAGGCTCACCTCTGGTTAGAGTTCTCCCTGCTAAATCCCTGGACGGTGTTCTCCTCCGACTACCTCCCTGGATGGAGTTCTCCCAGTCATAGAAAACTAGGGTCAAGTAGGTAAATTGCGGCACTTTAACTAACTGCGGTCTCTTATCTCAGAAACATTAATAACCATCATGACTTCAAGGCACTCGTGAAATGAATAGAACCTATCATAAATTGAGCTTAAATTATGATGTTCAACAATTCAGTATATAGCTAAACTAATTTCAGAATGATTTTGAGACTCTCTTAATAGGGTCACAATTAGAAATTAAAGAACCGAATTTGGCTGTGTAACCCTACCTATAGGTACACCAACTAGTTTTAAAATATATGATTATCAGACCACTTTACTTAAGATACTAGGATAAGTTCCGAAATATCGGACGGCTCCACATTTTCGGTCGCGTAAGAAAAACTATATTAAATTAACTATCATTTTAATTAGCTATTAGGTAGCTATATACTATATTTCATACGTGACCGAAAATTTGAAATCGCCTGATAATTTGGAACTTACCCTATTCTGAGGACAGCGCAGTAACTGCCTAGCCTATGTAGAAGGGGTGTAGGTCATAAGCCCCCCGGTCATGAGCCCCCTAGGTCATAAGCCCCCCGGTCAAGAGCCCCCCCGGTCATGAGCCCCCCTGTTTTTAAATCCTTATTTACCTATACTATTTAATCCTTATTGACACTTTTGTAGTTCATTACTGAATAGACATAAAATATATGTATATCGTGGGGCGTGCAGCCCCCGAACCCCCCTGCCAGATCATTAAACAATCATGAAGTGTGCAGTACAACAAACTAGCGGATACAACAAACTACATTAGTAACTCTCAGTTATTTCTATCTAAGTAATTCTTCATTTGTTTAACTAGGTAAATAAGGATTAAAAAAACAGGGAGGGGGGGCTCGTGACCGGGGGTGCTCATGACCTAGAGGGGCTCATGACCGGGGGGCTCGTGACCGGGGGGGCTCATGACCGGGAGGGCTCTTGACCGGGGGGGCTCTTGACCGTACCCCATGTAGAAGGTATTGACACTGAAAAAAAACAGCTAGGTAGGTATGATGCTTAAATAAGTTAACATATAATAATTTAGGAAAATTAGTTTGGATATCAGTTTACAAACTGGAAGGCAGTAATCAAAATTTATTATTATAAAAGTTATATACTGATAATCAGCTCTTCAAATAACTACCTATATAAAGCCACCAAACTATCAATCACCAATATTTTAGAATATTTAGGCAGACATTTATCAATTTATTAATGGAATTAATTAATAATCGATCGGCAGCGATAATACTATTTAATGCATATAACGCTATTGTTTGCACTTGAACTAAAATGGTATTGAGGAGCGTTCACATTCAACACGTAACACACTTGAAACAAGATTTGAACTGAAAAGTGTTATGCGAATAAATTAGCTTTGAGGAAAGCATAAGTTGCCACTTACTCATTTGATTGAACTCACACATAAACTTAAAAAAAAAGTAGCACTAACTCTCATAGTAAGTTAATTTATACACCAGATAAATAAGATTAACAGTCTTTGTGGGTTACATTATCACACTATGTCATAGTTGTTTTAACTCACACCTAAACTTACAAAAAAGTAGCGCCAACTCTCATAGTAAGTTAATTCATACACTGCAGAATACACTGGATTAACAGTCTTTGTGGGTTACTATAACACACTATGTCATAGTTGATTTAACTCGCACCTAAACTCAAAAAAGTAGCGTCAACTCTCATAGTAAGTTAATTCATACACCAGATACATTGAATTGACAATCTTTGTGAGTTACTTCAACACACTATGTCATAGTTGTTTTAACATATGTTCAAACTCCCAAAATGTAACTCCAACTCTCATAGTAAGTTGATTCAATCCATAAAATGATTTGAATTAACTATGTTTGGTGACACACACGTCATAGTTGTTTTGACACACGTGAAAACATGAATATAGTCAAACCAACTCACGTAATAAATTGATTCAAAGCATAAATTGTTGACCCATTAAATATGAGTAAACTTTTTTCTCTGTGTACAATAACATCTTATAAATATTTGTTTCTTGTCTTAGCTTGTTACTTTTATTTTGAATGATAATTTTTCTTTTGCTTTTACTCATGTACTAATGTATGAGTAAATATCAAATGAAGGTTTTTAAAAGAGAATATATTGAAATGACTCAAATAAGCAAACTTTTGACGGGTAAGTAGGTTGGCTGAACAGATAATTTAAGATCAAGTATTCGGCTATTCGCTTTAAAATTGAATTGATTATAATTTATATATAGGTATTATAATATTACATGTATATAAGTTATAATATAACTTAGAGAAATATCCACAATAATGTTTACTGCTTGACCTTTCTAATATATATTGAATAGAAGAAAAAGTTAAGTAAATAGATTATTGGAATACCGTATAGCGTATTGTATCTATAGTACTTTCATATTCAAACAAAATGCAAAAACGTTTTATATCATCAGTTTTCTAGATCGGATTAATCAAAAATGTTGTAATATAAATGAAAATTTGAAAAATAATAGTAAAAACTTAAAAATTATTTAATTAGATAATTGGATACTTTAATATGGATACATTGTCTTGCATTGTTATGACGACAGAGTTGGTCTTAATTTTTCTTTGCATGAAATTCAGAGGTCAGAAGAAAATTCAGAATAACAACTTAAATTACATATTGGAGTGGAGACTGGGGGGAGGGGGGAGATCTTTAATGATACTTAATGCTCATACTCAATATTACTAACTTATTAAGTAGTAAGTACAGTGGAACTCCTTTATAGTGAACTCCTGTATAGTGAATCATGCTGAATAGTAAAATTCTGTATAGCGAACTTACCTCTATAGTGAACATATTTAGGTTAGTCTACACAAATATTCGTAAGTTTTCTATGAATCTCTTATTCCTATTTAGTAAATTCTCTAAATTAGTTGTATTTCATGAAATAGCAGTTCTACCAGTGCAAATCCTCTATAATGTAGTCATATGAAGTCACAGTATAATTATTATTATAAATTTATTATATTAACCCTAATGAATTTGACGTAGGCATTTCTTTTTTAAATTACTTTATATATTTCATGTCATTTCTTTAAATTTACTGGCCTTTCTTGACTTTGTTCCTACATAAATACCAACTAAATTTTTTAATTCAAAAGTTAAATATTTACGTATCGACGTAAATCAGCGTAAATTATGGAATTAATTGTACCTTAGTAACGTGTGGCAACGTAGAAATACAGATTAGTTACCCAATACGCAAGAATGTGTCCACGTTTTATGTAGTAGAGACAAATGCGCGAGCTATGATTGGTTCACACTCCATCCAATAACAGTTCAGCTCACTCAGTTGCCAACCTCTTATATACCTATGTATTTATTTCTCCTTATATATTCAATATTTTACTTGAAATTTGGTACACATTAGTTTAGTACAAAAACTAACAACTTGTAAATATTCAGTAACGTAGGTTTATAAATAAGACATGTGTTTTTTAACATAGAGTGAAACCTTCTCGTTTTAACTTTTTTCTGACAAATAGTTAGTATCTTGTTGAAAAACTGTTTTTTTATATAGGTTGCCCTAATAGCCTAAAAATCAGAGGTTAGCTTACAAAGGTTCGGACTAAATGTTTGGTTTGAAACAAATGTTCGGACCAAACTTTTTCAAATTGGGTTCGCTATACGGAGGTTCGGAACCCAAAATCGACGAAGATTCGGGTTCAGATTCGGAACCTAAAAAAAGGTTCGCGCGCCCAGCTCTGCTTACAGGTATTAGGTAAATTGCGGCCCTTTAATTTCCAATTGCAGCCATCGCAAGAATTTCTCTACAGCCTGATTAACCTAATTCATTATTCATATTGAAATGTTGCACATAAAAAGAAGCTCAATGCTTGCATGCTATGTATTTTTAGTATAATGTGTATTAACTTTGTAGCTACTATTTATTTTTGTTAGTGTTTTGTGGTTAGAGGCCGAAGTTAGGTAGCTATAGGGACGCAATTTACCTGCTTCACCGGTCACCCTACATACAATATGAAAATTGTAACATCTTAACATTAACATGGAGTTTTGAGCATTTCATTTATACTTATGATCTATGCCCTATAGAAAGATAGATTTATAAATATTCTTTATGCTACAATGAACGAACCCATGTTTAGACTTTAGAGTCTGGTATACCTACCCAGTAGAAAAAAAATACAAAAGCAGCCAGCCATTACCTAGTTGGAAATTGGCCTACCGGTCAAAAAAATCCTGGTTATCTAAAGCTTGAATTAGCCTCAATTCATCAACCACAAGTATCATGCCTATCTCTCCACTCCGCACACTCCTCTCTCCACTCAACCTGGAACCAAACACTCTCCGTACTCACCGTTTTAGCACCCTGGTCTACGCAATTCTCTACTCCGCAACATCTACTAGTATCCCGGGACAGAAGTACGGGGAGCAGGCAGCCAAAAACGTGACATAGGACACCTTGAGACCAGACTTTAATTAAAGGTCCCCTCCAAGCAAATATTTTTATTGCTTTATTTAACGATGCTAATGTTCCCTATCATTTTGCTGCAAACCGCATCGAATTTGGTAGCGTATTTTTAATTTTATATGCTTTCAAAGATTTTTAAAATCAAAACTCTACAGATTGTACACCATTTGTTTTGATTGTAATAAACTTATAATAGAAACGCTTATATACTTCAGGAAACAATTAATATCTAAAATAATTTAAATAAAGGCTGAAAACGCATGATTTACTTATAAAATTCGAATTTGTAATCAAAACAAAGAGTGTACAATCTTCTTCTTGAGCATCAGATCAGTGATTCGCTCAATTGTTGCTCACAGAGTATTAAAAAATTTTAAGAACAAATTATAAAATACATACTGAACCAAATTGTATGTAGTTTGCAGAATAATGATCATAGACCTTAGTTCTATCATATTATGTAATAAACTCATTTTTTTCCCGTAGCCTGGAGAGGACCTTTAAAATCAATCGAGAGCGGTACTCAACCTTACATCACGAGATCAACTGTCTTCTCCCCAATATAAAATTCCGAGCTTTATATAAATTGCACGAACCTAGTAATTACTAATTAGAGATTTTTTCTCTTTAAACTAACTTTTATTTTATATTCTAAATGACTAATGTCTTCGAAGAGAACCCGGTAGGACTAGGCCATAAATCAGTTATTAATTATGCATCATTGTCTATGAGAATTTCCAGAATGTAGTGAAGCTAACTATTTTATATTTACACGCAGGTCATACCTACTTCATTTAATAGCTTTCTCTATCCTTCATTCCGCAGTTGTATTTCATTCCGCATTATAGTAGGTCATTCCGCCATTCCACAAAATAGATAGTGCCCTATTTACACAATAAATGTTAGGGCACAGGTTGAAGCATAAGTATCTAAAAGCTGAGCGGCGCACCACATTACGCCGCACAACAATACGGCGCACCACTGTACTTTCTATTAATGACCTCAATGTGAAAAACTGTTATGTAGTTTGTTGTATCCGCTAGTTTGTTGTTCTGCACACTTCATGATTGTTTAATGACCTGGCAGGGGGTCATTAACTGATAAGTTTTTATTTACATCTCGGACTGAAAGTTTACAATAGTTACCCCATAAAATTACAATTACAGTTTTCTATGATGAATTTTATTTTCTATTCCAAATTAATCATCTCGATCAAATAATTAAACTGTGTAGGTAGTATAAACATCGGATTCAGGTACCGTCAGGCCAGTCTCACAAACTGGTAAAGTGTTCGTAGAGATCCCTTATTCTGTTCACAG
Organism: Caprella mutica; assembly: GCA_947561585.1. Lineage (NCBI taxonomy): Eukaryota > Metazoa > Arthropoda > Malacostraca > Amphipoda > Caprellidae > Caprella > Caprella mutica. The sequence goes on from CANNZV010000545.1 coordinate 35,984, forward strand.
TAAAATTAATATAAATATAGGGATTAATTCAAAAGTGTTCGTAGCAAAATTAATGTTAATATAGGAATTAATTCAAAATTGTTCGTAGAGAATCTTCCAAATATCTCCCATATTCTGCAGACTGGCCGTCAGGTGTCAGACATAAATTGGATACGACAATTACCTATCAAATTCACTCCATTTGTCATTAATCTGTATTCAAATTGCCTATCTAATAGAATGTACAGTGGTGCGCCGTACTGGTGTGCGCCGCTCAGCTCTTAGATACGTATCGGGTGAAGACCTGAAAAGTGACCTGTAAACATTTTAAATGCCTGCCATTTAAAAACTACTACATGTATCGGTTACCAAACATCCAAGTAAAATAGTATGTCTCAGAAACTCGCCATTTGTCTCTCCAGCTCTCTCCAAAATTCAACAAATTCTCTCCTAAATGATCAGATTTTCATAAATTCTCCAAAATAACATTGTAGCATAGGAAAAAAATAGATAAAACTCGCCATTTGCTATTGAAGGGCTCAAAATAACGGTCACAAACTCGACATTAAAATGGCGAGTTTGGACATGCTTTATTACTTGGCCAAACATGTTTTTTGTCAAGAAGCCTAGAAGGAGTCCTTGATAGCGTTTCCTGACAGTTTCGCTGAATTTTTATCCACCAGTTTTTTTGAAAAATCATGCACTGAACAGACAGACCGTACCAGTTTTGGTACAAAACAAAGAAGGGTTGAAAACGCCTATTACGTAAATACCACTGCATGTATCCATTATCAAACATGTTTTTTGTCAAGAAGGAGTCTCTGGTAATGAAGAACTACTTAGATAGAAATAACTGAGAGTTGCTAATGTAGTTTGTTGTATCCGCTAATTTGTTGTACTGCACACTTCGTCCAGTTTGTATTTGGTGCTCTGAACTCCTCTGACTTTTTCAAAAATCTGAGAAATAGCTGCCAACATTTTTCATAAATTTGTCTAGCCCTCCAACATTTTCCCAGTTTCCCCTCCCAAAATTAATGGTAACATAAGAATTGATAGCTAAATATCCTCCGATATTGCAGGAATTTTTTATTAGAGAAATTGAATATCTAATGATATATCCTTAGAATTTACCACCCGATATACATATAGGGTAAGTGTATCAAATTCCGGCCACTTAAGAGACCACGATCTCTAATGATTGGATTCATTTAATTTCACTAGCTTCCAATGCGAGCATTATTTACATAGTGATTGAAAAACTGTTAATGAACATTAATGAATCTAAATTTTATGATTTACATATACAATTAATTATTTATTAATAAATATTGCTCGCTTATCCATTTCTCCCTTAATCCGGCCAGTACAGCCCCAAACTCCGGCCTTACAATGTTCCTAAAAACGGCCATGTAAGTTTAGAGCTAGAAAATTGATTGCTAATTATAGCAATAGGTACTGTTTGCATAACTGATAACCGTGGTAAGTACATGAAAAATCAAAGTTTCACAAAATAAATATATGAGATTATTAATTTTCATTTGAAACCAATTAACACAATGTTAATCTATTTCTATTTCAGCATTTAACTTGATAAACTCAAACAATTTTCAAATCGGGTTATACCTATATTTTAAGAAACAATTCCAAGACAAATAAAGTTTTCATATAGAAAGAATATAATTTAATGAATTTAAATTGTATCTAGTTTTTCAACATATGTAATGATTTATCATAAACATATGTACCCTTTTGAACTTTTCAAGTAGAGAATCAATTATATCCTTATAAACAACGTACGTATTTAGATTCAAATGCTGGGGTATCGAATCGATGGATTGTTCCATCGAATCGACAGACCATTGTTTGTAGAGATAGCTATCTATGTAAACTATTTTGGTTTATGAAATAAATGTGATAATGAAATTATGTTATGGGATATTATTTATTGTTGATCTTTATTAAACACAAACAAATACCTACTGATTAAACCATTCAAAAAATGTTAAAAAAAACGGAAAACAAGAGACTTTTCAGAGATGATTTTATAAATAAATTTCTCTTATTTCCTTCCCTTTCCAAATCATAAACTATTCGACCTCTCCAAAAGCAAACATGTCCGAATCGATTCGATATCGGGTTGTGTCTAATTCGTTGCGCTGGTAGCGTATGCCGGTAATAGATATGACTTAAATTAGATATCTAACTGAATGTATCTAAATATTTTGACTGTTTAGAAATCTAATTTATCTCTACCGTCAGTATCCAAAAATCATCACTGTAGTCCGCATCGTTTAATTTTTAATCAGAAATCGTTTAATGCATATCGAAGCAACAGCAGTAATAAGATATCTTTTATATTATTGAATTCCATTTTAGAATAGATTCCTTAAATTTCGTAACATTTATGATCGATTCCGATATCTACCTAAAATCTAAATGTATCGAAACAACACCAGTAATTAGATATATATTATATTATTGAATTACATTCAAAATGTATTCATAATGCACCGAAATGTGCGAGATAAAATTCGTAATTTATCGAAACCTGATGTCAATCTCCTTGCATATTCACTATAAAATATCAAACCTGAATCAACGATTCAATTTAATATGCATCCAGGATGGCAGAGTCCCAGAAACACAACTTCCCAGTGAACACAGTGGTGTCAATTATATATCTAAACGGTACCACTTGCTCTGCGAGTCTCCATTTTCGATGTCGAAGAAAAGAAACAAAATAGATCCCTCTGTATCATTCAGATTCATTTTCAGATTAGCGATTGATGCAACACTCAAGGAAAGAAAACAAGAGTTATAAACGAATGCCACTTAGTAATGAAATAGACAGAAAATTCGATATAAAATACATATCTAAATTTAAGATATATTTCCGGAAGAAAGTTAAAATATCGAACTGTATTTATTACCAACTGCTACTTTATTACTTATAGTGCAATGTACGTTTGGGGTGTAGTGTGTTACACATTGTTATATCCATATTAAATGGGAATAATTGAATTAATTTTATTCCAATTTAAATGTCCTCTCCAGGCTCCGGGGAAAAAATGAGTTTATCACATAATATTATAGAACTAAGGTCTACGATCATTATTCTGCAAACCGCATACAATTCGGATCAGTATATATTTTATAATTTGTTTTTAAAGTTTTTTAGTACTCTGTGAGCTACAATTGAGCGAATCACTAATCTGATGCTCAAGAAGAAGATTGTACACCCTTTGTTTTGATTACAAATTTGAATTTTATAAACAAACCATGCGTTTTTGGCCATTATTTTAAATATTAATTGTTTCCCAAAGTATATAAACGTTGTTAACGGACCGCACGTTGAACTATCTAGGGACTATTTAGTTCTGCAGACTAGTTTGTATCTATTGACTATTAAATACTATTGATGGTTTATTTTTATTGTCCTTTTATTGATAGCTATATTGATAGGAAAGGTTTAAGTACATCAGAAAGAGTGCATGTATTTTTTATTAGTTACTATTGATTATATGAAATTGATAAATGATTGGTTGACAAGGTTTATGTTAATGTTTAAGAGTGTACATTTGAGGCCTGGAAAACATGACTAATTAGAATTGACTATAACATTAATATATACAAATAATACATAAATATTCATACACACATACCCTGGCATGTCTCCTATCCTTAGCTTAATTATTCTATCCATACACTTATACCATTGGATAAATTATATTCCTTATTTATCCTGCAAAATATGAATGACATAATACTATTAATAGTCGCACAATAATAAAACCTATCTGCTGACCACTTGACACTATAATGAATATTTGTATTCCCGCCCTTACTAAAATTAGTTTTACCTACTCTTTAATTATTCTAAATTTATCAACTACCATCACCTGAACAGGTATCAGCATTTTATTGTTGTTAGTTTTCAGTTTTTACTGAGACTTTTAATTAAGGTATCCTATTACAACGTTTCTATTATAAGTTCATTCAATTTTATACCTTTACACGAATATTAAATGGATTTATTAAACATAATACCTAGTTGACAATCAAAACAAATGGTGTTCATTCTTTTTCTTCAGGCTGAAAATTTCTTAAATTAGCTAATCGGAAGTTAAATAGGTTTTGTCGAGTTTTGATTGAAAAAATCTTTAAAAGCATATAAAATTAAAAATATGCTATCAAATTCGATGCGGTTTGCAGCTAAATGATAAGAAACATTAGCCTCGTTGAATAGGGCAATAAAAATATTTGCTTGAAGGGGACCTTTAATATAATGTATATATATATATATATCAATGTGTAACATTAATCAAATTGATAAGCCCCCAAACATACATTACACTATAAAGTAAAATCTAATAATAAATATAGTTTGATATTATAATTTATTAAGTTCTTTTGGAGATACATATTCAATATACTAATATAGATATTTATTTGACATCGTATTTGCCGTCTTTTGTCAATACTAAAAAAAACTCTTTCGTTTATATTGTTTTTTTTATTTATTTGAGTGTTGCATCGCTACACTCAGAGAAATTTTGATGCACTCAGGTGTTTCGAGTTCTATTGTTTTGTCTAAAGTGAGACACTTTAGTGCACCAAACTCTAGTTTGGATGCACTTAGGCTCAAAAGTGCATCAGTTCGATGCACTTTAGTGTCTCAAATTTAACTTTGTCCTTTGCCAAAATGATGAGAATAATGTCCTAATCATTTTAACAAAATTATTGCTGAGACACTAAATGCATCGAACTGATGCACTTTAGTGCATCAATACTAGAGTTTGATGCACTAATTAAGTGTCTGGTTTTAGAGACAAAGCCATAGGGTGAAGTTAAGGTGAACTCGAAACACCTGAGTGCATCAATTGGAGTTGTTTATTTTTCTCAGTGTAATCTAAAGATGTATCTGAATGATACAGAATGATCTATTTTGTTTCTTTTTTTGTCATCGAAAATGTAGAGCACGTGGTACCGTTTAGAAATATTATTGACAGGACTATGTTTGTTGGGAAGTGGTGTATCTGGGACTCGGCCATCCTGGATGCATATTACAATGATTCAGGTTTGATATTATAAGCCACTCTGAGACACTTGAATATTTTACAGTGAATGTGCAATGAAATTGATATCAGATTTTGATAAATTATTGATTTTATGTCACAGGATTCGGATCATTATGAATACATTTTGAACGTAATTCAGTAATATAATACATTTAGGTAGATATCGGAATTGACCATAAATCATACGAAATTTTAGGTATAATTCTGAAACGGAATTCAATAATATAAGTTATAACAGATATCTATTTAACTGGTGTTGTTTCGATACGCATTAAACGATTTCTGATTAGAAAATAAACGATGCTAACTACATAGAGTGAAGATTTTTGAAAACTGACAGTAGAAATTTATTAGGTTTCTAAACAGTCAAATAATTTAGATACATTCAGTTAGATATGTAATTTAAGTGTATTTCATTTCTATTACCGACATGCGCTACCAGCCCAACGAATTAGACACAACCCAATTTCGAATCGACTAGGACATGTTGGCTGGGCCGGCCTGTCCGATATTTTGCCCCCCATAAACCGGCATGTTCATAATTTGGTCCCCCATAAACCAGCCTACTCATAATCCGGCCCCCTATAAAGCAGCCTGTTCATAATCCAGCCCCCCATAAAGCAGCCTGTTCATAATCCGGCCCCCCATACACCAGCCTATCCTAATATCCGGCCTCCCATTTACCGTCCATTGCATGAATTTGTTAGGTGAAGATATTTTGATATGCCGGATTTTGGTTTTATTAAAGATCATATGATGATTGATTGGAATAAGTTCACAATATTATTATTTTACCTACTGTAACTCTATGAAATGACATATGATCTAGTCGTTAATATTCCATAATCCGGCCTAGTGGCCGGAAATGAGTTATGAGTTCCATAATCCAACCATTCATGTATATATGGAATATAATGATTCAATCAACTATAAAATATGCGAAATATTATTTAACACATTGGAACATTTCATTTATACGTTTTCAATATTTCTTTTATGTTTTTGCTAAAAAAACAATTAAACTAACGAAGTATCCTTCAACTTTGACTCTTACGTTTTGTCATAGTAAATTAAGACAAATTTCTCATTATCCCCAATATGCTTTTTATATGATAAATAAATAATTTTGATTAACCTATTAAGCTAAATGATCATCCAATCAAGGTGGACGAAATTGGATCCCTCTCAAATTCTCCTATAAGATTCTTCCAACTTTATTCTGTTCCTTATTTTAATTGTTTATGTAATTACCAGGCCGGAATACGGCAATGGCCGGGATTTGATACCTTCGCCCTATGTTATGTCTAATCACTAATGAATTATAAAAGTATCAATAAGGTTAAATAATTATAAAATAGGTAAATAAGGATTTAAAAGTAGGGGGGCTCGTGACCGGGGCCCTGTCTGTATTTGGTGCACAAAATCCCACTGATTTTTTCAAAAAGCTGAATAAATCCACCCAGACTATAGGAACTGGTAAACTGTTCTCCAAGAAATCATCTAGTTTGGCTTCTGTTCTCAGTAAAATGCATGTAAATATAGGAGGAAATTAAGGATTGTTCGCACAGAAAATGTTAAAAATGTCCCATATGGCATATTCTGCAGACTGGAAATCCACCATAAATTTCCATTAATTTTACTGATCCACCAACATTTTCACAATTTTTCCACCAAATATTAATGGTAACATAGGAATAAATAGCTAAAAATCCACAGACTTTGCCAGAATATTATTTTCTAAGGGGAAAATTTCCACCGACATGTCGGTGGAATTTACCACAAAATACAGACTGGAGATTTGGGGGGGGGGGGGCTCTTGACCGAAGAGGCTTATGACCTACACCCGTCACGAGCCCCTCCCTGTTTTTAATCCTCATTAACCTATATTATTTAATCCTTATTGACACTTCTGTAGTTCATGGCGATGTTTCAAAGTATGGACAAAGTCGCCAGTATATTGGCGTTTTTTGAGGGGTGAAATAAGTTGTAAAACATGTAAATAACAAGTAAATCACTCATAAATAGTCTCAAGAGATGGACATGCATCAGACAATAAGCATGAAGATATTTTCAAGTGTAAAATCTTCACTAGGAAGTTAAATTGGCGACTTTCCTGCCACACTTTGAAACCCAATTTTTTGGCCAAAATTTTGAATATCTTAAATATTCTGAGTCACGCCAATTTGGCTCACTTTTTAAAGTTTTCAAGCAAAAATTAACATGGGAACATAAGAATTAATTCAAAATTTGAATCTTTTTCGTTTGCTGGGCGCATTTGAAAGTAATGTTCCTAATAAAATATAATAGTATCTTGGGTACTCATTTTTCAGTCTGCAGAATATGGGAGATATTTGGGATATTTTCTCCGAACAATTTTGAATTCCTTTATTTACATTAATTTTGCTACAAGCAGAATAAGAGATCTCTACGAACACTTTAACAGTTTCTGCAGACGAGCTCATTTTTATAATTTAATTATTGTAATTAGAAAAGTTTTCTGTTTCTTGGGCGCATATGAAAATATAATAATAAAAAGTATAATGATAGGCCTAATAACAGTTTAATTGAACAATCTGCATTATGTCGATTTGGAAACAGATTTGTTGAATAATGAGAAGTTCTTATCTGTACTATAATAGCCGTGTCTGTCTGTCCGTGTGTCGCACTTTTATTAAGAAATACATGATAAAAGGAGAATATTAGATATTTTTCTCCAATTCAATTAAAGTGCTCAAAATAACTGTCACAAACAGTTATGGCAAGTTTAGACATGCTTCATTACCTAGACTCTGAGAAATCCATGTTTCAAAGTGTGACAGGAAAGTTGCTAGTTTAGAGAGAATATGGATTCAGGTCGCCACAATTAAGATACTTGAAAAAAATTGACTTCCTAGTGAAGATTTTACACTCGAAAATATCCTTATGCTTGAGACTATTTTATGAGTGATTTTAATGTTATTTATAGTTCTTATAACTTATTTCAATCAGTATACTGGTGACTTTGTCCATACTTTGAAGCTACTGAGAAATCAAGTAAAATATTAAGTACTATGACTAGAGATGGGACGATTAATTGTAATCCGAAATCAAAAGAATCGTGATTTTTTAGTATTCTGAATTGGCTAAAAATATATTAGAAACGCGTAAATCTGAAATAAGTCATAATACATTGGGAACTCGGTGCTGATATCAAAGTGTTACTGTGAGACCAATTATCTATACATTTTTTTGTATTTTAGTTTGCAGCTTATTGCATTGTAGCAGTAGGGATAATCATTGTCAAACTTCACAGAATAAATGTTTTTAGTCCAATTCTTACTTTTCCAGAACATATAAATTCATTAATGTAACTCATCTGATCCTCTTGATAATTGTTCTCATTCCAAACGGTGCAGTACGTCTTCGCCAACTGAGTGAGTAGCTATATACATACAGGTGATCTTTCCATTGATTATTCATGATACCTATTTTGTCAATTGTTTATTTATGTTTTTGTTTTCATCCAACCTTCCACATTAACACTCTTGTCATCATAATGCTAACATTTTAGTTTCAATTCTGAAACCTTGATCCTAATAACCTTAACTAATTAGTTTTGGGTAACAACTACATCTTGAGCAATTGGACAAATTCCTTTTCTCAGTAATTTGGCTAACCAAGAGACGAAGCAATTCACATGGACAACATCTATTAATTTTACTCTAGACTGTTGATTTCATTTTTCAGTATTTTCATATCAGTTAGAGTATACTGCAGTTCATAGATTGTTTTCTCAATGAGCATGTTAGAAAATGTTGGATTTAAACATTACTAGCTAAAAACTCATTGTTGCACAGGCTAGTATTTCGAAATTTTGTCACATGTTCTGTAACCCTGATAGCATTGCTCTAACGAACCATCGTCCGTAAATGGTGGAAAAGTAAAGTTACGATCGGACATTGGCACTCCAGTTGATTCTACGCTTGGCCAATGTAAGGTAGCTAAGCGACACTAGAACAATGGTTGTTGAACAGAACTGGCATAATGAAGGAAAACATTGGTTAAGCAATCCAGTGATTTTTTGATGTAGTTATGTACCAGAACATTTCCGGTACTGGTCTATCGGTTCTAATAGGAAGTTGTTGCCAGCATATCAGAGAGGGTAAGTAAGTGTAAATGATCTGGTGGGCCATAAGATGGCCCACAAGAGCTGTGAAGTGGGCCAATGTCGGGCCGACATTGTACTGATTACTTGGAAATAGCTATTGTTGTAAATATAAATACTTATTAAAATAAACAACAATTTTCCTCCAAATTAGTAATTCACAATGCAAGATTGACTATAACTATCTAATTGATAGAAAATTGTCTAATAAATTGACTTGTATAAATAAATCATGAATATTCATGACACTAGCTATAAGTACAGTAAAGTAGAAATGGTATTAGTAAGAAAAATATCAAATAAATAATAAACAATAGTTTTATAGCTATTTACCCAATGTTTGTTAGAGAAGAGAATTAGGAAATTGGTTTGAAGTATTTTAGCTTATTTCATTTGTAAATGGTTAATAGTGTATGAGTTGGAAGGTGTTATGTCTATGAAGGTATTAATATTAATAATCCATTAGTTAGTATAGGTTTATCACACAATTTTCCAGGGCTGTGGAGTCGGAGTCAGTAGTCGAAAATTTGTCACAAAAACTTAAATCCATTTTATTTGTTGTTCATCATGTTAAATATCTCATAAGAACTAATAATTGCTCACAGATATGAATTAAATCAATATTTAAAGTCTAAACATTCAAATGACTCAATATTGCTCAAAAAAATACAGTAAAACTGTTTGTTGGAGTCGGAGTCGATGAAATTCTTTATAAAGGAGTCAGAGTCAAACGTTTTATATACCGACTCCGCAGCCCTTCAATTTTCATTCTTATCCACCAGAATAACTGAGCGCTGTTCACAAGGCAATGTCTAACTCAAAAATGACGTATTACCTGTTGAAAATTTCCCCCTTAATACCTTCTTCACACATGTCAGAGAGCCGTCCAGGTCATCTCTGATCCGTCTCCTCTCAATGATTCAGTGTCAGTGAAAAAATATATCTTTACTTTCATTTTAACGGACACATTCACACAGTAATGCCTTCTGTCGGTGATAAATAATCAGTGCCTGGAAACGTCTCGGATGGACATGTGTGAAGAAGCCTTTAAGCTGTGTCTACATTGTCAGTTACAACCTAGGGAATAACTGTGGTGTTCACTGATTATTCGACACTGTCACCTCGACAGTGTTCAAATTGTGTACGTCAGTGTGGTGAATTGTGGCTGTTTTTCTCAGTGTGGGTCAAGTTGTGAGAAGTGAAAGTGTATGCCAAATGGGTTGCTCTCGAAAGGAAAGAGAACAAGAAATGACAGTTATGCTGCTTGGTTGCTATGGACCCTTGCAAATTCTTCTCTTCCTATTGCTAACAATGCACTGAAAAGTACCACTATCAGACAGTAGTGTTAATTTAAACACACAGTGTCCGTTTCTCAATATCAGTGCAAAAACTGCGTCTCATGGTGAAATTCTTCCCTTTGTGGTGTATCCCTAGGGAAATATTTAGTAGTCGATTGATAACTTAACAGCTTTATAGTCCATGGGCGGACTATCTACATGCTGTATATGTAGATAGATTGTATAACGTGTTTATTTAGGTTACAATTGAAAGTAGTACCTAATATGAAGAATATTTAAAAAGGATATATAGTCCACAGATTAAATCGGTGTGAACTTCATGCGTCCGTGAATGATTTAAAAGTTTCGACCGGGGTATTATATTGCACTTAAGAGTATTGGGGTAATTAATCTCACCTCTTTTTTAACAGTGAAGGAGTAAAAATTTCAGAAAACTGATTACACCATTAAAAGATCGCAATTTCTTTTTATAAATATGGTAACTTTCATTCAGTTTTGTTAGATGAAAGTCATCTAACAATCTGCCCCAATCTGGTATGAATGTGCCGTGAACCTGCCCCAAACTGATATGAATCTGCCCCAAACTGATATGAATCTGCCCCAAACTGATATGAATCCGCCCCAAACTGATATGAATCTGCTCCTATCTGCTATGACGCTGTCATGAATCTGCACTGATCTGCAATGACGCTGCCGTGAATCTGCCCCAATCTGCTATGGCAATGCCGTGAATCTGCTATGACGCTGCGATCATATTGAGGCAGTGTCATAGCAGATCAGCAGATTCACAGCAATATCATAGCAGATCGGGTTAGATTCACGGCAGCGTCATTGTAGTTTGGTGCAGATTCACAGCACTACCTAGGATCCAATGCATCTTAACTCATATTTTTTGTCTGCTTTGGGCTCAATTCATATATATAACTAACAGACACATTTTCATATGATAATTACTATCTTGTGTCATCCTCATTAGAAATGTATTACAACTTTGAAAATAAACATCTGCCATTCCATTTCAAAATATAGTTAAATAAACACATTATAATATTATAATTCTAAATATATATCTTGAAATAAGAAACATGAATTATTATATGCATGAAACAATGTGACAAAGTCCTTTAATCAGGGGTGGGCAAATGCAGCACTCGGTGCTCTTTTGGCACTCAAGAGCAGCACTCATGGCAAGCAAGGAAACTGCTTTATTTTCTTCCAAAAAAAAATAGAATTTTTAGCCCTGACTGCTTTATATATAAAAAGGATAGTATAATAGTGGATGGTCAACCAATTGATGAACAGTATATTTGGAATGACATGTATATTTTGAGAGTCACTTTCTGTTAGTAAGGTATTTTTTCTTTTGTTACAGCAGTGCAAATGTATAAAATTTTACCTCTGTCTCTTTTTATCTAGATCAGTTATTTCTATATCTTTCATACAATTGTCTATAATACTCTTAAACTCTATAGGTGCACTCTTAACACTGGTGAGACTTTGTGCAATCATTTTTAATTCCTTTTTTTGATAAGATAGGTAGCCATTGTCATTTATCCTGTGATTTTATGAGTTACTTATTATTACTTATGCTAGAACACTAATTTCGAATTTTATTAATGACTTATTTTCACTAAAAAAAAAATGTAATGAACTATCATTTATTAATTGCTTTTAATACAAATTATAAATCTACTATCAATATTTGTGTGCAAATATGTACCATTGTATGCACCTCAAATAAAATCTACCACATTGTAATTACTAGCTATCCCCTGCAATTTAAAATTGAAAAGAAAATGGTAAAGGTACTGAGACTTTGGCACTGAAAAACACAATTTCCACCCACGCCTGCCTTTATTAGTTTATACACGTTGTAATTATGTCAGATAGGTAGTTATAGTTAGTCATATGATATTTTAAGTTGAACTAATTCTAAACTTAGTTACCTCATCATTTTATTTTTCATTTGATTACTGTGGTTTTAATTTTTCTAGGCTATTTTTGATTTGAAAAATCAAAGGAATAGCTTAGAGGGTTATAAAAAAGATAATATTATTTATCATTTAGTTTTCATATATTATTAATTTTTCATATTATGTTCATATTTCTCTTTGTAATTAATCGACAGATGGTGCCACCTTTAATTTAGTGTATAAATTAGCATTTCCATGGAGTCCATATGGGGTACTATAAACTTGTGCTCTATTTGATGTGATAATTCACTCATCTTGTGAAGTCATAATATTCACATAACATTATATTTGCTGTAAATCGCCATACCTTAAACTAATTTTCTTCTATCCTGTTCCTTGTTCGAATAATTTCCTTTGAAGTATAATGGTACGCTATACCTTTCTGGAGTATAGCATACCATTAGCGATGGGGTGTAGCGATTTTTCCGAATCGCTACTAACAATTTTTTAAAATTCTAAATGAGTTATAGACTAAAAAATATACCAATCCCATACATTATAAATATGTATTGAATTTTTTCCCTATGTGAACCAATTATTGAAAGTTTTCGAACATAATAGAAAATAGTATATAAGAATAAAGAGTTGAAATAAAAATTGTTAAATTATGTAGTCTTTTCTTATATGATCGAAAATAATTATTACTTTCGAAAAATTGTGGAAGGTTATGTTATTTTCATTAAGTTATTTTCATTCGGTAACTTGTAACATCTGGTAATTGGAATTTTACCCTAACGTTAATTTTTTTCCAAATGATGAAAAACAAAAGATTTTCCCAATGTAGGGTAAGCTCCGAGTTTGGATCATATGAGGACAAAAAAAATAGGTGTATTGTTATTTAATTTCAGTTGGTATCCATGCTTGTCGCTTGGAGGGGTATTAAAAATATCCTGGATTTTTTTTTTTACTCCAATGCGTGGTTTCAATGTGCCTGTAACACGATTATAAAATATTACTACCTAGGTACTTATATAAATTCATGTGAAATAGGAAATATGTATATCCAGAAAATTAACAACTCAAAACTTACTAGCAGTAATCTGACTATCCTTAGATGAAGAACCTTTAATTATTATGACGTTGATTCATTAAACTGCCACAGTGTAAAGTCTAACTCACAAAAGTAAATTTATTACCTGGAAGATACAGAGAAATATGAATACAATTTCAAAGGCCCACAATAGTCGCACAATTCCATCAAGTATGAAACAAAATAAAGGGGGTGTAAAAAATTCATATTCACCGAACAACACAAAATTAAAACAGCACTCCCGATAGTCACGCTATATTGGATCCAGAAGGAATAGGGGGAAATTTGAATTGCCGACCAATATTCAAATATCTACCAAAAAATAAAGGGTAAATCTAAGTCACCGAACAACACAACAAAACTTCAGTCAACACTCTTACAGTCGCACTACGGAATTTAAAAGGAATAAAGGGGGCAACTCCGAATAGCCGAACAACATACAAATTACAATTAATTAAACTATAGGCATAAGTTTAATCATAAGTGCACTTTCACAAATCTCACATGACCCAATTCTACACCCTAACTTTTTTATCAATAGCACAAACAAAAATACACGAAAATCACACGCTAAATTAACTTCCATAAAGTATGAATGGATAAATTGAAATGGCATAAAATTTTGTGCTACTAGTACTGAAATTTACGTGCTAGTGTTACCTTAAGCTTATCTAGTTTCTCCTACACAGGTCATTTTGAAATCTATGATTATATTTTTCAATTTAAAAATGACTGAGGTATAATATAAAAATACATAATGAATGATAGCTAGAAGAAATAATACATAATGATATCGTGGAGAAATTGTTTATCCACGACAATGCTATCTTTACTTCCAACTTTTCTAATCAAAGAAATTAAGTAATGATTATTAATTTCAATACATGTGATTAAAATCAATGTATTCCAAAGGAATAGAAAATATGTTTAAAAAGTAGAGATTATTTTCAAAGTAGTATAAATTTATAATGTGTGGGATTGATATAAAATTGTAGTCTGCAACTAGTGCTGTACCGATATTATCAGTATCGGTACTTGTCCTGGTACGTTAGGGTTGAAACACAGTGTCGATAGACTGGGTTTGTGAATTTTGTATTCTGAAGAAGGATACACAAGAAATTTTAACATGGGAATAATATTTGTATTACAATATGTGATTCATATAGTATAGGGAAAAACTTCCATCAGAATAAACATTAAATTTACAGTGAGTTTGGCTTTAGTCTAGATAGAATGGAACTGAATTAAGGTTTACACAAAAGTTTGCTTACATAACTACGTTACCAATTGATTGAAGTTCTGGAATATAAAGAGATTCATAACAATGAACGAAATTGAAGGGATAGCACATAACAAGGGACAGCACATAACAAGGCATAAATAGCTCATAGCCAAAAATAACACATAGACAGAGATAGCACATAGCAAAAGATAGCACATAGCAAAAGATAGCACATAGCAAAAGATAGCACATAGCAAAAGATAGCACATAGCAAAAGATAGCACATAGCAAAATATAGCACAGAGCCAAAGATAGCACAGAGCCAAAGATAGCACAGAGCCAAAGATAGCACAGAGCCAAAGATAGCACAGAGCCAAAGATAGCACAGAGCAAAAGATAGCACAGAGCAAAAGATAGCACAGAGCAAAAGATAGCACATAGCCAAAGATAGCACATAGCCAAAGATAGCACATAGCCAAAGATAGCACATAGCCAAAGATAGCACATAGCCAAAGATAGCACATAGCCAAAGATAGCACCTAGCCAAAGATAGCACCTAGCCAAAGATAGCACCTAGCCAAAGATAGCACCTAGCCAAAGATAGCACAGAGCCAAAGATAGCACAGAGCCAAAGATAGCACAGAGCAAAAGATAGCACAGAGCAAAAGATAGCACAGAGCAAAAGATAGCACAGAGCAAAAGATAGCACAGAGCAAAAGATAGCACAGAGCAAAAGATAGCACAGAGCAAAAGATAGCACAGAGTAAAAGATACAAATATTTAAAATCACTCCTGGCACTAGCGAAATCTCAGTGTCCTACTCTACTAGTTTCCATCAAAGGAATGAGCTCTGTGCGTTCAGACAACAACGATGTTGCCGTTTTCCAGAACAAGAGTTCACAAGAATTAGCTAAATACTAAAAAAACGGTGCCAATGGTTTTGAACAGAAGATATTAAAAAAAATGAATAACACTATTTGCTGTACCAGCAACTCCCCCTTGTGACGAAAGTCGAAACTAGTAGAGCGAAAAAGAAAATACAAGAATATTTGAAAATGGTTGCTGAGCAATTGTGACTCAATCAAGATAACAGAACACTATATCATAAAGGAATTTATATATGTCAATCTAATAATCAATAAATGTGTATACATTATAGCTCCCTCTCTGTTCGGAGAACAAGATTTACTTTTGCGGTGAGGAGATGCGCTGAATGCATGAGGAACACCGCTGACAACATCGTGAGGAGATGCTCTGAATGCATGAGGAACACCACTGGCAACATCGTGAGGAGATGCACTGAATGCATGAGGAACACCGCTGACAACATCGTGAGGAGACGCACTGAATGCATGAGGAACACCACTGGCAACATCGTGAGGAGATGCACTGAATGCATGAGGAACACCGCTGACACGTGAGGAGATGCGCTGAATGTATGAGGAACACCGCTGACAACATTGTGAGGAGATGCGCTGAATGCACGAGGAACACCGCTGACAACATCGTGAGGAGACGCACTGAATGCATGAGGAACACCGCTGACAACATCGTGAGGAGACGCACTGGCAACATCGTTGTGAGGAGACACATTGGCAACATCGTCGTGAGGAGACACATTGGCAACATCGTCGTGAGGAGACGCACTGGCAACATCGTCGTGAGGAGACGCACTGGCAACATCGTCGTGAGAAGACGCACTGGCAACATCGTCGTGAGGAGACGCACTGGCAACATCGTCGTGAGGAGACGCACTGGCAACATCGTCGTGAGGAGACGCACTGGCAACATCGTCGTGAGGAGACGCACTGGCAACATCGTCGTGAGGAGACGCACTGGCAACATCGTCGTGAGGAGACGCACTGGCAACATCGTCGTGAGGAGACGCACTGGCAACATCGTCGTGAGGAGACGCACTGGCAACATCGTCGTGAGGAGACGCTCTGGCAACATCGTCGTGAGGAGACGCACTGGCAACATCGTCGTGAGGAGACGCACTGGTAACATCGTCGTGAGGAGACGCACTGGTAACATCGTCGTGAGGAGACGCACTGGTAACATCGTTATGAGGAGACGCACTGGTAACATCGTCGTGAGGAGACGCACTGGCAACATCGTCATGAGGAGACGCACTGGCAACATCGTCGTGAGGAGACGCACTGGCAACATCGTCGTGAGGAGACGCACAGGCAACATTGTCATGAGGAGACGCACAGGCAACATTGTCATGAGGAGACGCACAGGCAACATTGTCATGAGGAGACGCACAGGCAACATTGTCGTGAGGAGACGCACTGGCAACATTGTCGTGAGGAGACGCACTGGCAACATTGTCGTGAGGAGACGCACTGGCAACATCGTCATGAGGAGACGCACTGGCAACATCGTCATGAGAAGACGCACTGGCAACATTGTCGTAAGGAGACGCACTGGCCACAACAGCAACGGAAGGAGCATTACTGCTCTTGTTGTGAGGAGACACAACAGCGACGGGAGGAGCATTATTGGTATATCTGAACTATTTTTTGAGATCCGATACCAATTACCAGATACTAATAAAAATACCGATACTTTCAGATACTATGTCCGATACCGAGAGTATCGGTGCATCCTAGTCTAGATACTATTGTATCAGATTCGGTACATTTAATATATAAGGTAAATAAAATTAATAATAATACTTAAAAAATATCAGTATCGAGGTGGGAGTATTGGAATATCGGTGATTTTTAAATATCGGTATCGGCAGATTATCAAAACCTAGTATCGGTGCTCGTATCGGTATCGGCAATAATTATGGTATCGGTACAGCCCTATCTGCAACCCATATCTAATAAAAATCGTTTCCATTTCATAAAAAAACTGGTAACGAAACGTCCTGGTAACGAAATGTCCTGGTAACGAAACGTCCTAGTAACGTAACGTCCTAGTAATGAAATGTCCGTTAACTAAACGTCCGGTCATCCTTTCTGGAACCTTGGCTCAATTTTCAACTTTAACTCAACTTTTTGTCTTCCCAATTTATGGTAAGACTCTTGAACTGTTTAAAACTTAAATTGAAGGTTTGTCTCTAATAAATATTGAATATTTGATTTACTCTCTTCTTGTCAACTAGTTATTAGCTGGAACCTTCATTTCTCTTTAGAATACCTTAACTTTACATGTTCGGTATACAGAGTCTCGTGTAAAACTATCCAATCTTCAAACTAAACTTTACTGTTTGTGAAGTGCTTTTTCATTTGGGCAGGTAAAGTAGTGATTCATGGCTTTGCATTAGATTAAATAGAGTTGTAGTATTAATATAGTTTAATTAGTTACAGTTCAATTGAACCTTATAAACTGAAATGTAATCAATAATATTACTCAGTAACTTCCCAAAAGTTTACGTTCACCCTATTACTATAATTGATTTCTACTGATTGCCAATAGAAATATACTTCTTTCTGATATAAGATATAAAGTTTACATAAGTAAAATAATCTCACATTAAGTCTTAACCTAATTATTCCTTCACATTCCTTAATGGCTATATTTACCAACTAGTTATTATTGTGAAGAAACTTTAATGTTTGACTGCTCTTTCAAAGTTTGTTCAAACTCTTTTAATTTTTATAAATAGGTCAAGTCTTTAATAAAGTAATTGTTTCAGATGGAGTCTGCAGGTGAGGTTCCTGCAATAGCAGAAGGAGTGGAAGTTATTGCTGACCAATACAATGTGATCTACTTGGTAGAAGATGAAGATATCAAGCCAGATGTTTCGGATCTCTCGTGTCAAGGTGTTGATCATGACCCTCTAGTGCAGGGAACGGACCAAGATGAACTTTTCTCTGATAATACAGACTGTAATGATTTTAAGAATGAATTTTTTGAGGAAGATATAACTATCAAACATGAAAATATTGATTATGATAACAGAATTGAGCCTGATTCCGAGATGGATCTGATAAACATAGGAATAAGGAGTAATAAAGATTTAATTAATTTTACTACTAACAAAGAATTACATATAAATTGTCATGAGAAGGAAGTAACCCATCAAAAAGGTGAAAAGCCATTCAAATGCAGCTATTGTGATAAGGCATTCTCTCATTCATCTCATCGCAATAATCATCAAAGAGTTCACACTGGTGAGAAGCCCTTCAAATGTAGTTATTGCGATAAGGCATTCTCTCATTCATCTAATCTCAATAAACATCGAAGAATTCACACTGATGAGAAGTCATTCAAATGCAGTTTTTGTAATAAGGCATTCTTTCAGTTATCTTCTCTCAACAGTCATCTAAGAATTCACACTAGTGAGAAGCCATTCAAATGCAGTTATTGCGATAAGGCATTCTCTCATCCATCTAATCTCAATAAACATCGAAGAATTCACACTGATGAGAAGTCATTCAAATGCAGTTATTGTGATAAGGCATTCTCTCAGTCATCTTCTCTCAAGGCTCATCAAAGAGTTCACACTGGTGAGAAGCCATTCAAATGCAGTTATTGCGATAAGGCATTCTCTCATTCATCCAATTTCAATAAACATCGAAGAATTCACGCTGATTAGAAGTCATTCAAATGCAGTTATTGTAATAAGGCATTCTTTCAGTCATCTTATCTCTATAAACATCAAAGAATTCACACTGAAGAAAAGTCATTCAAATGCAGTCATTGTGATAAGGCATTCTCTCAGTCATCTACTCTCAACAATCATCAACGAATTCACACTGGTGAGAAGCCATTCGAATGCAGTTATTGTGATAAGGCATTCTCTCAGTTATCACATCGTAATAGCCATCAAAGAATTCACACTGGTGAGGAGCCATTCAGATGCAGTTATTGTGATAAGGCATTCTCTCAGTCATCTGCTCTCAATAGTCATCAAAGAGTTCACACTGGTGAGAAGCCATTCAGATGCAGTTATTGTGATATGGCATTCTCTCATTCATCTGCTCTCAATAGACATCAAAGTGTTCACTCTGGTGTGAAACCAATCTAATGTAATTATTGATAAAAGATAGGTCAAATGAACTGTGGTTTATATTAGTTTAAAAGTATAAGTTTATTATAAGTGATTAATATAGGTGAACCTTCTACAATGCTCTATAGACAACAGACTCTAGATTGATTCAACATGGCATTTATATAATGCAAAACAGGAAACAAATGTACTACTCGAGTCATGGCTAGAACCAGGAAATGTTATCATAAGATAATTATGCTGAGCTGTTAAAATTATAAAATACATCAGCTAAAGATGACAAATGAATATAAACATATAACTAAGTGTGACTATATTAATACAACAGTTATTGTGATAAGGCATTCTCTCAGGCATCTGCTCTCAATACACATGAAATAATACACATAGATGAAAAGCTTTCAAATTGAACCGTTATTAACGCATTTATTAATTTATTTCACTTTGAATTCATCAATGTGTTCTCGGTGGTGATATCAAAATTGAAATGGAAACTCACCCACCAGATAAAAATCTACCAAGCACAGACATCACACATCAGATGGTATCTCCTTATTCTTACACAAGTTACGAACCTCTACAGCAAAATAGTTAAAATTAAGCAGAAGAACAAAACACACACAAACTTTCAGCAACAAACATGTAGAACTCTCCCATGAAGAGTCTGCTAAAGCAAAAATAATAAACAACAAAATTTCAACAGTAAAAAACCTACAATTAATAAAATGACAAATATAATCATATACCTCCAAGCTCGTCACAACTGAGAAACTAACTATCAAAATGCTGATTGTACATGAAAGATAAAAGGAATGCAACTTGAAAAATGCATAGCTAACATTTAAACTCTACACTGCCTCAAAGCAACAGTAACTGAAAAAATTCCTAATTTCTGACTGAAACAATCAACCTCGCCTATCAAGATCATAGGATAGCATTCTCAGAGAATGAATAAAGAGAGAAAATAAAATCTCAGAGAGAAAATAAAAGAAAGCAGCACTTCTTAAACTTTTAAACAGGACTGATACAAAACCATTCTTATACATATATTAAAAATATTTTAACTTCAATTATAGGAAATCTGAAAATTGATTCAAGTTAAGAATACCGAAGTGCTGGGAAAAAGTATCAAGAAAATATTATCACATCAAGCCAAACTATATAACCTTAACTGATACTGACTTGTGCAATACTTTTTCAAGCTCAATTTTCGAGCACCAATAATCATCATAAACTAACTATTTAACTGCAGTAAATTTTAACATTTAAGGTTTTATTCCAGTTACAGAAGCAGAGGTCAGATATGTCATATTGTCTCTCAAATCTAGAGATGAAATTGAGGGCAAATATACAGAGTGTTCTAACCCACAAAATATTGAATTTTCGAGCTTTAATAGGCAGAGTGGGTTAATCGACAGCTTCTTAGCTAATGACAGAGCTATCATTATCTAGGAAGTTACTCCTATTTTTAATAAAGTCTGGGATAAATGACTTTATTACTTCAGATAGAATTTTAACTGATCATCAGTATGGGTTTAGATTAGAGAAATTTACTAACTTAGCTATTCTAGAATTTTCATATTTGTTTTTAAATTCTATTCATTTATATTATTTGTAACGGCCCCTGTACTTTGTAGCTAATAAGTAAAAAGATTTAGAATATAAAGATTTTATACCTCTTATCATTTTTTTATAAATTATCTTTATGACCTTGCTTAAAGTTGTAATTATAATTGTACCATGTTTGCAGATGATTCAGTTCTTCATATTCGTGACACCAATTTTTTAAACATTTTTTAACTGACTACAAAATTTTATTGATAAACTTTCATAATGGCTAAATTTTAACAAATTAACGCTCAATGTTTCAACTTTAAATGCAGGATCTATTAAAGTATTCCCTCCCACTTATTTTTATGATTTTGAACTAGAGTATGTGAATAATTTAAAATATCTAGGCTTTTAATCGACTGTAAATTATCTTTTAAACCACACATTGATGTTATAATCAGCCAAGTAAAAGTGTGTTAAGGGCCTTTTAGACGTGAAACATTTTCACAATGTTGCCCGACAATTTGTTTCAGAGCTGTTGCCCGGGTGTTTCAGCCACAATTTCTCTGCGACATTTCTCGATTCGCTCAGTGCCAGTTGGTGTCGCGCAACAATGCTGCAACAAAAAATGTATACAGACATCCTCAGTGTGTTATTGGCTGTCAGAGGGAGATGAGTGCTTCACTGCTACAGACGCACACACATCTCGCTACACACCACATACAGATGTATCATTTTTTATATAAGTAAATATATCTTTTACAAACAAATTCATAATTATATGAAAAACAGCCAACGCTTTATGGATGGAATAAAATATTGTTTTGGCGTCCTAGCAATTTATTGTTGCATCGCGTTTATTATGTTACGATTTAAGTTTTAAATGTCATAAAGATCTGCGTTGTAAATAATGATTGATTTCTCTATTTTGTATCCAAGTAAAACTACCTACTGAAGTTATCCCTCAAAGTTCCTCTCCTCAAATCATTTGATATAGCTAATAGCAAGTAATTTAAACTATATACAATTGCTTGTGCCTTGTGCGACACTAGATTTGCCTCACACCGGATTCTCTTCTAAACAGATTGCTTGCCGTATACAGAAACAATTGCGCGACATTTGTATATAAACAATGTTGCTGATACAAAATGCATCACGTCTAAAAGGTCCCTATTTTAATAGAAAATCACTAGTTTTTATTTGTTATTGTATTCTATTTTCACGCAGTTTATCTTTTTTATGGCAAAACTTTTAACGTCCATTTAGGTCCCTCCAGAATTTTAAATGAACTATATCTTTAGATTCTTTAATTGGATAATGCTTGTGATTATTTTTGTCCTTTTTATGAAAAGCACTTTTTATGAGCTAAATATTTTAGAACCATATTTCATAATTTTTTTTCCTTCCAATAGCCATCATCCAAGGGGCAGTAATTTGAACCTTCCACATGTCAGACTAGAAAATCAAAGAAATTTTACTATTTTTAGATCAATAGAAGCTTTTGATAAACTACCAGTTATTTAAGACAACCAATGTCAAATTATGTTTTAAAAAATAAATATAAAGATTACTGTTTTAACCAATTTAGTGAAATTTTAACTAAGGTAGGATTTTAATATTTCTTGTATAATTTTCTATATTTTATTGATTCATTAGGCTTTTCTTAGAATCAAATGTATGTACATTTATTTGTAATTATTTTTTATGCCTTAAAGTATTTTAAATTATGTATATGTATTGTCTAATTTCATAGTAGGATAACAGTTTCACAATAAACAATATTTTTGATAATATTTGTAAAAAAGCTGATTCACACATGTGACCCAATGACAACAGTTTTATTGTCTTTGTACTGTATGAAGTGTATATCTACCCCTCTCAAAATGATTATTGTATGCTGAAAGTTTCTATATGCATTTGAATATTTATAATTTAATGTTGTTTCCACGAATCATTAATTAAATTATTTGATTTGAACCATAATTGTAATTTACTTTATTATCCATAATTTTCATTAATGAAAAACAGTTTCTTACACCTATAATAGTATCTAAAAACTTGTCACCAGAAGTGATTGAATTCTTTTAAACTCTTCTCATTCATTATCCCTCTTTGTCCTCTTTCAAACTAACTTAAAGTGAACATGTTCGTGTAAATTACACTGGAAAACAAAAAAATATTTTTTGAAAATCATCCAGGGTTTTCCAGCTGACTTAGACTAATTTTGATGGACTGAGTCTGAAAATGACTGGTTTTGCTCAATCATGTCAGAATTTTAACTACAGATTTAAAAAAATCTAATTTGCGGTAAATTTCCCTGCTCACTCGGTACCCTGTAAGCACTTGCAGACGTTCAGACCAACAAACACTGACTCCGCTGACGATTAAACCTTCTGCAACACTATTAAACAAGGTTAACTCACCATCTAATTGATAAATTAAAAAGATTGAATCATACTACGTAACAATAAAAACAACCTAAATTTAAAACACTGAAAAATGGCAGCAATGCTGCTAATTACACTGCACAAGGGATTAACAATTACAACTTCAGTTATTGGCTTCCTTCTTGGAAATCTTAGTCAATTTATGAAATGAAGAGCGAGTGACACAACAAAAAAATTTTCCATACATTTATTTTTCTATAGCTTTCGAATAAATTAATATCCTAATTTTGACTAATTTTAAACAAAATAAGTAAATAATAAGAAGTATTATGGATACCAAAATTATAAATTACAACTTGTCATTTCAACTTTATATTACTATTCTATAAGTAATATCCTAAATGTTATTTTTGGCCCACCTCACCCTGCTCCATATCCAAATATTGAAACTATCCCATGTGACTGCCGTTTGTAATATGTATCGTATACTCCTAGGTGTTTTGGTAAAATATGTATTTCATCAGTCTCTCAATTAAGTTGCATTAACTTCCAGCATAGAAGATATTTTTGATGAAAATAATATTTTTTGAAAAAAATACAAAATTTCAAACCTCAGATGATACCAAAAAAATGTATTTTTTTCACTTGAATTTTGTGTGTAGTGTTTTTCAGAAAAATTAAACCAAGATATAAAAAAGTCATATTTCTTTGAATAACCCTAACAAAATTTTAATATATCAGTCTGTGCAACAATTAGTGTTGAGCTAGTTATCCTAATAATAGACAGTGGGAAAACTTTATTTAAACTGCAGTATACTCGAAGTGAAGTGGAAATAGTGAAAAATGGAATCCGCAGCATAGAACGAATGTTAATACTATGTTGTCCTATGTGAATTGTGAATGCTCATCTCTCTTGGTTGACCAAATTACTGAGAATAGGAATTTTTGTAATTGCTCTAGATATAGTCATTGCATAAAACTAATAATTTAATTAAGGTTCCTAGGATATAGGTTTCATTGTTAAAACTAAAATGTTAGATTTTGCGGAGGAGAGAGGTGTATGATGTGTGGGGTGGCTCACTTTTTGTTGAAGTGCCCTATGTTGAGGGAGAGAGATATGGGGTGGACAGTGTAAATTCTGGGGAGAGAAATCTTGATGGGGTGTAAAGTTTTTGACAGGATGTGTGGAGAGAGAAGGAGGTGTTGATTGGGAAGGGAGGTGTTTTCCAGAAGTAGGTATGGGTGTAGGACTGGTGGATGAGGTCTCGCCCCTGCGGAAGAGATTGGAAGATCTGATACAGTGTTGTTAAAAAAAATTGGTTTATTTGGTTTTTATATGTAATTATTTAATAAAAGTGCATATAGATACTTATTAGTTCATAACTGATCATTATACATGATTAACATTACAAAACATCATTCATGTTTTGGTAAATTATGAAAAAATAGATTTATTTGAGATAAATTATGAAAAAATTAATTAATGCAGATGCTATGTAACATTTTACCACCAATTCATGAATAATTCTTAGCTGTTAGTCTACTTTAATAAGCTCTTAAAAAATTCAAAGCTCAAGTTTTAAATAACATAGCTAGATTCAAAATTCAAATATATCTTAAATTCTTATATTTCCATTGATTTACATTTCAAATGTAGATGTTCAAATTATAATATAACATATTAGCAAATGAATATCACAGTGTGACTCAAGACTGTATTTTAATATTTACTAAATCACTATGTAAAATATCTTTATAAAATGATAATGATACTATATGGTGAGGAGAAAACCCTGTTCATATTTCTATTTTCTTTTGGTTTTAAATTTTAATGTCTTCCATGAAAAAATTACACTACTAAGATTAACTAATTATATTTTATATAGCTACATAATATATTTATATATTTAAATGCTTTAATAATACTATTTTAAATAATATGAATATAATATTGATGATTTCTGATAAATTAAAATGATTTTAAAGCTTCAAAGGATAAAAAAAACAAATAAACCATGAAAAACAAATAAACCATGGTATTTTCAGCTTGGTTTAAACCAAACCACCCTGGTGTGAGATGAAATGGCATGGCCCGAAAGGGGGTGACGGCTGTGTTCAAAAGCCAAATTCTAAGATCCTTCCCGAATTCCTGTTTCAGCCCAAGTCTGCGATAAAATTATCAACCACGTCACCATAGATATATTGGTCAATTCTTGCCAATTCTTCACAAATAAAAAAATATTCAAATGAGGAGAAATCTGAGATAAATTTTTTTTATTTGAAACTGAGGAAAATTGTCCCTGGTTTCTTGCACTAAATATATATTTATACTATGTTGCTGCCTCACGGCGTATGTAAAGGATTCTAGTTAAAATCTGCAAATTATATGGAAACTTTTTTCAACAGTGTGACTGTATTGTTGTGCTACATATCTATGATACATTAATAATGCTTAGATTAAATGTTGTAAATCGGGCATGTCCTCAAACATTAAAGAAAGGCATATAGCTCTATTTGAATTACTATCATTGAAGGTGGTTATTGAAGATGCAGTTGGTTTTTATGGATGTATATAGACTATTTGCAGTCAAATATATGGTGTGTTTCAACATTATTGATATTTTTCTATAGCCATATATAAACAATTAAATATCGTAATGCCGTTAACAAGATACACCAATTTGTTACTCAAGATTGGATTTTCGACGTGAAACCAAAAATATTGTGAAAACTTGACTTAGAAGAAATATTGGAAGGCTAAAAGAAATTGTGAAATTCTCCGATGAACAGAATTGTTTATAACAAGAGCATTTGGGACAACATCTTTGCCAGCAATGATAAGACGTCTGTTTCTATTAGAGTACAAGATATCTTGAAGAGCAAGAGAACAGTTCAAATTATTTTATTTTACAAGAATAAATTGAGATTTCGACAAGAATAGAATAATTTTTCGAAAGAAGAAATCAGGAGGTCCCACAAAGAAAATGCCAGAAAAGTTAAAGAAGTGAGAACATTTTTGGATGTAAAATCAAGAAGCTCAATCAGGAAATCACCACCTCTTTTTGACATTTCTTCAACTACTCATTGGAGAATCCTTAAGAAAGACCTTCACATTCATTTCTATCTTGATATGGCTGTGCATCCAATAACGGAAGACCATGGGACACAGATTGCGTAGCCAGAACATTCTCCAGATTTGAATCCTTCGTATTTTTATCATTGGGCCTTAGCTCAAAAAGAGTATATTCTGCAAAACCAACTTCAGTGGACGAACTTATCAATATTGTGAAGAGATTTTCAGAAGAACATTGTGATAAAGTCCTTCAGAGTGTAGCACTTAATGTTTTGAAGCGGGCGAATCTCTGTATGCAGCAAAATGGAGGCCACTTCCAGCACCTTCAATAATATGTATTTCTTGTCATTAATCATTAAAAATCCAATCTTCCTGAACATTTTATAAAAGTCACTGAAAAGTATCCAAAGTGTTGAAACACACTGTATTGGGAGAGGAGGAGATTGGATGTCAGGCCAATTAGTTACCTCTACTGTTAGTTCTCCCTGTTTTTTCTGCTAAACAAAATAAATTTACCAATATATAAAATAATTACCATCAGCTAAACTAATATAAATATATACTTACCTAGATATATAACAAATAACACTTATTAATAATGGTTTCAGTATTATTCTTAATCGTACAAATTCTCACTCAATCTACATAGCTACATATAACTATGGTATTTTCACTACCACTGAAAATACCATAAATATATTAAATATCACTCGGACACAAATAACTGAGAGCACAAAAGAGAACCTCACAGTACAACAGCTGAACATAAACTGATCTCACATACTCACTTCTCTACAGAGTACTGAGCAAGGCTAATATACTAAAATAAGGTCGACCATACGTCATGTTCTGCCAGACGTACGATTGTCAGGCACACAAGCCGATAAAAAGCATGTAAATCAACAAGATATTACCTGTATATCAATATTTACCCATTTTTTGATGAAAACTTTATGAATATTATCAGTAAAATGAAAGCCTTACTATATCAGACAATGAATAGGCTACCTAACTGTTTTTAACTCGAATTTTAGATAATTTGTGAGAAATAGTTACTAACTACATATTCAAAAACCTCTATGGCAGTGGTTCCCAGACTTTCATTTCTCACAAACCTAATCTGAAATTTACTAAATAACCACGGAACACATTTCATATCTGTAACATAGAGTGTCTATACTTCAGGAAGTGAATATGTCTAATAATGTAACTTTTTCTTTACTTTCCTAAATGGCAATATTTACCGGTTAGTTATTATATGAAATGTGCCACTATATGATTGTAAATTGATCTTTCAAAGTCTGTTCAATCTATTTTTTATAAGTAGATCAAATTGTTAATAAAGTAATCGTTTCAGATGGAGTCTGCAGGTAAGGTTCCTGCAATAGCAGAAGGAGAGGGAGTTATTGCTGACCAATCCAATGTGATCTACTTGGTGGAAGATGAAGATATCAAGCCAGAAGTTTCTGATCTCTCGTGTCAAGGTGTTGATCATGACCCTCTAGTGCAGGGAATGGACCAAGATGAACTTTTCCCACATAATACAAGCTGGAATGATATTAAGAATGAATTTTATGAAGAAGATATAACTATCAAACATGAAAATATTGATTATGAGGTCAGAATGGAGCCTAATTCAGAGATGAATCTGATACACATAGGAAAAAGAAGTAATAAAGATTTGATAGAGTTGGAAAAATATGGAGAAACTGCTCACAAAGAATTACATATAAATTGTCTTGAGAAGGAAGTATCTTATCATAGTACTGAAAAGCCTTTCAAATGCAGTTATTGTGATAAGGCATTCTTTCAGTCATTTAATCTAAAAAGTCATCAAACAGTTCACACTGGTAAGAAGACATTCAAGTGCAATTATTGTGATAAAGCATTCTCTCGTTCATCTGATCTCAATAGACATAAAATAATTCACACTGGTGAAAAACCATTCAAATGCAATTACTGTGATAAGGCATTCTCCCAGTCAACTAATCTCAATTGTCATCAAAGATTTCACACTGGTGAGAAACCATTCAAATGCAGTTATTGCGATAAGGCATTCTATACGTCATCTAATCTCAAATGTCATCGAAGAATACACACTGGTGAGAAGCCATTCAAATGCAGTTATTGTGATAGGGCATTCTCTAATTTATCAAATCTCAATAATCATCAAAGAGTTCACACTGGTGAGAAGCCTTTCAAATGCAGTTATTGCGATAAGACATTCCCTCATTTATCTTCTCTCAATAGTCATCAAAGAGTTCACACTGGTGAGAAGCCATTCAAATGCAGTTATTGTGATAAGGCATTCTCTCAATCATCTGCTCTCAATAGACATAAAAGAATTCACTCTGGTTTGAAGCCATTTAAATGCAGTTATTGTTTTAAGGCATTCTCTCAGGCATCTGCTCTCAATAAACATGAAAGAATACACACTGGTGAAAATCTTTCACATTAAACCGCTAATAAGGCATTTATTAATTTATTTCACTTTGATAGTCATCAATGTGTTCACACTGGTGATATCAAAATGGAAATGGAAACTCACTCACCTGATAAAATTCTAACAAGCATAGACATCAAACATATCAGATGGTATCATCTCAACCCTACACAAGCTAAACCTCTACAGGAATATAGTTAATATGAACAAAATACACACTGACTACCTGTTCAGCAACAAACATATAGAACTTTCCCTTGAAGAGCCTGCTAAAGCCTGAGAAATAAATAAAAAACAAGTAAAAATCAAGATCAGCTCTTGAGTTTCAATGCCATGAAATTTAACCTACAATTAATAAAATGACAAATATAATTATATACTTCCAGACCCATCACACCTGAAAAACTAACTAGCTATCAAAATACTGATGCTACATAGAATATAAAAGAAATAATCCAACATTAAAAATGCATAGCTAAAATTTAAACTCTTACACTATCTTAAAGCAACTGTAGCTGAAAAAATTCTTAATTTCTGACTAAACAACAAAGGTATATTAACTACAAGGTAGAGTATAGTGCAGGTTCAATCAAGATGATTACAGTTTAGTATTGAGAGACACTTCGATGGCCCAAGGTAATTATTTTTACATAGAAACAAAATATATTGTTCATTTTTTTAGAATTGAATGCATTAATTTCGTTATATTTGACTCAACTGGCTGAATTCAGTTTTACCTCAATTATGCCCAGGATATATTAACTTAGAAGGTATAGTAAATGCCTTGATATGAGTTTTAAGGCCGTATTACACTGTGGCGCTCGGCATGGCAGTCGCCACAGTTTTGTTATTTTTCTCTCTAACTCCGCCCCTTTTCTCTCTAATAGCAAACAATGCCATGGCAAGCGCCATGAAATAGGAATTGCTCACTGCGCGATAGAACGAACACCGCCACCGTTTTAGAGGTGATGAAATTGTCACTGAAGCCTGCTAAAGAGATTTGAAGTAGTGGAAGAAATATTTTTTTTTCATTTTACAAGTTATTTAAGACTTTGAATGGCTACTGCGTGATACATTGCAGAATCTGCATAAGAAATAACCAGGTTTTATATAAAAAAAAGAATTAACGCTTCTGTGTAGAGTGTACAGTGTTGCAAAACAATCAATAGAATTAAAAAAATTAATACAATATAGGCATGGAATTGCTTCACACAACTATCAAAAAGATAATTAACTAAATATATATTCGTGATGACATCGAATTTTAATGCTACGATTCATTTCATAGTAAATTTTTCAATTTTCCTGAAATTTCAATGCACGATCACCTCCATATCGACTCGTCTAGTGTAATAGCAATTTTGAGAATGGTGAGCGCCATATTTGTAGAGAGAGACAACACCGCCATGGCGA
This sequence comes from Caprella mutica, assembly GCA_947561585.1. NCBI lineage: Eukaryota > Metazoa > Arthropoda > Malacostraca > Amphipoda > Caprellidae > Caprella > Caprella mutica. Next base: position 66,541 of record CANNZV010000545.1, read on the forward strand.
GCGCCACAGTGTAATATGGGCTTTAGACTCTGAACGCACATATGTGTCCTGCAGTACATGACATACTCTATATACTATACAACTGGTTAAATATTATATACAGATTTGCTGATTAAATAGTATATAAAGATTTGTCCATTTGTTTGTGCAGTGTATCTTTTAGATAAAAAGTGTTTAACCGGCTGTAAAGTATGTAAATTATGTAATCTAATATTGCAAAGCACATCTGTACATTCGTAATTACATATTTGTTTTCTCACAGAAAAGTATGAAAATCGTATCAAGGTGTAGCATATAGCTACCTTGTAAGTTAATGTATCTTGGAAACACCGTACCTCACCTATCAATATCATATGATAAGATTTTCAATTCAGAGAGAAAATAAAAGAAACTGGCACTTCTTAAACTTTTAAAAAGGGGACTGATAAAAAAACATTCTTATACATCTATTAAAAATATTTTTAATTCAATCATAGGAAATCTGAAAGCTTGTGTTTCCAATTTAAATTGATTCAAGTTAAGAAAAAATCAAGAAAAACCAAGTGCTGGGAAGAAGTAAAAAGAAAATATTATAACATTAAGCAAAACGATATAACCTTGACTGATACTGACTTGTGCAATACTTTTTTTGCTCAATTACCAAGACACTATTGCAACAACTGCCAATAATCATCATAAACTAACTATTTACCTAACTACAGTAAATTTCAACCTCCTAGGTTTTATTCCAGTTACAGAAGCTGAGGTCAGAAATGTCATATTGTCACTCAAATCTAAAAAAATGTCATAAAGATGAAATCTAACCAGAGTTTTTGTGCAACAGTTTAAAATTTTTATGCCTTGCTTTATCTAAGAATATTAACCTTTCTTTTAATAATGCATCTATCCAGATATTTTCAAGGCTGAAAGAGTTATTCCTATCTTTGAATCAGGTGATAGATTACATCCAAATAACTAGACTAGTAACTGCTCTGCCTATTTTTAATAAAGTCTTTGAATTTTTTTATGTCCTAGCATAAATGACTTTATTACTTCAGATAGAATTTTAACCAATCATCAGTATGGTTTTAGATTAGAGAAATCTACTTACTTAGCTTTTCTAAAATTTTTATCCTTCGTTTTTAATTCTATCCTGGAAAACTCATATTGTATTGCTTTATTATTAGAACTTAAGAAAGCCTTTTACACCGTGGATAGAGATCTGCTTCTGAGAAAACTTGATCACTACGGTGTCAGAGGTAATTTTAATTCTCCTTTAGGTAGTTTCTTGAGCAGTAATGTACAAGAACATTATTATAAAAATAATTGTGGTTTTAAACTACTGGTTACTGGTCTTCTCAAAGTTTCAAATTTAAGCCCATTTTAATATTTGTATAAATGATTTTTGTAGACTTGCTGAAAGTTGTAATTATAATTGTACCATGTTTGCAGATGATTCAGTTTTTCGTATTCGTGACACCAATTTTTAAACTGCTCGATCTATTAAAGTATTCCCTCCCACCTATTTTAATAATATTGAACTAGAATATGTGATTAATTTTGAATATTTAGGCCTTTTAAAAGACAGTAAAGTATCTATTAAACTACACATTGATGTAATAACTAGGAAACTCAGCCAAGTAAAAGGTTGTTACCTTCTCAACTAAACCCTATTTTAATAGAAAATCACTAATTTTAATATATTAGCTGTTATTATATTTTATTTCATGCAGTATATCTTTTTTATGATTAAACTTCTAACATCCAATTTGGTCCCATCATAATTTTAAATAAATGATATTTTAAGATTCCTACAGTTGATAACGTATGTGATTGTTTTTATTGTCATTTTTATGAAAAGCACTTTTTTAGGAACCAGATAATTTAGAACAATAATTTATCAATTTTATCCCTTTCATAGCCATCATACAAGGGACAGTAATTTGAACCTTCCATCTATCAGACTAGAAAATCAAAGAAATTTTACTATTTTTAGATCAATAGAAGCATTTGATAAACTGCTAGATTTTCAAGACAACCAATGTCAAATTATGTTATTAAAATAAATATGAAGAATACTGTTTGGATCAAGTGTAGTTTCAGGACTCCTTAACACTGGGGTCCTTCAACTACACTAGGGGTATACTTTGAAAATTTGGGGTCCTTAAAGTATCCTTATTTTCTTATATGATTTTATTTCATTAAAATGATTATATATTCATATGTTAGTTACGATTTCCTTATATTTGGTAACATTTTGTTATTATTTCCCAATATTGCAATTATTTTAACTAGATAGTTGTCTTTGCTTCATCCATTCAGGCCCCCTTCACACTTGCGTTTCTCAACGCCGCATTAGAAATACTGCTCTTTTGGCATGTCTTCACACTTGTCTTTTTGCAACGCCGCTTTAGAAAAAGGCTCATTTTGAGTTGTGCTTAAATTATCTAAGTAGGTTGTAGATATTTTCTCATCTATTATACTATTTAAGCATAATTAATATTTATTTTAAATATTTTTTCTCTCATTTAGTATAAACATTTTAAAGAAATCAACAATAAAAATTTATCTTCCTTCTACCTGCCAATCAACTATAGCACAATTAAGCATTCAAGCAAACACGCACACAAAGAACTAACTATAAGTAGGGAAAAAATAATCATTGGGTATGTTCTGAGTTATCATACAGTTCCACATTTTTGATCATCCACAAATAACGAGTTAAAATGTCATATTACTTATATACTTTTTCTTCTATGATCGAATATGTGTAACTGACTGATAATTCATAACTTACCTAACCTAATTGCCAGAGACCCTTGTTATGTGGGTAGAAAATGATAACCATTGTAGACAATTATTTTTAAATTTTTCGTCTTATTTTCGTCAAAAGTTTTGTGTATGTATGCAATCCCAGCAGTGAAAAATGCAAATGTGAACGGTACAATAGACATTCGTACTCTGCTGTTTTGTGTATGTATGCAATCCCAGCAGTGAAAAATGCAAATGTGAACGGTACAATAGACATTCGTATTCTGCTAAAGTTCTAGCGTTAAAAATTCTGCTCGTATTTTAGCAGGGAACTGAGCTATGTTGCGTTAGAAAAATTGCTGCATATTTTCTAACGAAAGTGTGAAGAGCTCCTTTAGAATTAATTGCAGCTAAACTTTTTGCCATGAGCAGTATTTATAATGCGGCGTTGAGAAACTCAAGTGTGAAGGGGGCCTCAATGGCCGGTAGTGGATCTTCACCAAGTCTATGGAGGTAAAATTTCTTTTTGGAATGTTGCTCTGTCCATTTTTTTGTTGCTCTGAACACAGTAGTAGAAGAACTGTTTTGATTTGATTGCAGTCAAGCCATCCAGAACGCTGTAGCATAGATACATTCAAAAATTCACTGGGGTCCTTAAACTACACTTGATCCTACTGTTTTAACTGATATAGTAAAATTTTAAGACCAGTAACTTAGGTAGGATTTTTATATTTCTTGTATGATTTTCTTTATTTTATGGATTAGAATCAACTTTATGTACATTTATTTGTAATTATTTTTAATGCCTCAAAATATTATTAATTATTTAAACTTATGTATTGTATAATTGTATAGTAGGATAACAGTTTCACAATAAACAATATTTTTGATAATGCTTGTATACAAAGCTGACTTCACACATGTGACACAATAGTCTTATTGTCTTTTTACTGTAAGATATCTACCCATCTCTAAATGTTTATTTTATAAATTTATGCTAAAAGTTTCTATATGTATTTGAATATTTATAATTGAATGTAGTTACCATGAATCATCAATAAATTATTTGATTTCAACCATAATTGTAATATACATCATTATCCATAATTTTCATTAATTCAAAACGGTTTCTTACACCAATAATAATTTCTAAAAACCTGTTACCAAATGTGATTCAATTCTTTAAAACTCATAGCATACATTATTCTACATTATTAACTAGGTAGGTACTAATTATCCAAATTATCAGATATTAGTCACACTTCCTTAGTACCAGTGGTTCGATCTAATTTACTTCTTCGAATATAAAAAGTTACAAATATTGAATTGTAACTGAAAATTTAAATAGTTAAGACACAGCAGAAATTCTTAACGGACCAAATTATGCCTAACCCGCTAAATGATTCATTGCTTTTTTTTCGAATCAATAGTTATATCCATTTATCAACAATAAAACAGAATCATGATACAGATTAATTTGCTACCAAGTCCTTGAACCCGTTTTGTATTAGTTACTCCAGTGGTGACACTAATCACACTATTATTATAACAGCTTCCGAACCCTTAGAAAGAATGTTGCATATTTGTTATATTGATAGCATGTAAAGATATCAATCATATTATATGTGCTGCTTACAGACGCCCAATTAAACTCGTCTTGACGCATCAGAAATGTTCGTCTTTTTACACCTCTATTAACTCTTAAACTAACTAAATACATATTTGACTCACGCTAACATGAAGAGCAGCTTCTGAACTCCTAGAAACAATGTTAATGCATTTGCATTTTGATAACATTGGTCGATAATTATATATTTTAGGTATTGTGGTATAGACTCACGATTTATTGCTTAAAGACGCCCAACATCTAGATCTAGTGCATTTATCTAAGCACAAATTTGTTTGATAATTGTTTTTCAGCTATTAAACTGTTATTATCATACAATTTTTACCCATTAACACTGCAGTAGTACACAAGCAATTATTTGATTTGCATGACTTAACTATCATGCCTACGCTACTGATATTTTCAATAAAGTGAATAAGACGCCCAATTCGACATAAAAGAATTAGGAATTATAGATTTTTCTGTCTGTACGATTCTGATGCCCATTCCCTAAAAAATTAAGATTCTTTTGATTCCCAATTCCGATTAATTGTCCCATCACTAGCATAAACTTGTGCTTTACTCTGTGCACTACCTAAAGTGATAACTCTTTCATATTGTTAAATCATAAGATTCACAAAAACTTCTATTGGCTGTAGCCTGTAAATCGCCAAGATAACAATATAATAAACTCCAACAGATACTCAGATACTATATATATAGTACAATTTTACCACAAATAGAAGCTATCTATATCATTTACAACTCCTCAGCATATGCAATGATGTTTCATCTGGTTAGGTAGCTACTGGACAATTGTTACCTAATATAATTAATCATAACACATGTTATTACCAAATAATCTGAAACATATAAGATGCATTAAATACATAAACATTATTACATCTTAAACTAATTTTCGCTTATCCTGTTCCTTGTTCGAACAATTTTCTTGAAGTACGATGGTACGCTATACCTTTCTGGAGCTTAAGCTCAATTTTAACTTAACTTTTTGTCTTACAATTTTATATTAAGACTCTTGAACTGTATAAAACTTAAGTATAAATATTGAGGGTTTGTCTCTGATAAATATTGGATATTTGATATACTTTCTTTTTGTCAATTAGTTATTAGCTGGTACCTTCACTTTACCTGTACGGTATACGGAAAATCTCGTGAAAAACTATCTAATCTTCAAACTAAACTTTACTGTTTGTGCAGTGCTTATTTATTTGGGTAAGTAAAGTAGTGATTCATGGCTTTGCATCAATTTAATATAGTGGTAGTATTAATATGGTTTAATTAGTTACAGTTCAATTAAATCTTGAATTGAAATGTAATCAATAATATTACTCAATAACTTCCCTAAAGTTTTCATTCACACTATTAATATGATTGATTTGTACTGATTGTCGATAGGATTATACTTCTTTCTGATATAAGATTTAAAGTTTAGGTACATAGGTAAAATAATCTCACATTAAGTCTTAACTTAATTATTCCTTCACTTTCCTTAATGGCATTATTTACCAATTAGCTGTTATTGTTAAGAAATTTTAATGTTTGACTGCTCTTTCAAAGACTGTTCAAAGTCTTCTAATTTTTATTAGTAGATCAAGTCTTTTATAAAGTAATTGTTTCAGATGGAGTATGCAGGTGAGGTTCCTGCTTTAGCAGAAGGAAAGGGAAATATTGCTGACCAATCCAATGTGATCTACTTGGTGGAAGAGGAAGATATCAAGCCAGATGTTTCGGATCTCTCGTGTCAAGGTGTTGATCATGACCCTCTCGTGCAGGGAGTGGACCAAGATGAACTTTTCCCACATAATACAAACTGTAATGATATTAAGAATGAATTTTTTGAGGAAGATATAACTATCAAACATGAAAATATTGATTATGATAACAGAATTGAGCCTGATTCTGAGATGAATCTGATAAACAGGGGAAAAAGAAGTAATAAAGATTTAATTAATTTGAAGAAATATGGAGAAACTACTAACAAAGAATTACATATAAATTGTCAAGAGGAGGAAGTAACCCATCAAGAAAGTGAAAAGCCATTCAAAGGCATTCCTTGTGATAAGGCATTCTCTCAGTTATCTCATCTCAATAGCCATCGAAGAGTTCACACTGGAGAGAAGACATTCAAATGCAGTTATTGCGATAAAGCATTCTCTCAGTCATCTTCTCTCACTATTCATCAAAGAATTCACACTGGTGAGAAGCCATTTCAATGCAGTTATTGTGATAAGACATTCTCTAAGTTATTTAACACGTTAACCGCCATAGCGCGATTATGGAAAGTTCCTCTACCGCCATACATAGCTGATGCTATTGCTGCCAGCAAGGAAGTTATAGTACGCAGCCAGTAGCATGCCAGCACTGGAGTAAGGAGGTATGTGGTGTCTAGTCTCTATGTATACTTGATGTTAGGCTAATAAAAAGTGTGGGTCACGGGTGGCCAATTGAGCAGTCTACACAGCATTATTAGTCTGTATCTGCAAACGTACCACCGGTGTACCATATGCCGGCACAGTAATAAGCTCCACGTACCACCCGTGTACCATATGGCGGTTAACGTGTTAATCTCAATAATCATAAAAATGTTCACACTGGTGAGAAGCCATTCAAATGCAGTTATTGTGATAAGGCATTCTCTCAGTCATCTTCTCTCACTATTCATCAAAGAATTCACACTGGTGGGAAGCCATTCAAATGCAGTTATTGTGATAAGGCATTCTCTCAGTCATCTTCTCTCACTATTCATCAAAGAATTCACACTGGTGAGAAGCCATTCAAATGCAGTTATTGTGATAAGGCATTCAATACGTTATCTAATCTCAATAATCATCAAAGAATTCACACTGGTGAGAAGCCATTCAAATGCAGTTATTGTTATAAGGCATTCTCTCAGGCATCTGCTCTCAATAAACATGAAAGAATACACACTGGTGAAAATCTTTCACATTAAACCGCTAATGAGGCATTTATTAATTCATTTCACTTTGATAGTCATCAATTTGTTCACACTGGTGATATACAAATGGAAACTCACTCACCTGATAAAATTCTAACAAACATAGACATCACACATATCAGATGGTATCTGCTAAACCCTACACAAGCTAAACCTCTACAGGAACATAGTTAATATGAACGAAATACACACTGACTACCTGTTCAGCAACAAACATATAGAACTTTCCCTTGAAGAGCCTGCTAAAGCCTGAGAAATAAATAACCAACAACATAAATTCAAAAGTAAAAAATCACAATCAGCTCTTGAGATTCAATGCCATGAAATTTAACCTACAATTAATAAAATGACATATATAATCAATAGAGCCTGGATTTCTATGCCCTTTCAATCTAGTCGGAATAGCACTGAAAACTATGCAAAACATGCTTTTAAAAATATGCTTTTTAGCCTAAATTCTATGCTTAATATGCCGTTATAAATTGAGTAGTTATACCTCGAATAACGTTGTAGGAGGGTTGGCCGATTTCCCTGACTACATAAGACTATATGATAAAAAGGAATATTAAATACTTAAATGAATTATCTTTATTTAACCTATATATATATATTGCATGTTAATAAAGAGTTCCCTATTAAACTATGTTTTATTTAAAATCCTATGATTAATTAATAAGCTATTGCACACCGATATATAATAGAGCTGAGGGATTCAATTCAAAGATAGCAATGACAAGATAGGAAAGGATACAGTATATCAGATTGAATGTGTATAATTATATTTACTATGTATAATACAGAAAACCAGGCTGAAACAGAAAAGCAATGGTTAATTAATGACAAGTCATTTACATCAACACAAAGAACAGAACATCTATATATTTACATACCCTGGCTTCCAAGTATCACTTCCTATATATACACCACATCTTAATAACACTATTTATCAATATACATAACTTTTGACTATGACGGTACACTTTGGACATAAACTGCAAAAAATAAACAAACATTAATTTGATTCTAAAAGTCACTTCAGCTACACAGATTAAGACATATCCTCACAGCACAAGATCCAAACAATAAATGACAACTTTGATGTTGGCTAGCTTAGAAGTCAACTATATTGTGAGCTATTCTCTATGTACATATTATCTATAAAACATTGGAACATGACAATTATTAATTTTAAGGTGGAATTCAATTATGCTATTTTTTACTTGGATTTACATTTAATCATTTCTTTGCTTTTCAGATTTAATAATCATTTCTTTAATTTCAGATTTTAATAATGGTTTATTTGATAATCATTTATATAATTTCAAATTACTTAACAATTTTTACCTTTCAGATTTTAATAATCGTTTTTTTAGCTTTCAGATTATTTAACATATGCTATTACTAATTTACAATTAGATCCTATAACATAACTCCCCCTCCAGTTTTTCATTAATTGAAAAACTAGAAATCAAAAATAACATGAGCTATATAAAACATGACATGATTAAGCTATGGCATCTGTTTGAGCAGTCATATTGTTAGAGGATATCAAAGGTTTAGGGTGATAATTTAATAAATCTGAAAGTTATATAAAATAGCATTATTAAAAATATAAATCTGTAATTAAAAAATAGTATTATTAAAAATATAAATCTGTAATTAAAAAATAGTATTATTAAAAATGTAAACCTGTAATTAAAATATAGCATTATTAAAAATGTAAATAGCATAAATTGTAAATCTGAAATTTAAGAAATATAGAACATAGTTTACTTCATGGGAAATGTCAAAGTCAGAGTCAGTCTTAATCTAGAAGTGATACAGTGTGGACCTAAGTAATGTGCTTGGATTTAACTTTAATTTGTGCTCAACTAGTGATAATAATTGTGTAGTATTTTTCAGAGACTTAGGTATGATAAGTTGTTGTTGTAGCTATTATTAAAAGTGTTTAACAGTTTAAGGAGTGAAGTGTCTACTCTCTAGCATTTATCAAGACCAGGGTAAGAATACTCTTTTTAGATAGTTTATTTATGATTCATATATTTGTAATAGGATGCGTTATTAAATTAGATTATTTCATTTGTTGCAGCCTGGTTTATGATTATGTTGACATCTAATAAATTGAAGCAAACGAAAGATTTTACTTGCATCATCTATCTACTACAATAGTTTTCACCTAACAAGGAATAGTTCAATAAAACAACAATCAACAATAGTATTTATTAACTTCAGCCTACAATAGATCAATTCTTAATTACAACTCTAATGTTCGGGAACACGGCCCCCCAACATTAAATGGTGCCGTGACTAAAAACCGAAGGTAAAGAATATCATTGCTGCTTACTTGTTCCTGTTTAGAAGAGATCCCTTACCTTGCTTCATAGCTGGTTTGACCTGAAACAGAGAAGATGGTTGTTGATTTGGAAGATTTAGATGGACAAGATGGAGATTATGAGGCAATACAAGAAAATTGGATTGCAACGAAACAGTTCTTATGTGATATTCAAAAGAAAACTGAATGTGACATGGATGAAAGGACTAAGGAATTGATTGGTACAATAAATCAGGAATTGAAGATGTATGTAGAAAAATCAACCGGTGCAATTCCTAAAGAAATGAGAAAGGAAGAAAAAGTGTGTGAGATTAAGATGGAAGAAAAGACTAAGAAGAAAGAAAAATCAGCAAGAAACAAGAAAGAGAAAGAAGACACAGATACTGAAGAGTCGTCACCTAGTGAAGAAGAGTCTTCATCTTCATCCAGTTCACAGGCTAGCTCAGATAGTTCCATTGCTGTCAAGAAGCTAAAGAAGAAGAAAAAGAGTGAACCTAGAGAAGAAACTGTAGCATTTAGCAAACTGATAAGAAAGCTAGATCATAGAATTGTACCTAAACTTGAGAGTTTTGATGAACAGGCAGGACAAGATCTAGTGGTGTACTTGAAGAAATTTGAAAGTTACTGTAAGGATAACTACAGGGGTGGAAAGAGTTTTTGGCTGAATGAATTGGAAGAGCGTTTGAATGGCCAAACACTAGAAACCTTCAAAGCAATGAAAGATGCAAGTGATGATTATGATGATATGAAGAAGAAGTTAGTGGATTGGTACAAGGAAGAAAAGATAAACAGGAAGGTAAAAGCAAGGAAAAGTTTCAAGAATATAAAGATGAAGAGAGGAGAATCATTAATTGTGTATTCGAATAGAGTCCAATCGATGTTCAAACAGGCTTATCCCAGTAAAGATACTATGCATAGTGGAACCCTTATCAACAAACTCACAGAAACAATTCCAAAGTCTGCTCAAGCAAAACTAGACCCACAGATAGTGCAACACAAAATGACAAATACAAGAATGAGTTGGAATAAGGTCCAAAAATGTCTAAGAATGTGTGATGTCGATGAAAGAAGAGGGGAAAGCAGTGATGAAGAAGAAATTGTCATCAACTTAGGAAGACCAAGGAGAGAATGGAATGAAAATGATGACAGAGAGAAGAAATGGAATATTAACAACTACAGTAATTACAAACAAGGTAACTACCAAAGAGATAATTTCTATAACAGAATGCCGACAAATCGTTATCATTCTGGACAGAGAAAAGCGCCAACCAAAGAAGAGTATGAATCCTCTAATGTAACACGTTTCAGAAAGTTGAATGAGATGTGTAGTTTCTGCAACAGGTTCGGGCATAATGAACAGAATTGCAGAAAGAAAGCTAAAGTGTGTTTCAACTGTGGAAAAGGTGGACATTTTGCAAGAGAATGCTGGGCTTCACAGAGCAGAAGAAATGAACGTGGAACATCAGGAAGAAATCAATCAAAATCACCTGAAAAAGATGAGTATGGGTACAATGGAAACAGAAGCCAGAGTCAACATGTGAAATGGGGAAATTTAAATTCAAAGAATTTAAACTATTCACCTCTAGTGTAAATGAGGCTATGCTGGAGGAAGAAAAAGAAGGTGAAATACAGTCCTCAGAAGTGGAATTCAAGAACAGGGAGAACCAACATGACAGAACAAGTGAAGAAAAGGAAGGTGAGACTGAACTAATTAGTCAGTATATAATAAATGCCTTAATTCCATCTAAACTGTTCATGATTGATGTAAGACTAAGTAATTTTATAGCAAGTGCAATGTTGGATAGTGGGACATCGTTCTCTTTTGTAAAGAAATCTATAATTGATAATTTGAAATGTGATGTCAATGTGAATATGAAAAGAGAAATAATAGGGTATGGAGGTCACAAACTAACTACAGAAGGAGAAATAGATACCAAGATTAGCATTGCAGATTTGAAATTAAACTGTAGGATGAATGTGATAGAAGATAGAAATATGAAATATGATCTAATTTTGGGTTTGAATTTTCTGAAAGATAACTGTGTTGAGATAGACTTGGCGAAAAGGACAGTCAAGATAGGAAAAAAGGATAAAATAAATGCCATATTTTGCATGGATAGTAACTATAAGATAAAAGAGGCTATTTATAACAACATCCCAGTTTATGCTACAGAAGAGAAGACTATAAAGGCAAATGATGATTGTTTGATAAGTATAGCTAGTGAAAATACTTTGTCTAAAAATGCAGATTTCTTTTTTGAAGGCATAGTAAAGGAAGGAGTTAGCATTCATCAGGGCATTGTGTCTGATCTAAACCAGAGAGTTATATGCCAGAATGTAACTAGAAAGTCCAAGAGAATAAAGAAGAATGAGCAAGTTGGACATATATCAATGCTAGTAGAAGATGAGATAAATTCTCTACAGGATGATAATTGGACTGCACAACTATTAAGGGAACGGATAGATCTAGGAGAAGAGCTATCTAGTGATGAAAAGTCAGGAGTCTACGAGATGCTGGAGAAAGCACAGAAGGCATTAAGTTTGGGTGATAGTGACATAGGAGAGGCAAATGTGAGTCCACACCATATAGAACTTAATTCGTATTCTCCAATTTGGCAGAAGCCTAGATCCTTTTCAGAGCCAATCAACCAAGAAATTGAAGCCCAGTGTCAACAGCTTTTGAGTGACGACATAATAGAATACAGTGATTCTAACTGGTCTTCACCTGTAGTGCCGGTAAAGAAGCCAGATGGAAGCTTGAGACTGTGTATAGACTACAGAAAACTGAATGCTGTAACAGAGTCACAGAACTTTCCTATGCCAAGTCTAAACAAGTGTCTGTACAAAGCAAACAAAATGAAGTACTTTACAACACTTGATTTAGTGAAAGGGTACTACCAAGTTAAACTGTCAGATGAGAGTAGAGATTTAACTGCATTCAGTACCTCGAAAAATCACTTTCACTTCAAGCGACTTCCCTTTGGCTTGAAAAATGCAGCAATCGCCTTTCAACGTATGATGCAGCAGATTATTTCTCCTGTCAAGTCAAATAATGTGATAGTATATATTGACGATATACTAATAATGTCAGAAACCTATGAAGAACATCTGAAGTTAGTGGAAAAGGTGCTAGGAACATTGTCCAGATATAATGTCAAAATCAAAGTAAAAAAGTGCAAATTTTTCAAGAAATGTGTGCAATTCCTGGGACATATGATCAGTACAGAAGGAATCAGGAAATGTGAAGAATATGTTAAAAAGGTGCGAGAATGCCAAAGACCTACAACTGTGACAGAACTTCGCAAATTCTTGGGCCTTGTCAACTTCCAGAGGAAATTCATCCCAAGGTGTTCCGAAATAATGAAATCTCTATCAGAAGTTACAGGTGGTCCCAAGAAAGCCAAGATTGAATGGACTGATGAGAGGAATCGAGCTTTTGAAAGACTGAAAGAAGAGATAGAAAGGGATGTCACTCTAACTTATCCAGACTATAGTGAAACTGCAGAACCTTTGGAACTTTATGTTGATGCATCTGGCAGTGGAGCAGGAGGTTGCTTAGTCCAGCGACAAAATGGAGAAAAGAAGGTAATAGGATATGGCTCTATGTGTTTCTCTACAACTCAGTGCAGGTATTCTACTATAGAAAGAGAATTAGCAGCTATACAGTGGGGATGTGAGAATTTTAGATCGTTTTTGTTTGGAGTTCAGTTCATGTTGTTTACTGATCATAAACCTCTTGTATACATGAATAATATGGCAATTCACAGCTCACGAATACAAAGGACTCTAGACCATTTGGCAGAATATGACTTCTTAATCAAATACATACCTGGTACAGAGAACACTGCAGCAGACTTCTTATCTCGTATTGAAGGAGAGAATATAGACGATGACTTTCAAGAAGGACTGCCGAAAGAATTCAGGGTACCAGAGAAGATGGAAGGTGGTGGAAACTCAATGTTCAAGGCTCTGCTGTCTGCTATGAGTTTCGTCTGTGAAGAGGAAGAACTGCCGAAAGACCATCTGGAAATGAGAAAAAATGTGATTAATCAACTAATAACTGAACCTGCAAAGTATAAGTTGGTAAATAATAAGCATGAAAAAAGAAAACTGAAGGTTATGCTCAATGATGATCAACTACCTTGCACTGAGGCAATATTAGCAGCTTCACATTTATATGGTATTGAAATCAGAGTGTACCATAATATAAAAACACCAGTTGTGTATAAAGCTCATATTGGTAATTGTAAAAAAATTGTGAATTTACAATGCATATCTTATATACATTATAATCCAATCTATACAAAGAAAGATGTGGAAATAAATGTAAGTAATAGATGGATTAATGATATTGATAGTATTCCTGAAATTACTAGTCTCTATGAACAGCTTGATCTGAATTGTGCAAACTTATTTACAGAAGATTTTACAGAGAGAAAATGTGCACATTCTAGTTTGAACTCTAGTACAGAAATTACTTATAATGGTAAAAATTTGTGTGCTCTCATAGATACAGGGGCACAGATCAGTTTAATTGGAGATGAGACATGGAAAGGGGTGATGAAGGGAAATGAAAGTGTAACCAAAGATAAATCACTAAGGTTAGTAGGAATAGTGGGAGAAAAGAAGGAATGTTTAGGCATTGTGCACCTAGCAATCAGATTTGAGGGTTTAGAAGATATGAAAATTTTTCCTTTTGCCATTGTTAAGCAATCAGATTTGCCGTGTTGCATGCTTATTGGTTTAAATTATTTAGAAAGTCTGGGTAGAAAGGTCAACTTTGGTAATTCACAAGTTACATGGAGTGATGGTAGCAAGTTAATATTCAAAACTGATGTGGATATTGCTTTTGGAAGAGAACAGTGGACTCTAACTAATGTTGAAGTGGAAGATGAAGCTACTGCCCCGAAAGTGTCATTCAGAATTGAGAAGGAGGAATTAAAGAAAATGCAGGAATCCAATCATGCAATCCGCACTCTTCGAGGTAAAATTGAAAGAAAGATTGAAACCAAATTGTGGAAAGCACCTTCAATTAAACAATTCTCGAGGTATGTGAGTAATTTGACATTTGAAAATGATATTCTGATAAAATCTGATTTGGACTATAAAGCTGTTGTAGTATCGTATTCATTTCTGGTTGAGATTGTTAATAAAGTGCATAGTAAATTAGCACACATTGGAAGAAAAAAGCTTGTTGAGGTTGTAAAGAGGCATTTCTGGCATCCTGCACTTGAGACAGTAGCTAGAGAATTATGCAGATGTTGTCACTATTGTCAAACAAATAAGGTTAATAGATTGAATGACTCACCTCCAACACTAAAGATAGATTCTCAGTATCCTTTTAATATTGTTGCTATTGACCTTTTGAAGTTCCCCAGATCCAAAGCAGGTTTTGAGATGGCATTGGTTTGTGTGGATCACTGTTCCAAGTGGATGATGGCGGTACCAGTCAGAAACAAATCTGCTATGACTATAGCAAAAACTCTGAAATATCAAATCATGCCCAATCTGATTAAAATTCCTGTAAACATTCTAAGCGACAATGGAATGGAGTTCAGAGGAGAGCCAACTGAAAGGGTATTGGAAGAGTTTGGTATAAAACATCTATATACGTCTCCATATACACCTTCTTCAAATGGAGCAGTTGAACGTCTGAATAGAACTCTGTTGGGATTGGTGAAGGCATTGGTAGGTGATATGAGTGAATGGGACCAAGTGTTGTCGAAAGCTATAATTTTGTACAACAATACTTACCACAGTCAGCTACACATGTCACCATCAGACTACCTCATGAAAAATAGTCATGCTAGCCAAGAAGTTCTACCTATTGATAATCAAGCATGTGAAATGTGGAAGGAAGGTAATCCAAACTTCAAATCCTTTGATATTAATCAAAAAGTTCTGAAAGAAATAAAGAGAGTAGGGGATAGAGTTGGCTACAAATTAATGCCTAAGTTTGAGGGACCATTTTTTATTAAGAAGATACAGTCTAACGGATTGTCATATGAAATTGCAAAGCCAGGGGAGCCATTCAAACTGTTTAAATGTCACCATAAAAAACTAAGGGCATATAATGAACTACCTGAAGGTTTGAGGAAGTTCATTTCAGAAGAGTGTGAAGAAGACCATGAAGAAGAATACATGATGAGAGAGAATAACCAAACTAATAATAAAGAAAAGGAGTATGAATGTTTGCTGTGGAGTGATACAGACTCTCAATCATCATTTGAAGGTTTCCCCCAGATATCAACAAGTGAATCTGAAGGTAGTGTATTAGACACAGAAGATACAAGAAAGAAGGGCAAGAATCAATGTAAAAACTTGAAAAGTATTAGACAAAGAAATAAGAAGATGAATAGTAATGAGAAAGATCTAGAAGAAGGAAGAATAAATTCAAGACACTCTAACGAAGAAGAAAGTGGTAAAGAAAATGAGGCAATTTCATTACAAACGTTTCAAAGCTCAGTGATGGTGAACAATGGAGAATACAAGAGTTCAACTCCTATAAATGGTAACTATGTAAATATTATTGAATATATGAAAAATAATATAATTGATTTCTCTTTGTCCACATTAGAAAAAACTATTTCTGAGCATGAAGATGTCTTACTGGTAGTGGAAAATGAACAGAAGAGTTTGAGTTCACTAATGAGCGACCTGTCCATTCACATGAATGAGGCTTTCATGGAGACTAACAAGGAGGAAAACAGCACTGTCTGTGACTACAGTGGTTTCTCGGGGTCCTCATCATTTCGGAGTCAGATTGATGGTAGATTAGATGAGTTGAAAAGGATTGTGGCTGAAGGGAGAAATAGCATTGCTGAGAACAGAGAGAGAAGTAGATGCTTAAGAAGAGAGTTATGGGATTGGAGGAGAACGCAAAGCTTCAATTTGACTGCAGAAAACACCACCCTGGGCCAAGTGGAAGGTGAAACAAGTGTACTTCTTGCAGATCGAATGACCAGCACTCCAAGAAGGCGACAATCTGTGAATACTGATGCCCAAACCCAACAAACACCTACTCGGCAGTATCAGCTCAGAAGCAGGAATGGTAAAATTAATTATAAATAGGATATGTTGTATTGTAGAAATTGTTTTGATAGCTAGGTATTATTTTAAAAATTTAGTAAACATTTCCTTTATGATTATAAGAAATTTATTAGTTTTTCCTCTAGTAAAAACTAGGAGGGGAGGCATGTTAGAGGATATCAAAGGTTTAGGGTGATAATTTAATAAATCTGAAAGTTATATAAAATAGCATTATTAAAAATATAAATCTGTAATTAAAAAATAGTATTATTAAAAATATAAATCTGTAATTAAAAAATAGTATTATTAAAAATGTAAACCTGTAATTAAAATATAGCATTATTAAAAATGTAAATAGCATAAATTGTAAATCTGAAATTTAAGAAATATAGAACATAGTTTACTTCATGGGAAATGTCAAAGTCAGAGTCAGTCTTAATCTAGAAGTGATACAGTGTGGACCTAAGTAATGTGCTTGGATTTAACTTTAATTTGTGCTCAACTAGTGATAATAATTGTGTAGTATTTTTCAGAGACTTAGGTATGATAAGTTGTTGTTGTAGCTATTATTAAAAGTGTTTAACAGTTTAAGGAGTGAAGTGTCTACTCTCTAGCATTTATCAAGACCAGGGTAAGAATACTCTTTTTAGATAGTTTATTTATGATTCATATATTTGTAATAGGATGCGTTATTAAATTAGATTATTTCATTTGTTGCAGCCTGGTTTATGATTATGTTGACATCTAATAAATTGAAGCAAACGAAAGATTTTACTTGCATCATCTATCTACTACAATAGTTTTCACCTAACAAGGAATAGTTCAATAAAACAACAATCAACAATAGTATTTATTAACTTCAGCCTACAATAGATCAATTCTTAATTACAACTCTAATGTTCGGGAACACGGCCCCCCAACAATATCTTCTTGCATTTCATCACCTTTCTCAGTTTTGTGTTATCTTCTTTCTTGAATCATCTTCTTTCCTTCCCACTAGAGACTGAATGATTTAACTTAGTATATTTCAACATCATCTCCTGTAATACCATCTGATTCAGTCACTTAGTATAGACAGTTCACAGGTTCATGCTTGCCATTTAGAGATATCTTCTTTAGCTCTTGTTGTACATACAACAGCCATTCACTATGGTATCTTTTTCAGCCATATTGTAATTAGCTACTGCCATCAGTAGGTCACATTGATGAAACTTGTAGATGAACTTGATTAACAGGAATTACTCAACTGTTTTGATTTGTAGTCTCTTAAGTTCTTATAACATTGTGAAGTTCCAACAAGGTTTGAATAAACTAAAGTTTAGTTGAACAACATTCAAATTAAGCATATGATGTCAGTTCACATAGAAATTCCGATGCATCAAGATTTGAATGCTACTGTTCAAATCCTTCGCGTTTAGTTGCTCTGACTTTAGACAGTAAAGATGATTCTGACAGTAGGTGTAAGCTGCATAGTGAATACATTATTGAGGATCCAAATCCTTTTAATAAGATTTAGTGCCATGATTTTCAACCATGTTGACTTAGTAGACTTCTGTTTTACATTTACTAAACCTGTCCTCATTCTTTCTTGGTGACATTGTCTGAAAATGCCTCTTAGTATAGTCACAGTTTCTATTAGCATAGCAGTTTTCAGCTATATGCCCTCCTTTTCCACACTTGAAGCAGGTTCTTAGCCTTTTTCGACACTCTTCCACCTTATGACCAAGCCTACCACAATATCTGCATTTATCATATCCTTGTTCACGATTTGCAGTAAATTGTTGATTCCGTGCTCCAAATGCTTGGCTTGGCTTCTCATACTCAATTCTTCTAGGCTCTTCTGGCTTTTTGTAGTTTTCATATTTCCTTTCAGGTCGATATCCTTCACTCCTCAAATTGTTTGACTCAGTAAGATTAATCAAAACTATATCATCATCATCCTCATCTTTTTCTTTCTTCATCCCTATGTCAACATCAAAAATTCTAGCGTATTTCTGAATTTTGGACCATGTAATTCTCTGATCAGACATTTTGTGGTTAAGAATTTGATTGTCAACAACTTGCTTAACATCCTTGGGAATAGTCATTCTGAATTGGTCTAACAGTATCTTACTAGTTTGACTATTCTTTTTAGGGTATGCAAGTTTAAACAGGGACAATATTCTATTGCAATACATAAGCATGGACTCTTCCTTTCTCATCTTTATATTCTGGAATGTCTTCCTAGCCTTCATTTTTCTAACTTCACTCTCGTCTTCATACCACATCACCAGTTTCTCTTTTACCATCTCATAGCTATCATCTGCTTGTTTGATAGATTTCAGACCTTCTCGAGTTCTTCCTGTCAAATGCTGCTCTAATTCACTAATCCACAAATATGCACCACCTCTATAATTGTCTTCACAATATTGTTCAAATCTTTCCAAGTACTGGACCAAACTCAATCCTGAATCTTCATCATAAACCTCGAGCTTTGGTACTACCCTATTATCAAATTTTCTCATGACTTCCAAAAGCTCTCTGTCACCATCAACCTTACTATTGTTATTTCTCTCCTCTTCTCTCTCCATATCTGAATTAATATCACCTTTTCTATCTCTTTCCTCATAAGTATGTTTTTCTATCCTCTCTTTCTTTTCAACTCTTTTCTTTACTGCTCCTTGAGATTTTTCAACATAAACACCTAGCTCTCCATTTATCTCTTTGACTAAGTCTCTTGTTTTCGGACCTAATTCTTTTTTAGATCTATCTTCCATGTCACCTAGAAACTCCTTCAACCTTAACCACTCTCTTTGAATAATTTCAATTTCCTTCTCATCATCTGAGATTCCACCTGCTCCAAATAACTCTTCCATCTTAGGTTACAATCACAAAATATAAATTAATGTTAGAAAATATTCAATATGATTAGCTACCAATGAATAATAAGAAAATATAAACATATGGAAAAAATAAATATGAATTTCCTTCTACTTTTTCAGATCAATGATGAATGCCATACAAATTATGCCTATGTCCCTATCGAAACCAGTGGTCACGGCACCAATTTATGTAGGAGGGTTGGCCGATTTCCCTGACTACATAAGACTATATGATAAAAAGGAATATTAAATACTTAAATGAATTATCTTTATTTAACCTATATATATATATTGCATGTTAATAAAGAGTTCCCTATTAAACTATGTTTTATTTAAAATCCTATGATTAATTAATAAGCTATTGCACACCGATATATAATAGAGCTGAGGGATTCAATTCAAAGATAGCAATGACAAGATAGGAAAGGATACAGTATATCAGATTGAATGTGTATAATTATATTTACTATGTATAATACAGAAAACCAGGCTGAAACAGAAAAGCAATGGTTAATTAATGACAAGTCATTTACATCAACACAAAGAACAGAACATCTATATATTTACATACCCTGGCTTCCAAGTATCACTTCCTATATATACACCACATCTTAATAACACTATTTATCAATATACATAACTTTTGACTATGACGGTACACTTTGGACATAAACTGCAAAAAATAAACAAACATTAATTTGATTCTAAAAGTCACTTCAGCTACACAGATTAAGACATATCCTCACAGCACAAGATCCAAACAATAAATGACAACTTTGATGTTGGCTAGCTTAGAAGTCAACTATATTGTGAGCTATTCTCTATGTACATATTATCTATAAAACATTGGAACATGACAATTATTAATTTTAAGGTGGAATTCAATTATGCTATTTTTTACTTGGATTTACATTTAATCATTTCTTTGCTTTTCAGATTTAATAATCATTTCTTTAATTTCAGATTTTAATAATGGTTTATTTGATAATCATTTATATAATTTCAAATTACTTAACAATTTTTACCTTTCAGATTTTAATAATCGTTTTTTTAGCTTTCAGATTATTTAACATATGCTATTACTAATTTACAATTAGATCCTATAACAACGTTTTCTTTATTCAAAAACATTTAAAACAGTCCGTATGAGTCAAATGGTAGACTTAATTACGTATACTTTTCTTTAATTTCGAGGTTGCATTTATTTACGTATACTTTTCTTTAATTTCGAGGTTGCATTTAAAAACACTGTCTTCATTGCATAACACCCAAATTCATGTTAGAATTAGGTTAAATTATAGTGGGTTAACAACGTTAAGACATAGAGTTTATTTAAAGAGTAATATGTTATACAGATAGAAGTCTATTGGAGAGATGAGTGAAACACATCTCTCACTGAGTAATGTAAAAGACCGACTAACTTAAGAATTTACATGCGAATGTATTTAAAACGCACCGGAACTGTAATGGACTTTAAACCTTCAATCCGTTTCTCATAAAAGTAATACATTGTTATTTAAACAATAGGTAATTAATATAGCTCAGCTAATCTAACAGGAAGTTAACATTAAACATATAAAGAGTGTGTAATACATTTAAACTAAAATTCCAACAATTCATCAACTAAATTTCGTATCATGACGTTATCAGATCGCTTAACTTTAGTCATTATTAAGAGTTGTAAAGACTACGAGGACTTAGAACTAAATGACTTGCTAAAATATTACAAAAAAAAATGTAAATAGAAAATGGAGCAACTGTAGTGTAAACTTTAATATCTCTTAAATAGAGTTTCGCATGCTGTAGCATAGACTAAAATATCCTTAAATAGAATTTTTTATGCTTTGTATGCAAAATAGTTTAATGCCTATAAAGCATAGATCATCTATGCTTTTATTGCATTCTATGCTGTTATTTTGTTAGAGCATAGAAATCCGGGCTCTAATAATCAAGTACCTCCAGACCCATCAC
This sequence comes from Caprella mutica, assembly GCA_947561585.1. Taxonomy (NCBI): domain Eukaryota; kingdom Metazoa; phylum Arthropoda; class Malacostraca; order Amphipoda; family Caprellidae; genus Caprella; species Caprella mutica. Next base: position 88,050 of record CANNZV010000545.1, read on the forward strand.
AACTGAGAAACTTACTATCAAAATACTGATTTTACAATGAAAAATAAAAGAAATTATCCAACATTAAAAATCCATAGCTAAAATTTAAACTCTTACACTACCTTAAAGCAACTGATTGCATTAACTTAGTTATATTTGACTTCACTGGCTGAATTCAGCATTACTCTATTTATCTTCAAGATATGTTAACGTAGAAGGTATAGTGAATGCCTTGGTAAGAGTTTAAGACTAAACGCTCAGATGTGCCCTGCATTACATGACATACTCTATATACTATACAGATGGTTAAATAGTATAAAAGGATTTGCTGGTTAAAAAGTATATAAGGATTTGCTGGTTAAATAGTATATATAGATATGCTGGTTAAATAGTATATAAAGATTTGTCCATTGGTTGATTGTGCAGTCTATGAATTCTATAAAAAAAATGTTTGACCAGCTGTAAATTATGTAATCTCATGTTTCAGGGCACATCTGTACATTAATATGTGCGTATTTGTTTATGTGCAGAATAGTATGAAATTCGTAACAAGAGATAGCATATGCCTTGTAAGTTACTGTATCTTGGAAACAAACAACCTCATCTATAAAGATCATATGATAGCTTTCTCAATTCAGAGAGATAATAAAAGAAACTGGCACTTCTTAAACTTTTAAACAGAGGACTAATATAAAACCATTCTTATACATATATTAAAAATATTTTTACTTCAATCATAGTAAATCTGAAAAAACTTATGTTACCAATTTAAATTGATTCAAGTTAAGAAACACTAAGTGCTGGGATAAAGTAATAAGAAAATTTTATACCAATACGCAAAACAATATAACCTTGACTGATACTGACATGTGCAGTACTTTTATTTAGCTCAATTGCCAAGCAACTATTGCAACAACTGCCAATAATCTTCATAAACTAACTATTTACCTAACTATAGTAAATTTCAACTTTTTAGGTTTTATTCCAGTTACAGAAGATGAGGTCAGAAATGTCATATTGTCACTCAAATATGAAAAATGTCATAAAGATGAAATCTAACCAGAGTTTTTGTGCAACAGTTTAAATTTTTATGTCCTGCTTTATCTAAAAATTTTAACCTTCCTTTTAATAGCTAATACATCCTATCCAGATATTTTTAAGGGTGAAAGAGTTATTCCTATCTTTAAATCAGGTGATAGATTACATCCAAATTACTACAGACTAGTAACTGCTCTGCCTATATTTGATAAAGTCTTTGAATTTTTTTATATCCTAGGATAAATGACTTCATTACTTTAGATATAATTTTAACCAATCCTCAGTACGGTCTTAGATTAGGGAAATCTACTAACTTAGCTATTTTAGAATTTTTATCCTTTTTTATAATTCTATCCAGGAAAACTTACATTGTATTGCTTTATTCTTAGAAATTGAGAAATCCTTTGACACCGTGAATATAGATCTTCTGAGAAAACTTGATTATAAAAATAATTTCGGTTCTAAACCACTAGTTACTGGTCTTTTTTTCAAGTTTTAAATTTAAGCCCCTTACTTTTTAATATTTATATAAATGATTTTTGTAGAGTTGCTGAAAGTTGTAATTATAATTGTACCATGTTAGCAGATGATCCAGTTTTTCTTTCGTATTTGTGACACCAATTTTTTAAACATTTTTAGCAGACTGCAAAATTTTATTGATAAACTTTCAGAATGGCTAAATTTTAACAATTTAACACCCAGTTTTTAACTTTTAATGCACGATCTATTAAAGTATTCCCTCCCACCTGTTTTATAAAGTTGAACTACATGTGAACAATTTTAAATATTTTGGCCTTTTAATCGACAGAAAAGTATCTTTTAAACTACACATTGATGTAATAACTAGGAAACTCAGCCAAGTTAAAGGTTGTTACCTTTTCAAATAAACCATATTTCAATAGAAAATCACTAATTTTAATCTATTATTTGTTATTATATTCTATTTTCCTGCAGTCTATCATTTTTATGGAAAAACTTTTAACGTCCATTTAGATCGCATCAGAATTTTAAATAAAAGATATTTTAAGATTCCTAAAGTTGATAAATTATGTGATTATTTTTATTGTCATTTTTAATGAAAAGCACTTTCTTATCAACCAAATACTTTAGAGCAATAGTTTATCAATTTTATCCCTTTCCATAGCCATCATACAAGTGGCAGTAATTTGAACCTTCCATCTGTCAGACTAGAAAATCAAAGAAATTTTACTATTTTTAGATCAATAGAAGCATTTGATAAACTAACAGATTTTCAAGACAACCAATGTCAAATTATGTTTATAAAAAGTAATATATATATATTACTACTTTAACATGTATAATGAAATTTTAAGATCAGTAACTTAGGTAGAATTTTGATATTTCTTGAATAATGTTCTTTATTTTATGGATCCTGTAAGCTTTTAGACTTTCTTAGAATAAAGTGTATATACATTCATTTGTAATTATTTTTAATGCCTCGAAATATTTTTAATTATGTATATGTATTGTATAATTGTATAGTATAACAGTTTCACAATAAACGATATTTTTGATAATGCTTGTAAACAAAGCTGACTTCATACATGTGACACAATAGTCTTATTTTCTTTGTACTGTATGATATCTACCTCTCTAAAAATGATTATTGTATAACTAAAAGTTTCTACATGTATTTGAATATTCATAATTGAATGTTGTTACCACGAATCATCAATTAAACTATTTGATTTCAACCATAATTGTAATTTACATCATTATCCATAATTTTCATTAATTTAAAACGGTTTCTTACACCAAAGCTAATTTCTAAAAACCTGTTACCAAAAGTGATTCAAATCTTCAAAAATCATATCATACATTATTTATTTATTTTACATTATTACCTAGGTAGGTACCAATTATCCAAATTATCAAATATTAGTCACTCTTCCAAGGTACCAGTAGTTCGATCTAATTTACTTCTTCAAATATAAAAAGTAACAATTATGGAATTATTACTGAAAATTTAAATAGTTTAGACACAGCAGAAATCCTTAGAAACAATGTTAATGTAGGTGCATATTGATAACATTGGTCAATAATTATATATTTTAGGTATTGTGGTATAGACTCACGATTTATTGCGTAAAGACACCCAACATCTAGATCTAGTGCATTTATCTAAGCACAAATTAGTTTTATAATTGTTTTTTCAGCAATTGAACCGTCATTATCATACAATTTTTACCCATTAACACTACAGTAGTACACAAGCAATTATTTGATTTGCATGACTTAACTATCATGCCTATGCTACTGAGATTTTCAATAAAGTGAGTAAGACGACCGATTCGAAGTAAAAGAATCTGAATCATAGATTTTTCTTTCGGTACGATTCCGATGCCCATTCCCTAAAAATCAAGATTTTTTGATTCCCGATTCCGATTAATTGTACCATCACTAGCATAAACTTGTGCTTTACTCTGTGCACTACCTAAAGTGATAACTCTTTCATATTGTTAAATCATAAGATTCACAAAACCTTATATTGGCTGTAGCTTGTAAATCGCCAAGATAACATTATAATAAACTTATACAGATACTATATCTATAGTACAATTTTAACACAAATAGAAGCTATCTACAATATCATTTACAACTCCTCAGCATATGCAATGAGGTTTCATCTGGTTAGGTGGCTACAGGATAATTGTTACCTAGCCCCCAGGGGGCTATTGTTCATTGGTAAGTGACTGCATTCACGGAGTAGCTTTTCTGCATCCATGAGCTTTGTCACCGACGGTGGTAAGTGACTTTGTTCATGGAGTCACTTTCCTCAATGACTGCTTCTTCCAGTCCCTTGTATTTCATTTCCTTTTGACGTCAGCGATATGGCCTTTGGTTCCGAAGCAGACGTTAAACCCCTACTAAAAAAAAATTGTTATGTAATATAATTAATCATAACACATGTTATTAAAAAGTAAACTGAAACATACAAGATGCATTAAATACATAAACATTATTACACCTTAAACTAATTTTCTCTTATCCTGTTCCTTGTTTGAACAATTTCCTTGAAGTACAATGGTACGCTATACCTTTCTGGACTTAACTTTTTGTCTTACAATATTATATTGAGACTCTTGAACTGTATAAATTTAAGTATAAATTTTGAGGGTTTGTCTCTGATAAATATTGAATATTTGATATACTCTCTTTTTGTCAATTATTTATTAGCTGGAATCTTCTTTTCTCTTTAGAATACCTTCACTTTACCTGTACGGTATACGGAAAATATTATGAAAAACCATCTAATCTTCAAACTAAACTTTACTGTTTGTGCAGTGCTTATTTATTCGGGCAGGTATTTGTCCATTATATTTCTAATATAAACCATTGTCCATTACAGATTCCCAAATAAACTGGATTTATCTTGAATCTTATTTTCCATTTATCCTTCGACCAATGGTTTAATTAGTTACAGTTCAATTAAACCTTGAACTGAAATGTAATCAATAATATTACTCAATAACTTCCCTAAAATTTCCATTCACCCTATTAATATGATTGATCTATACTGATTATCAATAGGATTATACTTCTTTTTGATATAAGATATAAAGTTTACAAAAGTAAAATAATCTCACATTAAGTCTTAACTTAATTATTCCTTCACATTCCTTAATGGCTATATTCACCAACTAGTTATTATTGTGAAGAAACTTTAATGTTTGACTGTTCTTTCAAAGTTTGTTCAAAGTCTTCTTATTTTTATGAGTAGGGCAAGTCTTTAATAAAGTAATTGTTTCAGATGGAGTCTGCAGGTGAGGTTCCTGCAATAGCAGAAGGAGAGGGAGTTGTTGCTGACCAATCCAATGTGATCTACTTGGTGGAAGATGAAGATATCAAGCCAGATGTTTCGGATCTCTCTTGTCAAGGTGCTGATCATGACCCTCTAGTGCAGGGAATGGACCAAGAAGAACTTTTCTCTCATAATACAAACTGTAATGATGTTAAGAATGAATTTTCTGATGAAGATATAACTATCAAACATGAAAATATTGATTATGATAACAGAATTGAGCCTGATTCTGAGATGAATCTGATAAACTTAGGAAAAAGGAGTAATAAAGATTTAATTAATTTGAAGAAATATGGAGAAACTACTAACAAAGAATTACATATAAATTGTCAAGAGAAGGAAGTAACCCATCAGAAAAGGGAAAAGCCATTCAAGTGCAGCTATTGTGATAAGGCATACTACCAGTCATCTCATCGCAATGATCATCAAAGAGTTCACACTGGTGAGAAGCCATTCAAATGCAGTTATTGTGATAAAGCATTCTATAAGTCATCTTCTCTCAATACACATCAAAGTGTTCACTCTGGTGAAAAGCCCTTCAAATGCAGTTATTGTGATAAGACATACTCTCTGTTATTTAGTTTAAATAGGCATCAAATAAGTCACACTAGTGAGAAGCCATTCAAATGCAGTCATTGTGATAAAGCATTCTCTAAATCATCTAAACTCACTATTCATCAAATAATTCACACCGGTGAGAAGCCATTCAAATGCAGGTATTGTGATAAGTCATTCTTTAAGTTATTTCATCTCAATAGTCATCAAAGAATTCACACTGGTGAGAAGCCATTCAAATGCAGTAATTGCGACAAGGCATTCTATGCGTTAACTAAACTCAATAGACATCAAAGAATTCACACTGGTGAAAGGCCATTCAAATGCAGTTATTGTGATAAGGCATTCTCTCAGTCATCTCATCTCAATGATCATCAAAGAGTTCACACTGGTGAGAAACCCTTTAAATGCAGTTATTGTGATAAGACATTTTCTCGGGCATCTGTTCTCAATAGACATCAAGAAATTCACACTGGTAAGAAGTCATTTAAATGTAGTTATTGTGATAAGGCATTCTCTAAGGCATCTACTCTTAATAAACATCGAAGAATTCACACTTTTGTTAAATCTTTCAAATGCAACAGCTAATGAGGCATTCATTAATTTATTTCACTTTGATAGTCATCAATGTGTTCACACTGGTGATATCAAAATTGAAATGGAAACTCACGCACCAGAAAAAAATCTACCAAGCACAGACATCACACATCAGATGGTAGCTATTTCCTTATTATTACACAAGCTACGAACCTCTACAGGAAAATAGTTAGGATTAAGCTGAAGAACAAAGCACACACAAATTACCAGTTCAGCAGCAAACATGTAGAACTCTACCACGAAGAGCCTGCTAAAGCAAAAATAAACAACAACAAAATTTCAACAGTAAAAAACCTACAATTAATAAAATGACAAATATAATCAAATACCTTCAAACCCGTCACAACTGAGAAACTAACTATCAAAATGCTGATAGTACATGAAAGATAAAAGGAATGCAACATGAAAAATGCATAGCTAAACTTTTAACTCTTACACTATCTCAAAGCAATTGTAGTTGAAAAAATTCCTAATTTCTGACTGAACTAAACTTTTCACTAGAGAAGTGATATAAAACCATTTTTATACCTATATTAAAAATATTTTAACTTCTATCATAGGAAATCTGAAAGCGTGTGTTACCAATTTAAATTGATTCAAGTTAAGAAAGCTCAAGAAAATCGAAATGCTGGGGAAAAGATTACTGCTAGTGAAATTTTAAGACCAGTAACTTAGGTAGGATTTCAATATTTCTTGTATGATGTTCTTTATTCTATCGATCCTATAGGCTTCAAGACTTTCTTAGAATCAAACTGTATAGCTATACATTTGTTTGTAATTATTTTTAATGCCTCAAAATATTTTTAATTATGTATACTTATGTATTGTATAATTGTATAGTATAACAGTTTCACAATAAACGATATTTTTGATAATGCTTGTTAACAAAGCTGACTTCACACATGTGACACATTAGTCTTATTGTCTTTGTACTGTATGATATCTACCTCTCTAAAAATGATTATTGTATAACTAAAAGTTTCTACATGTATTTGAATATTCATAATTGAATGTTGTTACCACGAATCATCAATTAAACTATTTGATTTCAACCATAATTGATAAGATAACTAAGACTTACGCAGGAGGTTGAAGGTTGTCTTGAATTACCTGGAGACAGTCTTGTTCTTTTTCTGGAGTGTGTATAAGAGGTGCCAACTAGTGAGATACCAGGTTACTGCGCGGCATGAATTGTCTAAGTACTCAGTTTCAATGCTCGAGTCCCAGTGATGCCTAATTTTATAAGGTGGTATTCGGGTGGGTCTTACCAGGGTGGGATAGAACCCCTCCAGGAAAGAACAAGAATGTCTCCAGGTAATTGAAGACAACCTTCAACCTACTACGTAAGTCTTGGTTATCTTCTCAATTACATTACAACATTCTTGTTCTTTCTCTGGAGTGTGTATAAGAGGTGCCAACTAGTGAGATTTCCAAGCAGCAGCACAGGTACGAGAGAGATGGTCAACCAGAAAACACTTTATCTAAAAGGGCTAGAATATTTGAACTTGATCATCCAGCTGTCTGAAGTATATCGTTAAAGGTCCTCTCCAGGCTCCGGGAAAAAAAATGAATTTATTACATAATATTATAGAACTAAATTCTACGATCATTATTCCGCAAACCGCATACAATTCGGTTCAGTATATATTTTATTATTTGCTTTTAAAGTTTTTTAATACTCTGTGATCAACAATCGAGCGAATCTCCAACCTGACGCTGAGAAAGAAGATTGTGTTTTCTTTTTATTTTTATTTCAAATTTAGATTTTTAAACTAACAATGCGTTTTTGGCCTTCTTTTAATATATTAATTGTTTCTAATAGTATATAAACGTTTCTATAATAAGTTCATCCAAATTTGAACCTTTAAACGAATAATAAATAGAATTATTAAACCAAATACCTAGTTGACAATCAAAACAAATGGTGTACATTCTTCTTCTTCAGACTGAAAATTAGAAAGTCGGAAGTAAAGTAGGTTTTGTAGAGTTTGGATAATAAAAATCTTTAAAAGCATATAAAATTAGAAATATGCTATCAAATTTTATGGGGTTTGCAGTAAAATGATAAGAAACATTAGCCTCGTTGGTTCAAGCAATAAAATAATTTGCTTGGAGGGGACCTTTAATGGGCATTCTATTCATTAGAAGTGAGAAGGCTGTTCTAATGCCATGAGCCTTTTAAAGGTCCCCTCCAAGCAAATTTTTTTATTGTTTGAATCAACGAGGCTAATGTTTCTTATCATTTTACTGCAAACCCCATAAAATTTGATAGCATATTTTTAATTTTATATGCTATTAAAGATTTTTATAATCCAAACTCTACAAAACCTACTTTACTTCCGACTTTCTAATTTTCAGTCTGAAGAAGAAGAATGTACACCATTTGTTTTGATTTTCAACTAGGTATTTGGTTTAATAAATCTATTTATTATTCGATTAAAGGTTGAAATTTGGATAAACTTATAAAAGAAACGTTTATATAGTTTTAGAAACAATTAATATCTTAAAAGAAGACCAAAAACGCATTGTTTGTTTAAAAATCGAAATTTGAAATCAAAACAAAGAGTGTACAATCTTCTTTCTCAGCGTCAGGTAGGACCTTTAAAGGTCCCCTCCAATCAAATATTTTTATTGCCTTATTCAACGAGGCTAATGTTTCTTATCATTTTGCTGCAAACCGCATCGAATTTGGTAGTATATTTTTAATTTTATATCCTTTAAAAGATTTTTATAATCAAAACTCTAAAAAACCTATTTTACTTCCGACTTACTAATTTAAGAAATTTTCAGCCTGAAGAAAAAGAATGTACACCATTTGTTTTGATTGTCAATTAGGTATTAGATTTGATAAATCCATTTAATATTCGTGTAAAGGTATATAATTGAATGAACTTATAATAGAAACGGTTATATATAGTTTAGGAAACAATCAATATTTAAAATAATGGCTGTAAACGCATGGTTTGTATATAAAATTCAAATTTGTAATCAAAACAAAGAGTGTACAATCTTCTTCTTGAGCATCAGATTAGTGATTCGCTCAATTGTTGCTCATAGAGTACTAAAAAACTTTAAAAACAAATTATAATATATATACTGATTACTGAACCGAATTGTATGCGGTTTGCAGAATAATGATCGCAGACCTTAGTTCTATAATATTATGTAATAAACTCATTTTTTTCCCGGAGCCTGGAGAGGACCTTTAAAGTAGAATGCATCTATCCAAGCTTTATGATTATAGTTCAATCCAACGAGTCCAGTTCCAGTTCCACTAAGCGAAAAAGCGGTAACAAGTTTAAAGGGTTTTTTAGGGTATGGATGCGTATTCAAGCGATTTTTCGCACTGACAACTTATGAAATCGGATGAAAATCAAATTCAAACTTTCCAATGTGGGTGGTTATAGTGGACAGTGGCAGAATACGTACGAAGTCGTCAGAACAACTTCAGCGTTCAAACAAATTTGATTTTTTTTCATGTGACTTGCGACTGCTTTCGGTAATTTTGTGTTTAATTCTCTTACTCTCGATTGCTATTACTGTTTACCCAATACCCATTCATTTTGGAACTATATTACTTGATACTATAAGGAATAATTCAGATAAGGCTATTATTTAATTATATGTAATATATATTTGTTTATATGAAGGCTTGAATTAGTTGTTACTACGTACTATTTTATTTTCAATGAAATTCTGTATCCCTGAATAGATATAGTCATAGCAATTTACTATGCTTTCAACCTTCTTTTTTATGTGTTTATTAGTTTAATATGTACACATGAAAGGATCTTACAATCTTATCCAACTTATAGAGTTTTCCACTTTTAAATAAATATTCCTGAGCATTTCCCGGCATTTCCCCCTTATTGTGTTTGTCCCTTAAGCCCTCCCAGTAGGTCCCACTCCAAATCTCTGCTGAATTTATATCAGTGGGGATTGGGGTGGGTACTGAAGAGAACGCCCGGCAGATTGTCCCTGGTAATATGTAAATATTGTATTTAGAATTTGGTTTTAAAACTATGTATGGAGGTTTATGTAGAAGACAGGTTGTGCAAATTTTAAAAACTTTATTATTATTTGTAAATATTTTAGTTTTGATGTATAGCTATATGATTTGTTTTCAAGTTTTAGCTTAATACTTAATCATACTTTTATAAATAAAGAATAATTTGATATGATTTTATTTTTGAGACCAGAGCTGATACAAAAGCTTCTCTGGAAATTTTAACTTGAACTTGAACTTGAACTGAGGACATAAATTAGGATACATTTTCTGTGATTTTCTGGGTGTTGGTGTTAAATGTTTTTTAAAAAAAATATATTTTAATTGTTTTACATACGACCATATACGTATTACCTTGTTTTTTATTTTGACTGGTATTAGATATGAATTCATATCTGCTACTTGTTGTAGCTTGTAGGTACTAGGTATTGGAGCTTTATGATGAGGGTGAAGCATAGTAAACAGAATAGTATCTTCTCTGTACTGTGGGTGAAGACGTTAGTACCTGAACGAGTTATAGTGCTGTTGCCACTGGCCCTACTCTGTATATAATAATCTGAATCTGAAGGAAAATGGTGAAGATGGCTGGTACATTAGGAGGGGGGAATTAGTACAGGGAAATTTTCTACGGGGGCCAGAGAACAACAGAAACTAAATGTATTTCTAATAAATATTAGATCTCTGAATCCTTCAGAGATGCTTGAGCTGATGAAAGTAACTAAAGAAGAAAGTAATTTAGGAGATAAAAATATTATTTGCAATAGGTACCCAGTCTGCAGAATATGGAACATTTTTCCAAGACTCTCTGCGGGAGTTTTTGATTGAATTAGTCAAATAGCATCAGACTGGGTGGCTTTGTGCACTTCAACATTCCGGGTGAAGTTGTGCATCGGTAATTGACGGCGAATGCTTGAAAATATTTCAAATCTGACAACACCATTGGAAAGAGAAGCTCTTAAACCCCCTAGTCCATAAATTTCACAAAAATCGTAAGAGATTAATTATATATACTAAGTGTTAGTGTTCAAACTGTAATCAAACAGAGAGTCAGAGACCTATGTTTTTTATAGCAAAATAATTATTTTGGACAAGAATCGAATCTCTGCAAACTATGCTGTAGTGTTGATAATTATGTTCAAATTTGATTGCAATTTACGTTGGATACGCATAATTTACAGCAGATTAACGTCATGTAAGATGATTTTATTTTTAATAATAATTATAAATTATTAAGATATAAATATTAACCAATATGCTAGATGCGCAAGAACACCCTGGGAATATTTTAATTCACGGGTGGACCTGTGCACATTTATTAATAAAGTTAAAGAGCTCTTATTCATTAATAAACCTGTGATATTCATCCCCGATACTCCTATATCACGGCAATTCCATAGCAGCCTCACAGCAATTCAACAGCAGCCTCGCGGCAATTCCACAGCAGCCTCACGCCTCACAGTAATTCCACAGCAGCCTCACGGCAATTGCACAGCAGACTGAAGGCAATTGCACAGCAGACTCACGGCAATTGCACAGCAGACTCACGGCAATTGCACAGCAGACTCACGGCAATTGCACAGCAGGCTCACGGCAATTGTACAGCAGACTCACGGCAATTGCACAGCAGCCTCACGGCAATTGCACAGCAGACTCACGGCAATTGCACAGCAGACTCACGGCAATTGCACAGCAGACTCACGGCAATTGCACAGCAGACTCACGGCAATTGCACAGCAGACTCACGGCAATTGCACAGCAGACTCACGGCAATTGCACAGCAGACTCACGGCAATTGCACAGCAGACTCGTGGCAATTGCACAGCAGACTCACGGCAATTGCACAGCAGACTCGTGGCAATTGCACAGCAGACTCACGGCAATTGCACAGCAGACTCACGGCAATTGCACAGCAGACTCACGGCAATTGCACAGCAGACTCACGGCAATTGCACAGCAGCCTCACGGCAATTGCACAGCAGACTCACGGCAATTGCACAGCAGACTCGTGGCAATTGCACAGCAGACTCACGGCAATTGCACAGCAGACTCGTGGCAATTGCACAGCAGACTCGTGGCAATTGCACAGCAGACTCACGGCAATTCCACAGCAGGCTCGTGGCAATTGCACAGCAGACTCACGGCAATTGCACAACAGGCTCACGGCAATTCCACAGCAGGCTCACGGCAATTCCACAGCAGACTCATGGCAATTGCACAGCAGCCTCACGGCAATTGCACAGCAGCCTCACGGCAATTGCACAGCAGCCTCACGGCAATTGCACAGCAGCCTCGCGGCAATTGCACAGCAGCCTCGCGGCAATTCCACAGCAGACTCACGGCAATTCCACAGCAGACTCACGGCAATTCCACAGCAGACTCACGACAATTGCACAGCAGACTCACGACAATTGCACAGCAGACTCACGACAATTGCACAGCAGACTCACGACAATTGCACAGCAGACTCACGACAATTGCACAGCAGACTCACGACAATTGCACAGCAGACTCACGGCAATTGCACAGCAGACTCACGGCAATTGCACAGCAGACTCACGGCAATTGCACAGCAGACTCACGGCAATTGCACAGCAGACTCACGGCAATTGCACAGCAGACTCACGGCAATTGCACAGCAGACTCACGGCAATTGCACAGCAGACTCACGGCAATTGCACAGCAGACTCACGGCAATTGCACAGCAGACTCACGGCAATTGCACAGCAGACTCACGGCAATTGCACAGCAGACTCACGGCAATTGCACAGCAGACTCCGGTAATTGCACAGCAGATTGGGGCAGTTGCATAGAAGATTGGGGCAGATTCACGGCAGTTGCATAGCATATCAGGGTTAGATTTTCTATGCACAGTTTATACAAAGGGTGAACTTGCGCACTGCGCAGTTTCACATTGGGTGTACTTGCACGGTGCGCGAGTACACCCGGTAAGTGCGCAAAATTCACCCGGTTTATCCCCACAATCTTTGCGCACAGTTTTTCGATAACTTTTTTTCTATTGAACTTAAAGAGTTGAAACTTGGTGTGCACCTAGGTCTACCTTTCATCTATCTGCAAAAAAAATCAGATTGCTGACTTCTGTAGTTTTTTCGTAAAATCAAAGTATGCGGAAAATGCGCAAAGCCACCCGGTCCGACGCTAGTAGTGAAATACTAAATGTAAATATGGAAGTAGATGGAAAAAGAATTAATATACTGCTTGACGCTTGTTTACATGGACGTAACTAACAATGACAGAAATATTGTATTAACTTAATAAGGGGGAAATTAGACACTAATAGACAGACTTGTATTGGGAGCAAATGACAGAGAGAGACAAATAATTCTGGGTGACTTTAATGGTCATATTGATATAAGGTCAAGGTGATTCTCTGTAGATACCCTTTTCAGCGCCGCAGCGGGTCTGTCCTCCTTCTCACCCAGGTAATAAAGCATGTCCAAACTCACCATTTTAATGGCAAGTTTGTGACAGTTATTTTGAGCCCTTCCATTGCAAATGGCGAGAAATATAAAATTTTCTCCTATGCCACAATGTTATTTTGGAGAGAATTTATGATAATTTGATCATATTGGAGAGTAATCTGGTGATTTTTGGAGAGAGCTAGAGAGACAAATGGAGAGTTTGTAAGCCATACTATTTTACTTGGCTTCTCACTACTTCAGGCTTTTACCTCTGCCATCACATTGAAAAAAAAAAACGATTCACTTATTTTCATATTTTCAAGCTTCACTTAGCACTATGCTTAATCACCAGTCTGCAGAATATGGGAGATATTTGGGATATTCTCTCCGAACAGTATTGAATTAATCCCTATATTTACATTAATTTTGCTGCGAACACTTCTGAATTAATCTCTATATTTACATTAATTTTGCTACAAACAGAATAAGAGATCTCTATGAACACTTTAGCAGATTCTGCAGACTGGCTTAATCACTAACATTTAACTCCACACTAATCCAGTCTGCAGAATATGGAACATTTTTCCAAAACTCCCTGCGGGAGTTTTTGATTGAATTTTAGAAATTGGAGATCTCTGCGAGAGATCTTGAATTAATTCCTATGTTACCATTAATTTAGCTGCAGGAGATTTTGAATTAATTTCTATGTTACCATTAATTTAGCTGCGGGAGATTTTGAATTAATTCCTATGTTACCATTAATTTAGCTGCGGGAGATAATGAATCTGCTACTGAGTATCAAAGAGTAACTGTCTCTCAAATTAAATTAGATATAGAATTAGAAATTTAGTGTCTATTGGAGAGATACCAGTCTGTATTTGGTGCACAAAAAGTTACAAAATCCCACTGACTTCTTCAAAAAGCTGAAAAAATCCACCATCAATCTCCAGTAATTTGGCTGATCCACCAAGTTCCAACATTCCATGTTTCAAAGTGTTACAAGAAAGTCGCCAGTTTGGTGATAAAATGGATCGAGGTCGCCACATTTAAAGATACTCTTTGAAGAAGAAATAGGACTTTCTAGTGAAGATTTTACACTTGAAAACATCCTTATGCATCATGTCTGATGCATGTGCATCGCTTGAGACCATCTATGTGTGATTTACTTTTTACAGGATTTTTAACTTATTTCAGTCCTCAAAAGTAGCCAGTATACTGGCGACGTCCATATTTTGAAACATGGCCCACATTTTCCCAATTTATCCACAGAAAATTAATGGTAATATAGGAATAAATAGCTAAAAATCCACCAACATTGCCGGAATATTATTTTCAAAGGGGGGGAAATTCCACAGACATGTCTGTAATTTACCATGAAATACAGTCTGGGAGAGATAAATAGTGAGTTTGTGAACCATTCTATTTTACTTGGTCATTAATAAGGTTATATATTTATAAAAACTAAATGAATTTTATAATAAAACCAATGGAAACTACATTGTTTTTCATCAATTCTTTCAATTACCATATTTCTGATCTGTTATCTTCTGAAATTTTAATTATTCTCATTCCTATTTACCATTGTAATATTCCAAGTAAAATAGTGTGCAACTGTGTGAAATGATAAATCCTAGCAGGTCCAAGTTAAGTCTTGGAGAGGATTCTCCCTATGTTCACTATATTTATAACTGCTGTATTTACCCGTTAAGAATAATGTGTTCTCAATTGCAATTTAAATCACTATCAAATATCAATATTCGTGTATTTTAACTATCCCTACTCAAGTCTGTGCCCTAGGATTTTAAATGAAATTATTAATTGATAAAGGATGATAATATTATAATTATATCATAGACTCATCACTCATAGAGTATACAAATTTTATGACAGCGGTTGAAAACAGTTCTTTACAAACTTAAGCCCCTTTCACACTTGCAATTCTCTACACCACGTTAGAAAAAAGGCTCATGGCAAAAAGTATAGCTGCAATTAATTTTAACGGATCTCTTCACACTTGCGCTAGAAAGAAATGCAGCAATTTTTCTAATGGAAGTGTGAAGGGCTTCGTTAAAATTAATTGCAGCTGAACTTTTTGCCATGAGCAGTATTTCTAACGCGGCGTTGAGAAACGAAAGTGTGAAGCGGGCCTTACACTGCAAATTTTAAATAATTTATAATTAAGTTAACGTAATCATTTATTCCACTCATATAAGAATTGGTATTCATGCTACAATTTGTTAACATATTTGCCTAATTTTTGAATATTATTCAAAGCATGAGCTGCATGACAGACCACAGACACCCCCCACTATTTATGGGGGAGGGGGGGGGGTGATATCTAATGAAATAATATTTTCTTGAGTAGCTAGTTATACAAATAGTTTTTATTAATCATAAACTCTATTTATTCACATCTCTAACTGAACTGTTTAATATAATTATAATAAGCTATGACAATTTGTCAAGTAATGCAATAAAATTTGTCTTTAATTCATAATATTTTTCATAATTGTTGTTATATTACATTTAACATTTTTGTTCATAATTTTTCAGAGTGAAATAGATAGCTAACTATGTATGATAGTCCGTCTGACATTTATGATACTCATTTTAGTAGAATTTTTAGTAATCTTGGTACACAACAGAAAGATGGATCTTTTTGTGATGCTGTGATTCATGTTGATGGGACGACTTTAAATGCTCATAAATGTCTTCTGGCATCTTCTTCCAAATATTTTGAAACAACATTAAATCGTAAGTTTTTAATTACCTAATGTCATAACTAGGGTTGAGATAATATGCATTTAAATATATAGATTTTAAGAATATCATACTCCTAAATGAAATGGTATTGAATACTGTATATCATTGGTTTAAAACAATTCAATACCCTTTAATTCTCTCCGTCTATAATATTCTTTGGATCTATAATTTATTAATTTTAAAAGTATATTGTCAATATCCTTTGTTATCAGTCCCACATTTTCCAAATTCACAGTAGGAATGAAATTATTGTAGAGTTTAAAACATATTCCTCTTTATACAGGTTATATATTATTAGAGCAATAGTT
Source organism: Caprella mutica (assembly GCA_947561585.1). Classification (NCBI taxonomy): domain Eukaryota; kingdom Metazoa; phylum Arthropoda; class Malacostraca; order Amphipoda; family Caprellidae; genus Caprella; species Caprella mutica. The sequence goes on from CANNZV010000545.1 coordinate 104,538, forward strand.
ACTTGAAATATTTGTTGAATTTATTTTCACTCCATTCTCTGATAGAAAATAGCTTTGTTCTATTGGAAATCATAAAGTAAATTATTTAAACATAATTTTATTTCTCATTGCTGCCTTCTTTTGTGTTCTTTTTTAGCTACTGTACTAAAATCATTGAAATATAATCTCAAATGTGCAGAAATTTATGACTTTTATAATTTTCTGCCATCATTTGGCTAATTTTTCATTAAAATTGTATTACTAGAGTTATTTTTATTGTTTCCGAAGGAGATGTTGCTGTTAAGGAGAAGCTGAAACTCATCTTCAGTGGTTACTCCCCTTCTCTTGCCACCTTTGAAATATTCTTGTCATTTGTGTATCAATCTGCTGTCAATTTTGATGACACAAATGTCGAAGATGTTCTGATTCTAGCTAGCAAACTGCAGTGTGACGGACTGGTGATGCTGGTGTTCAAATATCTTGCCAATAAAGTCTCCTCTGAGAACATCCTCTTCTATATTCGTTTATGTGAAAGGTGATTAAATAGTTAAATAAGATCAAGTAAAGGAATATCTACCATTCTGAGAATTCTCCTCAAGTCTTTTTGAGTAAAAATTAAGAATCTCGGGTTAACACTCGAACCCTTTCCTCTCTATTATTCATTAACAATATTTAATGAATAATAACTAGATTTAATGAATCTAACTGTAACTAAAGAATCTGCTGGATGATACATACTTTATTAACAAATGTTATATAGCTAATTTTTACCCTATTTGCCTTCAATGGTTTCATTTTGAGATTTGATTTCTATTATCTTATATAAAAAGTCATAACTATTTCAATTATTTTTCCAGGTACTCTTTGCAATCTATATCTCCTACCTTAGAAAAAATTTGGAATGAGAATTTGCTTGAAATTTTGGCTGGATCTGAGATTTTGGATCTCTCTCAGCTAGAGTTTGACAAGCTTCTGGAAAGAGTAAGTTGAAAGAAATTAGTTGATATTTAGACTAATTCAGTTTAGGAATGGGACAAAGTTTCGGTATCATCAATTTTTCTGGTAGCTATCGGTATCGGCAAAAAAGTGCCGATGCCACTAGTATTTGAAAAAATTATTTATTTCCCATTAAAATAGAAAAATATAATTTAAATTAATGTAACAATGATTTCATATAGTTAGTTAAGCTTAATTTTCATAATCTCAAAATTCTAATTACATTTAAATAGCTAATCAAAGTAGCTATAGGCATGGAATCGGTTTCTGTGGAAATCTAGGTATCGGTATCGGTGAAAAATTGGGTATTGTCCCATCTCTAATTCTGTTGCTATTTTATACATTATCTGTTTTTTCTGAACAATCTTTGCATTTTGTTTCAGCTTCCTTTGAGTGATGGTTCAATGGGCAATGCTCTGCTGGCATGCATTACCCGGTGGTTCCTAGCCAAGTTGACTAAATGCGAGACGGATGTGGAGAGTGAAATGCTAGTCAATGCAGCTCCGGTACTACTAACCAATGTTCCGTGGTACTCTCTTGACAAATCGTTAGTAGCTTAATTTACTAAAATTAACAACATTTGTATTATTTATCAAAACACTGGATAGTTTTTGAGGCAATTCTTTTGACCCATTATTGTTTGTATTTACGCATATTTAGTAACTATCATCAACTTGTTCTGTAGCTAGCTTGATAACTAAATTTGAAATTTTACATCTAGGTCTCCACGAATTCAATATAGCTAGCTATTTATCCATTTTTTATATTATGATCTCTGATTTCAATAATTCTTCAGTTGATAGGTTTTTCCAATCTTAATGTTTGATAGTATACCTATAAATACCAAGATTGTTTAGAATTACTATAGCTATCACAACTTTAATCTGTAGCTACATTCAACTACAATTTCAACAATAAGCTAACCTGTTCTCTACTTGCAGAATGGCTTTGAATTTCCTTCAAACGATTGCTTCATCTCTTGTTAATGTGAATGATTACTCAAGCAAACTTCTCCAGCACATAGCTACGGCATTCAATCAATATGGTTTGCTGCCTCAAGAAATGCTCCATCTTATTGATGTGAGTTCATTCTACCATGTTTATTATTTTAACACTACTTGCAGTTTTAGAGGATAGTGCTAGGGTTATGCTCTTCAACTAAGAGGTTTTAGAATTTGGTGTGGTAGCCCTTTTAGGCTTCATTTACTATCACCTCTTCAGTTTCCTCTTGAATCTTTGAGTGCAGTCACTGGTCAGTAGCTCTTCTGCATTCATGAGCATTGTCAATGTCTGGACTTGGTGACTTTCAAAATGCAGCCACTTTTTCGTTCCTTCTACTTAATTACCTTACAACGTCAGCGATATGGCCTTTGGTTCCGAAGCAGATGTTAAACATCCTAAGATAATCTCACAATCTCTTTCCCTGTAATTCAAGCACTAAATCTAGGTTAAATACTTTAAGTTGGTCCTGCTGCGGCCATTTACACTCTATGAAGCTATAAATAACCATATTAATGTTATTAAAAAATGATTGACCATATCTTAGAATTTCTTTTGAGTTTTGCCATTTTATTTCCAAAACTTTATTGCACTTTAGTTCATTCTTTTCTAATAAATGAAGGACAAATAATCTATTTAACATTTGTGAGTAAGCTGTCTGATAGAATTTATTGACAGGGGAGGGTCTCGGTGTTTAATAGATTCTTAAACAGGTATTTATCTAGGAAAACCTCAAGTTGGATAGTTCTTTAATACTCATTTCCTTTCTAATGACCCATTTTTTTCAGGATGGAGTCTCCATGAGCAGTGACATTTTCACCGACTTGGCCATCACAGCAGCAATTGAACAGGACTTTCATCTTGGCTTGTCCAGAGAAGATATTCTTTCTTTTTGGCAATCTACTAACACATTAAATTTTGTCAATGATGATCAATTTTGTGAATCTAACACTCAATTACCCACTAAATGTATCCTTGATGGAGTTCCTAGCCACAGTAAACTTGACTCTACAACATTTGTTAGCTCAAAAGGCCATTCAAATACTGAATTAGAATGTGAATTGACTGATACTATAGATGCAACATCTAAAAGTATAAATAACGACTCAAACGCATCTGAATCAGAACATAATGAGGAAAAAAGCTGTAGCAAAGAAAATAATCTTGTCAAAACCCTCAAAGGAGATAACGACGGACGGGAACAATTCTCTGACAAACAGGACAAGAATTTTAAAAGAAAAGAAGAACCCGCACAAGAAAATTGCCATGGAAATTTTAATAGTGAATTAAATGTTTCTGATAGTAAGGAAATTGATAGAGATCAATTCAGTGTTATAAACGTTAATTCTACTCAGAAAAGACTTCTGGTTGATTCTACTTGTGATAATAATAAAGCAATTAGCTCTTCTCCTGATGAACATTTTAATGACAGTGATAAGTTCAAAAAAATGGAACTGGAGAAGAGTGAAGAAATAAATGAAAATAAGAAAAAGATACAACAATTAAGAGAAAAAGAACATATACAAAATACTCCTCCTTTTGGACACATTCAAAGTGTTGATAAAATAGAAATTTGTGAAGAAATATCAAATGGTGGGAAATTAAATAATTGTGTAGGTACTAGAACGGATAAAGATGAACAAACGTGTGAAAATATAGAAGCCAAAGAAGATAGTGACAATACTGGCAGTGATGTTATTGAAGATAAATCATCAGGTTAGTAACTTGAAAATGTCAACTTATAAATATGGACATAAAGGTAGAGGATCTATCTACCTCTTCGACCCTTTACTCACAAATGTTAGATAGACTCTTTACCCTATTTCTCCGACTCGGTACTCTGTCACAAACCGATCTGACTCCTTATAAATATCTGATTGATATATCGCTCGTTTGCAAGAACAACGTCATGACACAAAAAAAATATATTTTGAGTTATCCATATAGGCATATAAATCTGAAAATACTGATTTATTTGATAGAAGTTTCATAATTGTAGGCCCCCAGGGGCTCTATCCTGAAGCTGTCTGTGGTGAAAGGAAGAGAAGGGGGGTGGCGTACCTTGGGCCCCGAACTGTTGTAATTTAGATTATGGATTGTCTTTTTTTCATTTTTACCATGTTTATCATTTATTTTAACGCTACTTGCAGTTTTAGAGGATAGCGCTAGGGTTATGCTCTTCAACTACGATGTCTTAGATTTTTGTGTTACGTAGGCTCGTAGGTTTCATTTAATATCACCTCTTCATTTTCCTCTTCCATCCGTGAGTGCAGCCACTAGTTCTTGTGTCCCGTTTCGTCACATTCCTTGGTAAGTGACTGCATTCACGAAGTAGCTTTTCTGCATCCATGAGCATTGTCACCAACGGTGGTAAGTGACTTTGTTCATGGAGCCACTTTCCTTTCTGACTGCTTCTTCTAATCCCTTGTATTTAATTTCCTTTTGACGTCAGCGATATGGCCTTTGGTTCCGAGCAGACGTTAAACCCCTACTAAATTAATCATAATTGTAGCTCTAAAATATGTACCAATATGCCTCTCCTGAAAAATAGCTACTGTACAGTTATGACAGTGTTGTGGCAAACGAGTGATGTGTTAACACCCACTTTCCGAATACTGTCGGAGTGACGTTTGCCCTGTAACTACCTAGTTAGTAATCACCGTCCCTGTGACTGTTTCAGATGTGAAATGGTGTGACATCTGCAGTGTGACTGTGAAGAAGTCCCTCTACTTCACTCACATGAAGCAACTACACTTCACAGGCCCACCTCACACTTGTGACTATTGTGAGTACTGAGCAGATACAGTCTGGTGTGTTCATTGTAACGCTCTTGGCAGTTTTAGAGGATAGCGCTAGGGTTATGCTCTTCAACTACGAGGTCTTAGATTTTGTGTTAGGTAGACTCGTAGACTTTAGTAACTATCACCTCTTCATTTTCCTCTTCCATCCGTGAGTGCAGCCACCGGTGCTTGTGTTCCGTTTCGTCACATTCCTTGGTAAGTGACTGCATCCACGGAGTAGCTTTTCTGCATCCATGTTGAGCTTTGTCACTGACTGGTGGTAGGTGACTTTGTTCATGGAGCCACTTTCCTTTCTGACTGCTTCTTCCAGTCCCTTGTATTTAATTTTCTTTTACTTCAGAGATATGAAGCAAACCTTAAAAACACTCAAAAGCTTTTTAATTTAGCATTAATATTGCTACATAATTATATTATAATGATAATAATAATTTACTAATTGATGTAATGGATATTGTAGAGGATGATTTTTGAATAAAATCAAAGGCTTGAAAGAAGAAATGTCAGTTTTTATTATTACTCACATTTTACTTAATTTGCAGGCGCCAAGCAGTACCATCGCATTTACCACCTGTTGGAGCACAGACTCTCTCACCTCGGTGTCACTCATTCCTGTCCAAAATGTGGCTGTACCTTCAATAAACTCTACAACTTGAAAGTACATTTACTGGCCCACGAGGGAAGAAAACTGCATAAATGTAATTATTAGTGGAGACAAAATTGCCTTTTGGTGATTCAGATGTTGTTACATGGAATAAATTAAAGTAGAATACACCCTCAGCTTTACCTGGGGGTGTGTACCCTCAGCTTTACCTGGGGGTGTGTACCCTCAGCTTTACCTGGGGGTGTGTACCCTCAGCTTTACCTGGGGGTGTGTACCCTCAGCTTTACCTGGGGGTGTGTACCCTCAGCTTTACCTGGGGGTGTATACCCTCAGCTTTACCTGGGGGTGTGTACCCTCAGCTTTACCTGGGGGTGTGTACCCTCAGCTTTACCTGGAGGTGTGTACCCCAGGGGTTCCACTTGTAACACGTTGATTGTAACTGTGTGAACAACAATGTTATTATTTTTTCAGGTGAATTTTGTGATCTTTCGTTTCTTCGCAAACAACAACTTGAGGAACACAAGAAAATTCATGATAAAGAATTGGACTCGTACTGTTGTACTTCATGTGATTTTAAATCCTCCAGTCGTTCTGCTATGTCCGTACATAGTCATCAACATAAGGGTAAACTCTATGTAGAAACATATTTTTTTTAATTTAGACATTATGTTTTTAATAATATAGGCTAGCTACCTATTATTGAACTACTGTATCCAATATTTTTTCGATTACGTAACAGTTTACAGACACTCTCAGAAAGTGGGTGCAAAGAGAGATCTTAACCAATTGATAATGAAAAATTTCAGATTGGTAGCTAGCTACTTAATCTCTTCTTTCTTTTAACTTATTCTATTCTTTGGTTCCGCATCAGATGTCACACCCCACTAAATAGCGTGTTGTTTCCAGGTGACATTTACAGTTGTTCTCAGGAAGGCTGCTCTTATTCCACTTCTCGCAAGTCTCACTTCACAGACCACCTTCTGAGTCACAGCAACACTAAAGCCTTTAAATGCTCCGTTTGCTCCGCACCCTTCAAAACAAAGGGACTGCTGGCTAGGCATCGCAAAACACACGATAAGAACACCAAGAGGTGTGATTACTGTGACTACACCTCCTATAGGAGTGACATCATCAAGGTAAGAGGTGTAATTACTGTAACTACACCTCCTATAGGAGTGACATCATCAAGGTAAGAGGTGTAATTACTGTAACTACACCTCCTATAGGAGTGACATCATCAAGGTAAGAGGTGTAATTACTGTGACTACACCTCCTATAGGAGTGACATCATCAAGGTAAGAGGTGTAATTACTGTAACTACACCTCCTATAGGAGTGACATCATCAAGGTAAGAGGTGTGATTACTGTGACTACACCTCCTATAGGAGTGACATCATCAAGGTAAGAGGTGTAATTACTGTAACTACACCTCCTATAGGAGTGACATCATCAAGGTAAGAGGTGTAATTACTGTAACTACACCTCCTATAGGAGTGACATCATCAAGGTAAGAGGTGTAATTACTGTAACTACACCTCCTATAGGAGTGACATCATCAAGGTGTGACAATAGTCTATAAACATTCTGATCTCATTTCTCTTGAACGGACGTTATTTTGATTTAATTCTCTCTACTAATCATTAATACAACTAACTAAGTTTACATTAAGACATAGATTAATTCAGATTTAAATAAAGTGATTGTAAATGAGGTCAGTCCGTTAACTCTGAACATACCTTATGCAATTAATGCTTTTTCTCTAGATAGGCGACTTTCATGCTGCAGTTTAGAGGTACAGTTTCTCACCAATTTGTTGCAGGCTCACATGGCTAGAGTTCACAGGGGAAAATTATGATACAGAGTCACATTTCTTGCGCTACGATAAATTCTATGGAGTGATCGGGTGAGGGAAAATGAATTATTTTATGGTTAATAATTATGCTTGTGACAATATGCTTTTAAAATTATTGATCTAAGAATATTATAGACGAAGAAAAAAGGTATTGAATAATATATACTGCTGGTGTAAAGCGATTCAATACCCTCAGTCTTTAATATTTTTAGGATCAATGATTTAAAAAGCATATTGTCACAACCCTATTATTGATCATACTCGTACGATTATTATATGCAAGAGATAGTCTGTGTTCTCTGATTTTGGGTTCTACCATAAACATTCATTCCGTGTCAAGTTTAGTGACTTTTTTTATCATTAGGGTTGTGACAATATGCTCTTAAAATCATGTATCTTATGAATATCATAGAAGAAAACCGCTGGTTTAGAACTATTCAATAGTGTTTAATTCTCTCTGTCTATACTATTTCGAGATTTATGATTTTAAGAGCATATTGTCACAACCCTAATTATCATAGTAACAGCTTTCAAATTTTTGTGGTAACAATTACATTATTCCCCAGGTACACTGAAAAACTTTTCTAGCAGAGTGAGACGTTTAATAAGAAAAGATTTACTCATTCTGCCACGAAAGTGAAACGCCACAACCGGTAGCAGAATTGTAACAGGAAAGCTGGGAATAATAAAAAGTGATGCTTAAATTTATTTAAACATTTTTTGATTAGCCTCGTCAAACTTCTAGTTGTGCTACTAGATATAGGAACTGAATCATGCAAAAGAAATAGGAAAAATAGTAATGTAGTTAAATTAATAATAAAGTAGTTAAATTGATATGTAAGAAAACATTGAAACCTGAAAATGAACTCAGTTGTAAAAAGTATCACAACAAATAATATTAAAACAAAGGTAAAAAGAGTCCAGTGGCGAAATATACAAAAAAAAATAATCGAATATTTAGTAGTGTAAAAATATCAAACTTACAATATGAAAACAAAGAGTTATATGGGTAAAGCTCATCACAGGTAGAAGTTATTAGTCACTTCTCTATTAACTAATGGACTATTTCCACCCTGCAAAGTATTAACAAGATTAGGTAGTGTAGAATATTAAAATTCTTGACATGAACACACACAACTATACCATATGAAATTTTCAACAAAAGATTTATAAGAATATTTTTTAGATTTTGAGCATGAAGTTTTGAATACAGTAGAGTATATCCAGAGTGAAGATTCTATTTGATGAATATCAAATCTAACTAATATACCAAGCTGAACAATTGTCTACATATTAGTTGAGAAAGAATCTAAGGCTACTTTTTGCATAGAGTATTTTCTTGTGCTTGCTAGGACAGTTTTTGATTATATAACTCTAGTCTTTGATTAAAAGTTCTAAAAATGTATTAATATCATTTAAAAGTGACTACACCCGAAACCGAAATAGAGCCAAAGATGGCTTGAACGAACAAGACGAGTTATTATGAATTATCGGTCAGTTTCACATTTTCCGTCATATAAGAAAAATAATATCATAATTGTTATTTTAATAATAATTATGATATATGGTTTTTTCTTATACGACCAATGATGTGAAACTAACCGATAATTCATAATTTACCCCAGATGATTATTTGGTAAAATCAGTTTGGCAGAAGCAACAATTTGAGCAGATTAGACCGCAATCTAACCAGTTACTCCATGGGACGGTGAAGATTTGGGAGACAAACTGTTCTCATCTTCTTCGGCAATTACCGACACATCGGCCAGACTTGTTTTATTCTGACGCAGCTTCTCTATTTCACTCTGCAAACAGAAAGGTTTCCTCAATTAACTTCGCATGATGAAATTAAACAAATCTACTGCTCAAGGTTAGGTAAAAGAGAACTGAATAGAGAGAATAAGAGATTATTGTGACACATTCTAGAAATTATGCATCTTAGTATAATGAAACCGGTGAGTAATTAGAGTTAAATGGATAAATAGTCAGTTGTACCGCTAGATGGCGTTGGCACAAATATTATGATTATGCATGGAAATTGAGACTTTCACAGCTAGATAGCTTAATTATATAATTTAACAAGGCTTTTTGAAATCAAGTTGTTTACCATTATTCTGCTATTAATGTTTTTGAATAAGTATATATAAAGTATTTAAAGTTGCACTGAGTATTTAGGTTTATAAAATGTATTTACCTGATCAGATACACAGAGGATCCTGCCCTCAACAGTAGGATGAAGTTTGCAAGCTCTATCCTCCAAATCCTGCACACTCTCTTGCCTACTGAGTTTCTTCCTCACAGAAGAACCATCCATTGACACAGACCTGGTACTGAAAGGCCTGCTGGTGTCATCCCTTATCAGACTGTGACGTCTGGAGATGAGCACTAGGGACTGTCTGTGCGATGAAGGACGTCTCGACTTGCTCTGCTTAGCATTAATTGCTGTGAAGTGATTCTGCACCGCTGTACTGAGCATAGGACACTGCTCATCATCCTGCAGAACGGGGCAGTCAACTAGCATGGAGTAGCCATCCCGCCCTTGCCTCATGTAAGCTTTAGTGCACATTCTGTACTTCTGAGTGACATTCAAGTACTCGTCTCCAATCTTCACCAAATCTTTGTAGACTCTTGATCCAGCTTCTGCTTTGCTGTCAAACACGAATTCTAAGCCAGCAACTTGAGGAAACCTGCCCTCAAGTTTGGGGTACTGTGACACTCCGTTCTCCAGTATTTCCAACAGTACAGAACCTGTGACTTCGAGGACGCAGAGGGGGTCAAGCATGGGGAGAACTGACATAAGTTCTCCCATTGAGAATTCACCAGTGGAATGAAGTCTGTCTGATCTAAACCCAAAGGAGTGATTAGTTACAGCAACAATAGAATAACAACAATAGTGCTCCTTACGAACTACAAACATTTTGTCACACTCAACTAATTCTTTCTCATGTTATATGTCAAATTCCTATAGCTACATCATATTGAACGGATTTTAATTTTTAACCAGTCTGACAAAGTGTTTGATAGTGTGTACGGGGCATAAATAATTCATTCATTAGCTACCTCAGTGTTCCAGAATTTAAAATGGCCAAATCAGCGTTGCAGGCGGCCATCATAATATCACAGATGAAGTTACCTAAGTTAGTCTCACTGGTTCTGATGCTTTGGAATCTACCATCTAACTCCACAGTGAAGTTACCAAGAATTTCCTCCATCTTTCCACTCACAACACCTGTGAACAATTTGGTAATTTATTGAATTTGAAATTGTTTATTAATCATTCAAAACTAAATAAATCTATCTATAGATAGCTACTATGAAGAAAATATTTTAAGCGAAAGCAAATTTATATCGTTGTTTCGATATCATGATAATGGGTAGCTATAGTTGTTTCGATATCATGATAATGGGTTTAGTTGTTTCGATATCATGATAATGGGTTTAGTTGTTTCAATATCATGATAATGGGTTTAGTTGTTTCGATATCATGATAATGGGTTTAGTTGTTTCGATATCATGATAATGGGTTTAGTTGTTTCGATATCATGATAATGGGTTTAGTTGTTTCGATATCATGATAATGGGTTTAGTTGTTTCGATATCATCATAATGGGTTTAGTTGTTGCAATATCATGATAATGGGTTTAGTTGTTGCAATATCATGATAATGGGTTTAGTTGTTTCGATATCATGATAATGGGTTTAGTTGTTGCAATATCATGATAATGGGTTTAGTTGTTGCAATATCATGATAATGGGTTTAGTTGTTGCAATATCATGATAATGGGTTTAGTTGTTTCGATATCATGATAATGGGTTTAGTTGTTTCAATATCATGATAATGGGTTTAGTTGTTTCGATATCATGATAATGGGTTTAGTTGTTGCAATATCATGATAATGGGTTTAGTTGTTTCGATATCATGATAATGGGTTTAGTTGTTTCGATATCATGATAATGGGTTTAGTTGTTGCAATATCATGATAATGGGTTTAGTTGTTTCGATATCATGATAATGGGTTTAGTTGTTGCAATATCATGATAATGAGTTTAGTTGTTTAATGCTAGTTATCTTACTTTCATACTGATGAAGAGCTTCCTGAATTGAAGTATCTGGTTCATATTTGGACGTGACATCTACCGCCTCGATATCAACTTCAACCTTCTTGGCATCAGAGATACTTATCTGAATATGAGAAAACTGTCTGAAATCAGTTCCACTCTTCACTATGTACTTGCTGTTAATCTGCAAAAGAGAGAGATAGTTAATACCTTCCAAAAAGAAACAATCTTCAGATATTCCATGTAAAGTTTGTAGCTACTTACGTGCAACAGCTCGTAGACATGATCGTGACCGCCTAAAATGATGTCAATGTCGTCAACTCCTTCAGCCAATTTGATGTCATTGGGGGAACGCATGTGAGTGAGAGCAATGACCAGGTCACAGCCCTGAAACAATATCTCTCGTTACAATGAAAACAATATAAATTATATGATCATTATTATTAGGGTGATGTAAATGCTGCTGCCTACCACTGACAATAAAAGGAAAATTAATACAAAAGATACTTCGAGAAGTAGTCAGAAAGGAAAACAGCTCCAAGGACAAAGTCACCTACCATCAGTCTGTGACAATGATCATGAATGCAAAAAAGCTAGTTACTCTGTGAATGCAGTCAATCTCAAAAAGGGACACAAACACCTATGAGTGTACTGAAAAATCCAAGAGGAAAATGAAAAGGTGATAGTAAAGCCTTCCAACACAAAAATTAGAACCTCATAGTTGAAGAGCGGTATTCTCTAAAACTTCAAGCAATATTAACAACTAAATAGTACCTAGCTACATTATGGAAATATATAAACATATTAGTTACTTGACTTCTAAGTTCCGCTGAGAGTCTATTGCCAACTTCCACATAGTCATTAAAAGTGACTTGCTCACTGTTGATTGTAGCCAGGGTATCTAGCCATTCATATTCTACCAGACCCATCTGAAATGATGTGAAGAGGTTATTGATATTTACTTTTATTTACCAATATCATAGCTACCTATGTGATATCAAGCAAATAACTAACTACAAAGACTAGTATCAAACCTTTCATGAAAAGTTTTATTGTTATTAATCTCCATGCTTATTGCTAAATGTGCTGCTAAAGAAAATAGCTATCTGATTGAAAAGATCAATAGGATGCTCATAATTTCGAAATTATTATAAAATTTAGTGTTCAAGAATTTTTTTAAATGGAAAAATGTCAATTCATCATCAACAGAATGAAAAAAAAACATCCTCCTTCTCAAAAAGTTTAGTTCCTAAAAAAATCAAAACTTTATTTGAATTAAGAGAATATTGCTACTAGCTACTCACCAGTCCAATGGTCCATCCTTCCCAGAAGATAATCTCAGTAACTTTACCATCAGCAAGAGGTTTTCCTGTCTCATTGTCAATGACATTGCTCATCAGCCAGGGAAACTTTGTCCTACTGGCCATGTCAACAAGACGCTCAAGTCCAAAATCTAGAGTTGCACAGATAGTTTTATAGGACTAATAATATTATAAGAGACATTTAAACTCAGCGTTGAAGGGTTTTTTGGTTCAAAGCTTTCGAATAGAAATATTTCTATTCATTATCAGGAGAAGGGTGGAAAACAATGACCTAACAATGGTTTTCATTCCTTAGAGAATCAACGCTTCTACTGGAGATGAATAGAAATCATTCTATTCGACGGCTTTAAACCAAAAACCTTTAACACAGAATTTAAATAACCTCTGTTTCCTGGTGAGTTGCAATCTTTTCCATCAAATCCCAATATTGCAGGGGAGCATTGCTAATTATTGGTCAGAGAAATGTGATACTCACCAAAGTCATGATTTCCATAAACAGAACAGTGCACTCCCAGAAGATTCATAACAGGAACCATCTGCTCGCCTTTGGTAAATGACGACACTGGGGGAAAAATTAACACTAACACTCAGTAGCTACAGATAACAAGTTGAATTGGCACATATGTGCATTGTGCACTTCAATAAATTTTATTTTTAGTTGAATGAATATGCATGAGGCTAAATATTCGCGACGAATGAGCTAATATGTCCCACTAATAACATTCATATTCTATTAGGATATAGCTATTGTCCCTATAGTGTGTGATGTACACGACTGGTGGGAAATAGTGTCCTATCACAAGTTTGATATAAACACTATATTATAAAGTAAGATATAAATACATAAATATTATTTAAAAAAACTTTATTATTACTCATAATGAACTCAGAAAAAAATTGGCTCGAAAGGGTTAATGTTGATAAATTGAGATGATGGATATTGACATAGTGATTAATCTGGAACCAGTAATGTATGCAATAGATACTCAAAAAAAAAATCAATTAACAGACTAAATAGAAATAAATATATGAATTTATATGATTTATGAATCATAAGATTTTTAGTTTTAACTCACTAATGGATGGAGCAAAGATATCTCCACTGAATAGAATCAGGGGTTTGTAGTCACTGAAACTATCAATCGCAGTCTTGAACCTAGCAGCTCCTGCCACAGGCTCATTGGCCTGCTCTTCAACATTATAAACATCATTGAAATGAATGATGTGGAGGGTAGGAGATCTGGGACCAGCTGCCAAAGAAATGAGAATAAATCATCGACATGAAGGTTTTCAATGCAGTTGCTTTGAAATGAAATTATAGCAATTTACCCTGTCCATGCAGAGGTGATCTGAGATCATCCGTTCCGTCCGGTATCATGATGACTTCTCCAATTGATACTGTGTAGTTTAGCTTTAAATACTGCTTCTCATTATTAAATTTAAAATATACCTATCCAAAAGTAGCTAATTAGCTAAGCTACTGAAAATAATCACTTTATTAAATAATTTCATTAGACTTATAGCTATCTTGTTGTTTTTATTTTTGGACATTTCATTTCACATAATTAACACTATAATGCTAATAACATGTTCTAGGACAAAAATAATTTTTTTCATAGATCAATATTAGAAAGTTTACAATTTAGAATATGTTAAAAAAAAATCACTTTTTTTCAAAATCAAATATCATTTGGGAAGAAATTTTGAGTGGTTCAGAATCTCAAATGATTAAATGGCATTGCCTACATTTAATTTCACGTTCCTTACTGCTAGAATATGATTATACGGACTAAATAAAGACATTATTTGATGTTTATCTAATGTCCTCCCCAGAGGATGTTGGACGTTAAAAAAGGGTTTAACTCCATTTAAATTTATTTAGAAAAAAATATTTAGTACAACAGGCTAGCTGACAGGTTCAGCTATTTTAATAAGAATTAGCTAGAGTAAAAGTGGAAAATGATTTAAAATAGTTTGATGTGAAAAAAGACACACAAATATTATTATAAAAATCCAAAGTTTATTCCATATACCTAATCTGATCACTGTCTATTGATAAAACATATGTAGCGCACTACTATTAATTTATTTTAGTTTATATTGAATTCTAGCAATAATTTCCCCTAGGTAGCTATCTAAACAGGTGAGACTGCATAGCAGGCAACAATCAATAATTTCGCTAAGTTAGATGGCGTAGAGATGATGAACCGGTGACATATGACAATGTGCTATAAAGTTCCTGCATTCAAACCTTATATTTAAACTTTCTAGTGCAAATTATTAACTCAACAACATTTACGAATTAACTTTCATAGTATAGGCAATAATTTATTTCATGAAAGTATATTGTTTAGATAAAATAAAGTCACTAAGTGCTTACTCTTTACATTTTGAAATTTCCAAAATAGTTAGCCAATATGGCTAACCATTTAATTATTGCAGTGCCTAGAGTACTTGGAAATTCTATTTCTATGATTTATTGTATTTCTATTTTGTTTACAGTTAATCTGAATAATAATATTTTGTAGCCAAACATTAATCCCTGACAATTCAAATTCTACTTCATTGACCCTTTACACCGAAGATATTAATAAAAGTAAAGGGTACCTAGGTTTATTATTGCATATGAATAGCTTTATATTTTTACATGCAATAATCATTTTTTATTTATAGTTCATATTCCTGAAAAGTTTAATTATAGTTTTTGCTCAATTTTTATCCTACTGATACCTTTCCACCATATTTAAATGCTAATTATTGTCATGTTACTGTTATGGAAAATAGGTAATAAAACTAATAATTAGTTTGACACCCTAATTACAGTATACTACAAATTGCTATGCATAATTTATTTAATTTATTATTCTAACATTTACAAAATTATAAAATTTCTATGTGATAAAAATTTGATATTTATTATGTACTAAATATTGTAACTCACTGTGACCCTTCAGTGACCTTCAAAGTCTCAGTCGTGGAAGGAAAATCACTTGTCACCCAAAATCAATTAAGCCCCCTCTCTCTCTGCCTCTTGGACTCTCTCTTACCTACCATGTTTCAGCAGCTGGAAAATTGTAAGCCAATTTTTCACTAAATTCTGAGACAAGCCAATTTTGCTCATTTTTGAAGATTTCAGGCCAAAATTAACATGGGAACATAGGAATTAATTCAAAATTTAAAGCCAATAAGACATTTCTGAGTTTTGACCTTTTGAAATCTAAGTCGATTGATTGGCTTAAGCCTTTAACTGACATACTTTGTAACATGGTGGTCCTACATAACAGTGTACCAAGTAAAATAGTATAGCTCATAAACTCTCCATGTATCTCTCCAGCTCTCCAAAAATAACAAAATTTCTCCCCAAAATGATCAAATTATCATAGGGTCAAGCAGGTAAATTACGGCACACTTACAAACTGCGGCCTCTAACAACAGAAGAAATATCATAGCTTCAAAACACACGTTAAAAATTTTAATTATTAGATTTAATTCTACAGCATGCACTGCTGTTCTTTTGATAGCTATGCCATTTTAATGTAATTTCGGTTCAGGATGTTTCAGAGACTCTCTTGAGAGAGCCGCAATTAAAAATTAAAGGGCCGCAATTTACCTGCGTGACCCTAAATTCTCTCCAAATTAACATAGCAGAATAGGAAAAAATTTAATATTTCTCACCATTTGGCATTTGCAATTGAAAGATCGAAAATAACTGTCTCAAACTCTCCATTAAAAAAATAAAATGGCAAATTCGGACATGCTTTATTACCTGGACACTGTGACAGTGTACACCTGTCCTAAAGGCTAGCCAGTCTGCAGAATATGGAACATTTTTCCAAGACTCTCTGCGGGAGTGTTTGATTGAATTTTAGAAATTGGAGATTTCTGCGGGAGACTATGAATTAATTCCTATATTACCATTAATTTAGCTGCGGGAGATTCTGATTCTGCTGCTGAGAGTCAAAGAGTAGCTCTCTCTCAAATTAAAGTCTCTTCAGGAGAAGAGATACATTCTGCAGACTGGCTAAAGTGATGAATTGTCTGCCTCAGACTGCCTTGTCTAGGCTGCACTAGCCACTAGGCAGTTAGGCTTATAGCCTTATAGGACAGCCAGAAGCCAGTCTGAATTTGATGCAAAAAATTCCACTAACTTTTTTCCAAAAACTGAAAAACTCACCAGAAATATTCATTCAATAATTTATTATTAGGTTGATCCACACCAGCCCAGTCTGTATTTCTTGGTAAATTCCACCGACATGTCCACTCTGCAGAATATGGAAGATAGCGTCACGCTGGTAAATTGCGGCCCTTTTATTTTTAATTGCGGCCCTCTCAAAAGAGTCTCGTTAAACACTTTAAACTGAAATTACATTAAAATGTTGCATATCTACCAAAAGAAGCGCAGTGCATGCTATAATTTATTAATTTAAGTTTTTAACGAGTGTTTTGAAGCTATGATATTTCTGTTGTTAGAGGTCGCCGTTACTTAGTGTGCCGCAATTTACCTGCTTGACCCTATTAGGGATTTTCTCTCCAAACAATTTTGAATCAATTTCTATATTTACATTAATTTTGCTACGAACACTTCTGAATTAATATCTATATTTACACTAATTTTGCTATGAACAGAATAAGAGATCTCTATGAACACTTTACCAGTTTCTGCAGACTGGCAACATCTCGGTGGAATTTTCCCCCCTTTGATAATAATATTCTGGCAAAGTCGGTGGATTTATAGCTATTTATTAATTATTCCTATGTTATCAATAATTTTCGGTGGATAGATTGGAAAAAAAAGTTGGTAGATCAGCCAAATTATTGTTAATTTATGGTGGATTTTTCAGCTTTTTGAAATAGTCAGTGGGATTTTATGCACCAAATACAGACTGGGATCTCAGTCTGCAAAGTGAAAAATTAATGAAAGTGTGTCAAATCTATTATCAAGATTTCATATTTTAGGACAATTAGTCTCCAATTTTTTTTTAATTTGTCTCCAAAATGACATGTAAACATAGGAATTTGAATTAATTAGAAAATAGTCACCAAGATCTAGTTTTGATGAATTTTCCCTCAATTATAGTCTCCAAAGATGTTTGGTGACATGAACGCGCTTTGCAGACTGACTGGGATCCACCAACATTTTCCCAATTTATCCACCAAAAATTAATGATAATGTAGGTATAAATAAATAGCCCAGTCTGCAGATACTAGTAAAGTGTTCGTAGAGATCTCTTATTAAATTTGTAGCAAAATTAATGTAAATATAGGAATAAATTCGAAATTATTCGGAGAGAATATCAATATCCCAAATATTCTTCAAACTGGTAAGTAGCTAAAAATCCACCGACTTATACAAGAATAATATTTTCAAAGGGGAAAAAATTCCATCGACAATCCGACATGTCGGGTGGAATTTCAATTTACAATTAAAATACAGACTGGCCAGTCTGCAAAATATGGGAGATATTTGGCCAGACTGCAGGAACTGGTAAAGTGTTCTCCAAAAAATGCTCTATTTTGGCTTCTATTCTCGATAAAATTAATGTAAATATAGGGGAAATTTAGGATTGTTTGCAAAGAAAATGTTAATAATATCCCATAAATATCTGTAGACTGGATATTTCATATTCTCTCTGAACAATTTTGAATTAATTCCTATATTTACATTAATTTTGCTACGAACACTTCTGAATTAATCCCTATGTTTACACCAGACTGCAGGAACTGCCGAACTGGTAAAGTGTTCTCCAAGACCAAGAAATCCTCTAATTTGGCTTCAGTTCTTAGTAAAATACATGTAAATATAGGCCAGATTGTATTTGGTGGTAAATTCCAATGATATCTCGTGAGATATTCAATTTTTCAAATAAAAATATTTCTGCAATGTCGGAGGATATTTAGCTATTAATTCCTATATTACCATAAATTTTTGGAGGAGAAAGCCGAGAAACTGAAAAAATGTTGGAGGACTAGACAAATTGATGAAAAATGTTGGCAGCTATTTCTCAGATTTTTGAAAAAGTCAGAGGAGTTCAGTGCACCAAATACAAACTGGAATATAGGAGGAAATTAAAGATTGTTTGCACAGAAAATGTTAAAAATGTCCCATATTCTGCCCAGTCTGCAGAATATGGAACATTTTTTCAAGACTCTCTGCAGGAGTTTTTGATTGAAATTTAGAAATTGGAGATCTCTGCGGGAGATCTTGAATTAATTTCTATGTTACCATTAATTTAGCTGTGGGATATTCTGAATCTGTTGCTGAAAGTCAGAGAGTAATTCTCTCTCAAATTAAAGTCTCTGCGGACGCATTCTGCAGATCAGTCTGTATTTCGTGGTATATTCCACCGACATGTCGGTGGAATTTTTTCCTCTCAAAAATAATATTCTAATTCTGGCAGAGTCAGTGGATTTTTAGCTATTTATTCCTATGTTACTATTAATTTTCAGTGGAAAAATGGGTAAAATGTTGGTGGATCAGCCAAATTACTTGAAATTTATGGTGGATTTTTTCAGCTATTTCAAAAAGTCAGTGGAATATTTTGCACCAAATACAGACTGGTCTCAGGTCTGCAGACTGGTATTCTGCAGACTGGTGCTTACATTAACTTTGCTACAAATAGAATGAGACATCTCTACGAACCCACCAGTCTGCAGAATATGGAACATTTTTCCAAGACTCTCTGCGGGAGTTTTTGATTGAATATTTAGAAATTGGAGATCTCTGCGGGAGATCTTGAATTAATTCCTATGTTACCATTAATTTAGCTGCGGGAAATTTTTAATTAATTCCTATGTTACCATTAATTTAGCTGCGGGAGATTCTGAATCTGCTACTGAGAGTCAGAGAGTTACTGTCTCTCAAATTAAAATCTCTGCGGGAGAAGAGACTCATTCTGATTTCTGCAGACTGGCGAACCCAGACTTCAGGAAGCCAGTCTGTAGAATGTGTCTCTTCTCCCGCAGAGACTTTAATTTGAGAGAGAGCTACTCTCTGACTCTCAGTAGCAGATTCAGAATCTCCCGCAGCTAAATTATTGGTAACATAGGAATTAATTCAAAATCTCCCGCAGCTAAATTAATGGTAACATAGGAATTAATTATATATCTCCCGCAGAGATCTCAAATTTCAAAAATTCCATCAAAAACTCCCGCAGAGTCTTGGAAAAATGTTCCATATTCTGCAGACTGGGGAAGTGGTAAAGTGTTCTCCAAGAAATCATCTATTTTTGTCATTTGTTCACAGTAAAATTAATGTAAATGTAGGAGGAAATTAAGGATTGTTCGCACAGAAAATGTTAAAAATATTAAATATCCCATATTATGCAGACTGGCTACAAACAGTTAACCAGTTTCTGCAGACCCAGTCTGTATTTGGTGCACAGAAACCCACTGACTTCTTCAAAAAGCTGAAAAAATCCACCAACATTTTACCAATAATTTGGCTGATCCACCAACATTTTCCCAATTTATCCACCGAAAGCGAAAATTAATGGTAACATACCAGTTTGCCAAGTAATAAAGCATGTCCAAACTCGCCATTTTAATGGCGAGTTTGTGACAGTTATTTTGAGCTCTTCAATTGCAAATGGCGAGTTTTTTCTATTTTTCTCCTATGCTACAATGTTATTTTGGAGAGAATTAATGATAATTTGATCATTTTGGAGAGAATTTGTTGAATTTTGGAGAGAGCTGGAGAGACAAATGGTGAGTTTATGAGACATACAATTTTACTTGGCCAGTTTGCAGAATAGGGGACATTTTTAACATTTTCTGTGCGAACAAACCAGTCTGCAGAATATGGGACATTTTTAACATTTTCTGTGTGAACAATCCTTAACTTCCTCCTATATTTATATGTATTTTACTGAGAACAGAAGCCAAACTAGATGATTTCTTGGAGAACAGTTTACCAGTTCCTACAGTCTGGAGAACAAACCTTAATTTTCTCCTATATTTACATTAATTGTAATGTGAACAAAAGGCAAAAATAGAGGATTTCTTGGAGAACAGTTTACCAGTTCCTGCAGTCTGGGTAACATAGGAATAAATAGAATAAAATCCACCGACTTTGCTGGAATATTATTTCCAAAGGGGAAAAAATTCCACCGACATGTCGGTGGAATTTCCCACGAAATACAGACTGGCTGCAGACTGCCACTGGCACTGGTAAGTATCTAAATGGTAGGACTAAGGAGTAAGGACTGGAGGCCCAGTCTATTTGGTGCACAAAATTCCACTGACTTTATGAAAAATCAGAAAAAAAAACAGAAAAAATCCACCATAAATTTCCAGTAATTTTTAATTTGGTTGATCCACAGCCACTAACATTTTATTTTACCCATTTTTCCACCGAAAATTAATGGTAACATAGGAATAAATAGCTAAATATCCACCGACTATGCCAGAAGATTATTTATTTTCAATGCAGAATTTCATGGTGGAATTCCAGTCTCCAGACTGCAGAAACTGGTAAAGTGTTCTCCAAGAAATCCTCTATTTTGGCTTCTGTTCTCAGTAAAATACATGTAGATATAGGAGGAAATTAAGGATTGTTCGCACAGAAAATGTCAAAAATGTCCCATTTTCTGCAGACTGGGTGGCCAAGTAAAATAGTATGTCTCATAAACTTGCCATTTGTCTCTCCAGCTCTCTCCAAAATTCAACAAATTCTCTCCAAAATGATCAAATTTTCATAAATTCTCTCCAAAATAACATTGTAGCATAGGAGAAAAATAGATAAAACTCGCCATTTGAATTTGAAGGGCTCAAAATAACTGTCACAAACTCGCCATTAAAATGGTGAGTTTGGACATGCTTTATTACTTGGCTGGGTGGAATCTACCATGAAATACAGTCTGGTAGGAAGGAGGCCAGTCAGCAAGCTGCTATCACTCACAGACTCTCACTACCGCACTGTAGGCAAATATACATTAACAATTTAACATTACCTACAATATGCATTCTAAACTCTGAAGTAACTAAATAAATTATAAATATAAAATGCATTATACCTAATATTCCTCAATAAGTTAATCCATATCAATCATCATATGGTAGGGACATTTCTTTCACCAAAAATATGTGGAACTTCACTTTCACTGCATGATGCATTGAATGCAATGAATTCGTTCCTGTAGGCTGTAACGGATGTTACGTTTCACCGACTAGGTTGCTGACCTTCATCTTTTTATTAGTGTGACATGACGGACATTGTTTTTCTTTGCTGTCTAGCGAGACATTTTGCTACAAATAGAAAAGTAACTTAATTCTTCGCTAAGTGTATCAAGTAATCAATGAACTATATAAAAAAATCGCAATACATGAAGTATTTAGAAGACATTTAGAATATAAAATAAAATTTAATTAAGAGGAAAAATTGCTAATTACTAGGTTCGTGCAATTTATATAAAGCTCGGAATTATATATTTTTTGACATATTTTCTTCATGAACATTTGGTAGGACTATAATTACTTTATGTAATCAAGTGTCAGAACGGTTTGAAATTTTTTTCTCATAAGTATATTTATTTAAGATTGAATAAAGTAATATACAGAGTGGTGCAAGAAAAAAGAATCCCATTTTCAAACTTGTTTATTTTACAAACTATCAGACCTGGAAATTTTCTTAAAGGTCCCCTCCAAGCAAATATTTTTATTGCTTTATTTAACGAGGCTAATGTTCCTTATCATTTTGCTGCAAACCCCATCGAATTTGGTAGCGTATTTTTAATTTTATATGCTTTTAAAGATTTTTAAAATCAAAACTCTACAAAACCTATTTTACTTCCGACTTACTAATTTAAGAAATTTTCAGCCTGAAGAAAAAGAATGTACACCATTTGTTTTGATTGTCAACTAGGTATTAGGTTTAATAAATCCATTTAATATTCGTGTAAAGGTATAAAATTGAATGAAATTATAATAAAAACGTTTATATAATTTAGGAAACAATTAATATCTAAAATAATTTAAAGAAAGGCCGAAAACGCATGGTTTGTTTATAAAATTCAAATTTGTAATCAAAACAAAGAGTGTACAATCTTCTTCTTGAGCACCAGATTAGTGATTCGCTCAATTGTTGCTCACAGAGTATTAAAAAACTTTAAAAACAAATTATAAAATATATACTGAACCAAATTGTATGTAGTTTGCAGAATAATGATTGTAGACCTTAATTCTATTATATTATGTAATAAACTCATTTTTTTCCCGGAGCCTGGAGAGGACCTTTAAAACACAGTTTTCCCAGCAAACATGAATGTATCTATTCGATGTCTAAACGACTCTGTATTCAGAGATGGGCGGGATTGTACTTCCCAAGTACCAAGTTAAAGTACTAAGTAACAAGTAAGTACTTCAAGTACTACTTGAAGTACTTTCTAAAACGTACTTTGAATAATTACTTAGAAGTACTTTTTTCAAGTACTTGTTACTTTCCAAGTAATAAGTACATTGCAAAGTACATTTTTATTCCTTTATATAGTCAAGAAATACTAAATTATTGGTTCTAAAATCTCAAGAAATTTGAATATTTTTTTGTTTAAACACTATCAATCTGAATAAAAACTGTTCAATTTCAGTTTTGCCAAACACTAAACAGAGTTTGAAGTGATCCAACATGTTGGAAAATTGTACTTTTGTCAAACAGTAGAATCTAAAATTAATACATTGTATAATTTCATGTGAAGATGATTATGTATATCTTCTGACATACAATAATGTATAGTTATTATACAATGATTATATTCACAATCATGTATATGAGTTATTTTGATATCACAACCGGTGCACCGACAATTGGACCTCGAACAATTGGGCCCCAAGACAATGATCCAAGTCTACTGTATTAACTTAATTGAAGACCAGTGCTACTGATATAAGTAGAATAGTGACAATATGCTTTTTGGCAGTATTTGAATAAAATATAATCTTGAACATATATAAAATAAAGAATATCTCTAATAAAGAACATTCTCGTTATGTGAAATATAATCTTTATATTAGAACATACTCTTTTCATGAATAAATACAATTTTTTTATGAAATTATTATATTTTTCTGTTCAGAGAAAGGCCATGTAAGCAAATAATTTCCTAGATACAGTACACGTACTCTTTATTGTGAACTCCTGTATATCGAATGAGTTAGGATGTAGCAATTAGAAAATATGAATATAGCTTTTATAGAGGAAGAGACAATAGAAAATAAGAATGTAGGTATTTTGGAAGACCATAGCCCACCAAGACATGCCAAAATTATTGAAACATGCAAGCTGAATTAAGGTTAATGTAAATTCGTCGAAACCTGTTCAATATTGAAAAGTTTTATAGATTAATTTTACAAAGTGTATTCTAGTAATCTCATTTTATCCCAACAACTGTTAAATTTTTCTTAGTTCAATGTAACGAATAACCTTTAAAATTTACCCATTTTTTAAACTAAATAATAATGTGACTGAACTTTGTCAGACGATGTGCACTAAACATTGGATAGATATGACATGATTCAAGTTATTAAAGGTCCTCTCCAGGCTCCGGGAAAAAAATGAGTTTATAACATAATATTATAGAACTAAGGTCTACGATCATTATTCGGCAAACCGCATACAATTCGGTTCAACATATATTTTATAATTTGTTTTTAAGGTTTTTTAATGCTCTGTGAGCAACAATTGAGCGAATCACTAATCTGATGATCAAGAAGAAGATTGTACACTCTTTGTTTTGATTACAAATTTGAATTTTATAAACAAATCATGCGTTTTTTGGCCTTTATTTAAATTATATAAGATATTAATTGTTTCCTAAAGTATATAAACGTTTCTATTATAAGTTCATTCAATTTTATACCTTTACACGCATATTAAATGGATTTATTAAACCTAATACCTAGTTGACAATCAAAACAAATGGTGTACATTCTTTTTCTTCAGGCTGAAAATTTCTTAAATTAGTAAGTCGGAAGTAAAATAGGTTTTGTAGAATTTTGATTTTAAAAATCTTTAAAAGCATATAAAATTAAAAATACGCTACCAAATTCGATGCGGTTTGCACCAAAATGATAAGAAACATTAGCCTCGTTAAATAAAGCAATAAAAATATATGCTTGGAGGGGACCTTTAAGACTTATTGAAACTCCTCAAAGATTTACATTACACCGAAACATGAACTTACCATCCAAATGCAATATAAGGGGCTTGCTAATATATCCCTTATCAGGTTTATCAATCGAATTACACCCCAATTATGAATTGAGTATAAAAAGAATGTACAGCATATTTTTGGAGAACATAAAGAATTTCAGAATTTAAAAGAATATATTTAGAGAATCTTTTTCATTCTCAGAAGAATATAAAGCAGATCTCAAAAGTAATATTGTCACAACCCTAGTAATGACAAAGTAACACTTCTTTAAAGTGTCTGCTGCCCCAATTTATTCTGGGTTTAATTATCTTGGGACCCAATTGTCCGGTGCTCAATTATCGTGGGGCCCAATTGTCCGGGGTTCAATTGTCGTGGGGCCCAATTGTCCGGGGCTCAATTGTCAGCGGGCCCATTTGTCTAGGGCCCAATTGTCGGTCTAAGATCATAGCCAACGTTATAGTTAAATACATTAACGAATTATAAGCGTGTGGAATGTGGAGGTGTACATTTAAAAAGACACAGGGATGATGTACTATCAGAGAAAAGAGTCACTGTGATGATGTACTATCAGAGAGAAGAGTCACTGTGATGATCAGAGAAATTGCAATTATTGTCAAATTCAATTAAACAATTCTGTTAATTTACATGAAACACGGAGACATCGTTACCGGTCTATATGATTTATTAGTATAATAATTATATAGCAAATGTACTTGGTACTTGAGAGTACTTTAAAAAGTACTTGGTACTTTACTTTGAAAGTACTTTCTTATTTGAGTACTTGGGCAACTACTTCAAGTACTTTTATTTACGAGTACTTGTACTTAGTACTTATTGTACTTAGTACTTATATTTTAAAGTGAATAGAACAATACAGGCAAGAACCACTTTTATAACCAAAATCACAACTTATTGTTATTACAAATAGTAAAGAGTTTGTCAAATTTTTATATAATTGTAACTCCTAGCTCAATTTAAAGAAAATGTTTTGAGGCCACTACTTAGAATAAAGATGAAAGCTCTGTGATGAAAGTTCAAAGTAATGAATGCATTAATTAAAATTTGACCATAGATTACCTCTCACTCAGTAAATATAGGTCAAAATAGTTGAGTAATTAGTTTGATATTTTGACTTACATAATTGTGTTTCATTGAACAAACAGAATTTTTTTTCTCTGTGAAATATTTTAAGCAGTAGGGTATATGTTCAAAGTTATTAATAGTGTCTATATTTTCGAACACGTGATAAAGTAAAATATAATAATTAGTATTCAACTACTATTTAATTAGTAACAAAATAGCTGAGGGTATGATACCAATTGAAATAAAAGTTAAATAATGATTATTATATATATATGTATTGAGTTCGATTACCACTCTGAGTTCAATTATCTATAATGTGAATCACTGAATTTCAATCGTCTCATTTCGGATATGAGGTTTTACGTAGAAAAATTATTTATGCAATGATTTTTATTTCTAAACTTGTATTTTACGTACTAATGTTATGGATGCCAATTTAAGTAAGAATTGAATAATGATAATTATTATATTTATTTCTTACATATTCTAAAAATGTGGAACCGTCTGATAACACAGAATTTACTCTAAAATGAAACATGTTTAATAGCCCATCAACTTTTAATTATTTACGTTTAGTAGAGGTTTAACGTCTGCTTCGGAACCAAAGGCCATGTCGCTGACGTCAAAAGGAAATGAAATACCAGGGACTGGAAGAAGCAGTGAGAATGGAAAGTGGCTCCATGGACGAAGTCACGACGCTCATGAATGCTGAAAAGCTACTCCGTGAATGCTGTCACAATTACCGAGGAATGTGACAAAAATGGTCACAAGCACCGGTGGCTGCATTCAAGGATGGAAAAGAGAAATGAAGAGGTAATAGTAAATGAAGTCTACGAGCCTAACTAACACAAAATCTAATAACTCGTACGTAATTGTGGAGCATAACCCTAGCGCTATCCTCTAAAACTGCATGGAGAGTTAAAAACACTATACACATGGTAAACATAAAATACACAATGCATAATCCAAATTACAACAGTTTTGGTTCCCAAGGGACGCCACCCCACTTCTCTTCTATTCGCCAAAGACAGCTTCAGGAACTCCTCGGGGCTTATTTACAATAAGCAGTTTAGAATAGATTCATAACAATAAATGCACTGGCCATAGAAAAATCACTTGATTGGTTATCAATTTCATATTCACAGTAATAGAGGAACACTGTTCATCAACCGATGTTCCAATATCGCTTACTTTAAGTTGATCCATTGTACAATTGTACTAGTGTGCCAATGCCTGATCGTACCTTTACAACTGCCGTAGTCCCCTATAAGTGGATTAATTATTGGGTATAGTTTAAAGGGAGCACTACGTACGTTATATAGAGAGGTACAATCCAATTGAATAGAAATAATTCCTACATTTCTTTACGTATTATAAAACAGGAAGATAAGAAAATGAATTTCAAAATTTCAAACAATTTTTTAAAACTACGTATCTGTTTTCGCCCTTCTTGTCGAAGTATAAATTCAGATATCGTTTGGAAACAGACATGCCGACGTCAAGATGATGCTGTTAAAACCATGTATCGCCGGTTTTCGTGTTTCTACTCGAAGTGTAAATTCAGATATCATTTAGAAAAAGACATTCCGATATCTACTATGAGTCGAAATGGTTGCTAAGTCGATACCCACCGTTAGCGCTACGAATTCGACAGCAAACGGCATCGAATCGAGATTCATATGTTTGTTGGGTTATTCGTTCACTTTTTCTGTTTCTATCGTGATAATCCGTTAAGACTTACGACGAAAATTAAACATCCAGCAGCAGAAAATTAAAAAAACTTATGAATAAGGGCTTGCGCGAGCACAAGATATACGAAAAAAGTCATAATTAATAGGTCCCAGCAAACATGAATGTATCTATTCGATGTCTAAACGACTCTGTATAACCTCTCTTCCGACATCGAATTCCAATAACAAATTAGACATGGTGAAATCAAGTAGACATCAATCCGATATCCGTTTGCACCGCTAAACCGCATCATATCAAGTATATTTGGCATCGAAGCGATACCGTTATAACAGCGTTGAATAGAAAGATAAATTACGACATCCAACATACATAGGGATTCTCCATCGAACAGACGCCTAATTATATATCTAATATGCTTCGAAACGATATCCACTTGCATCCAAAAAATAAAGAAATTAAAATTGAAAACTCTTACTTCATTGATATAACGTACTGTACATTTAGATGCATATCAATTTGATTAATGTTAAATAATGTTATGTGTAAATTAAATGGGAAGAAATGAAGTGATGTGTCCGGGTATCGTTCGTGGGCCCATCCGTCCTCGTGCCTGTACCTCTGTCGCATTGCCACCGTGGATGCATTTGACTAAAAAAAATTTTTGATATTAAACGACCCTGAGATACTTAAAGATATTTTAAAGTAAATAGAACATACAGGCAAGCACCGCTTTTATAACCAAAATCACAACTTATTCATACCACAAATAGTAATGAGTTGGTCAAATTTTTATATAATTGTAACTCCTTAAAAATTTCGTTCCCTATGAGTTCAAATTAAAGAAAATGTTTTGAGGCCACGACTTAGAATACAGATGAAAGCTCTGTGATGCATTAATTAAAATCAATAGATAATTAGATTTTTAAAATTATTGTGCTTCATTGAACAAACAGTAATTTTGTGCTCTGTGAAATATTTTTAGCAGTAGGGTATATATGTTCCAAGTTATTAATAGGTTCTATATTTTCGAACACGTGATAAAGGAAAATATAGTAATTATTATTTAACTACTATTTAATTAGAAACAAAATAGCTGAAGGTATGAAACCAAATGAAATAAAAGTTAAATAATGATTATTATATATATATAGATTTCTTGAGTCTGATAACCTCTTTAAGTTTAATTATCTATAATAAAATAAATTTCAATCGTCTCATTTGCAGCTTTTGGCACTATGGTATCATGGATGCCAATTTAAGTAAGAATTGAATAATGATAATTATTATTATTTATTTCTTACATATTCGAAAAATGTGGAACCGTCTGATAACACAGAATTTACTCTAAAATGAAACATGTTAAATAGCCCATCAACTTTTAATTATTTACGTTTAGTAGAGGTTTAACGTCTGCTTCGGAACAAAAGTCCATGTCGCTGACGTCAAAAGGAAATGAAATACCAGGGACTGGAAGAAGCAGTGAGAATGGAAAGTGGCTCCATGGACGAAGTCACGACGCTCATGAATGCTGAAAAGCTACTCCGTGAATGCTGTCACAATTACCGAGGAATGTGACAAAAATGGTCACAAGCACCGGTGGCTGCACTCAAGGATGGAAGAGGGAAATGAAAAGGTAATAGTAAATGAAGTCTACGTGCCTACCAAACACAAAATCTAAGAACTCTTACGTAATTGTTGAGCATAACCCTAGCGCTATACTCTAAAACTGCACGAAGAGTTAAAAACACTATACACATGGTAAACATAAAAATAGACAATACATAATCCAAATTACAACAGTTTTGGTTCCCAAGGGACGCAACCCCACTTCTCTTCTATTCACCAAAGACAGCTTCAGGAACCCCTCGGGGCTTATTATAAGCAGTTTAGAATAGATTCATAACAATAAATGCACTGACTATCGAAAAATCACTTATTGGTTTTCATTTTTTACCGTACTGGAGGAACAATATATTCAACAACCGATGTTCCAGTATCGCTTACTTTACGTTGATCCAGTGTACAATCGCACTTGCTTGCCAATGTCCGATCGTACCTTTACAAATGGCGTGGTCCCCTATAAGTGGATTAATTATTGTGTATAGTTTAGAGGGAGCACAACATACGTTATATAGAAAGATGAAAGGTACAATCCAATTGAATAGAAATAATTCCTACGTTTCTATATGCATTATAAAACAGGACGATAAGAAAATGAATTTCCAAATTTTAAACGATTTTTTTAAACTACTTACTATCTGTTTTCGCACTTCTGGTCGAAGTATAAATTCAGATATCGTTTGGAAACAGACATGCCGACGTCAAGATGATGCTGTTAAAACCATGTATCGGTTTTCGTGTTTCTACTCGAAGTTTAAATTCAGATATCATTTAGAAACAGACATTCCGATATCTACTATGAGTCGAAATGGTTACTAAGTCGATACCCACCGTTAGCGCTACGAATTCGACAGCAAACGGCATCGAATCGACATTCATATGTTTGTTGGGATATACCCTACTGCTAAAAATATTTCTCAGAGCACAAAATTCCTATTTGTTCAATGTAACACAATTATATAAGTCAAAATATGAAACTAATTACTCAACTATTATGACCTATATTCACTGAATGAGAATTAATCTATGGTCAAATTTTAATTAATGCATTCATTACTTTGAACTTTCATCACAGATCTGCTTTCATCTGTATTCTAAGCCTTGACCTCAAAACATTTTCTTTAATTTGAACTCATAGAGAACGAAATTTTTAAGGAGTTACAATTATATAAAAATTTGACCAACTCATTTACTATTTGTAATAAGAATAAGTTGTGATTTTGGTTATAAAAGCGGTGCTTGCCTGTATTGTTCTATTCACTTGAAACTATCTTCAAGTATCTCCGGGTCGTTTACTGTCAATTTTTTTTTATATAGTATTATGCATCCATGGTGGCAAAGAGGCAGAGCTGCTGGCACGAGGACGGGTGGACCCACGATCGATACCTGGACACATCACTTCATTTCTTCCCATTTAATTTATATATAACATAATATAACATTAATCAAATTGACATGCATCTAAACGTGCAGTACGTTATATCAATAAAGTAAGAGTTTTCATTTTTAATTTATTTATTTATTGGATGCAAGTGGATATCGTTTCGAAGCATATTAGATATATAATTAGGCGTCTGTTCGATGGAGAATCCCTATGTATGTTAGATGTCGTAATTTATCTTTCTATTCAACGCTGTTATAGCGGTATCGCTTCGATGTCATACTTGATATGATGCGGTTTAGCGGTGCAAACGGATATCGGATTGATGTCTACTTGATGTCACCATGTCTAATTTGTTACTGGTATTCGATGTCGGAAGAGAGATTATACAGAGTCGTTTAGACATCGAATAGATACATTCATGTTTGCTGGGATGTTCCAATTTATTATTAGGGTCTATATTTTCGAACACGTGAAAAAGGAAAATATAATAATTATTATTTAACTACTATTTAATTCGTAACATTTAATAACTAATAACTAAATAATGATGATTATATATAGATTTATTGAGTCCGATTACCACTTTAAGTTTAATTATCTATAATGTGAATCACCGAATTTTAATCGTCTCATTTGCAGCTTTTGGCACTAGGTGACAGCTGAAGTTATCGGATATGGGGTTCCGCATTTTACGTAGAAAAATTATTTAGGTATCGATTTTTATTTCTAAAAATGTATTTTACGTACTGGTATCATGGATACCAATTTAAGTAAGAATTTAATAATGATAATTATTATATTTATTTCTTACATATTCGAAAATGTGGAACCGTCCGATAACACTGAATTTACTCTAAAATGGAACATGTTAAATAGCCCATCAACTTTTAATTATTTACGTTTAGTAGAGGACTGCTTCGGAACCAATGGCCATGACGCTGACGTCAAAAGGAAATGAAATACAAGGGACTGGAAGAAGCAGACAGAAAAGAAAGTGGCTCTATGGACAAAGTCACGACGCTCATGGATGCTGAAAAGCTACTCCGTGAATGCTGTCGCTTACCGAGGAATGTGACAAAATGGTCACAAGCACCGGTGGCTGCACTCAAGGATGGAAGAGGGAAACGAAGAGGTAATAGTAAATGAAATCTACCCCTCGGAGCTTATTCACATTAAACAGTTTAGAATAGATTCATAATAATAAATGCACTGGCCATCGAAAAATCACTTGATTGGTTATCCATTTCATTTTCACGGTACTGGAGGAACACTGTTCAACAACCGATGTTCCAATATCGCTTACTTTACGTTGATCCATTGTACAATCGCACTAGTGTGGCAATGCTCGTTCGTACATTTACAACTGCCGTAGTCCCCTATAAGTGTATTAATTATTACCTTCGCAATCTTGCGGAAGATTATATTTTCATCGGAATTTATTTATTTATTTATCATCTTGTTATTCGTTTAACTGAAAAAGTGTTCAACCAAATTGCCTGTAATTTTAGGAGTGACCCCGGTCAAAGGTCAAGGTCATGGTCATTTATAACCCAAAAAATTTGCACCATATTGCATGAATCTTGATGGGGCGATTGGTTATTATCCAGTAAGCAGTTTCTTAAATTTTGGGAGAGAACGGGTAAAAGCGGAGACGAAGGTATGCACTCTACCGAGTGTACATAATCTAGTTAGGTATAGTTTAAAGGGAGCACTACGTACGTTATATAGAAAGGTACGATCCAATTGAATAGAAATAATTCCATGTATCGGTTATCGTGTTTCTACTCGAAGTGTAAATTCAGATATCATTTAGAAAGAGACATTCCGATATCTACTATGAGTCGAAATGGTTGCTAAGTCGATACAGCAAACGGCATCGAATTGTCATTCATATGTTTGCTGGGGATGGGCCCTCGAACGATACCCGGACACAACACTTCATTTCTTCCCATTTAATTCATATATAACATTATGTATCATTAATCAAATTGATATGCATCTAAATGTACAGTACGTTATATCAATGAAGTAAGAATTTTCAATTTTAATTTCTTTATTTTTTGGATGCAAGTGGATATCGTTTCGAAGCCTATTTGATATATAATTAGGCGTCTGTTCGATGGAGAATCCCTATGTATGTTGGATGTCGTAATTTATCTTTCTATTCAACGCTGTTATAGCGGTATCGCTTCGATGCCAAATATACTTAATATGATGCGGTTTAGCGGTGCAAACGGATATCGGATTGATGTCTACTTGATGTCACCATGTCTAATTTGTTACTGGTATTCGATGTCGGAAGAGAGGTTACACAGAGTCGTTTAGACATCGAATAGATACATTCATGTTTGCTGGGATATATCATATTTTATACATTCGATTTAGTTCCTGTGTCCTCCTACAGATGGCGCCACCACTTTGTACTATTTGTTTACATTTTACAACTGATAACATGTAAACAATCTTTCTATCAACAGAATTAACTGCTAATTTATGAAGAGATGGTTTTCTTTTCAAAATTAAATTTAATTGACTCGAAGGACAGTTTTCAATTTCACAAATTCTTTTCACCATTTTCAAACATATAATGACAGATTCAAGATTCAAGTCTGGCACTGGTTATCATTTTGTTTACGTACCTACTACAATAATTAGTTCGTCGGTCCACCACAGTCCACAGATGGCGCCACTAATTTACAATATACTTTTTATATAAACATTTCTAAAATCAACGAATATTCTAATGTTATATATGATTTTGACTGAACTGCCCCTTTAAACACGATGTGAAGAATCATCCTTTGAGATGCATATGTAAGGCTCGAACTCTTAAGGGCCGTACACACGCAGGGTTTTTTCAGTCTTTCCACCGGACTTTTTGCTAAGCTCCTCCCACTTTTTCCACGAGACTTAAATTTTGCACCGAAAGTCCGAGAAAGTCCTATTGACTTTTGAATCAAAAGTCTGGTGGAAAAGCGGAGAAAAAAGTCTGGTGGAAAGACTTAAAAAACCCTACGTGTGTACGGCCCTTTAGAACTGATTTACCGCACCGTCTAAATTTTGCAAAAATGTAGAAAGAAATGTACATTTTGTAGAAGATATCTTGATTGGTCATAAAGATGTATTTCCATGAATGAAAGTGTCAATAACAAAAACGTTAATTGAATGAAAAAATAGTAGGATTAAATTTGTACTTCTACCATATGGAAATAAATTATTCCTATTATTAACTTTTTTGAGTTTTTCATCCTCGCGCAAGAACTTTTTATTTACCTTTTTTTAATTCGCTGCAGAATAAATCGTAACAGATTATCAAGATATATGCAGAAAAAGTAAACGAATAAGACTGTGTTTTTAGAAAATTTCTAGGTTTGATAGTTTGTAAAATATAGTAGTTTGAAAATGGGTTTCCTTTTTTTTTGTGCCACCCTGTATAGAAATAGAAAATATTTATTTCTATTTTAAATATTTATTTGAATATTTATATTCTAAACGAGCCATATATTCATGCAGATACCATACCTACGATATACCTAACACCTAGTCAAGCATTTCCCTAAAAAAGGTAGATACATATACCGATTTTCAAATTATTATGATTTAAATTAATTTATATATATATTTCATTTAAACATCTATATAATAAAATTAGTTCAAAAATCATTTTGTTAGGTACAGCCGGTAGTCAAAAACAGTTCGTGGACGTTAAATAATTATTATTACTAGATATATGGTCACCTGAACAATTGCAACCCTAATTATATTCTTCAGTAACATACATTAATATACTTTTGTCACTATCGAACCTCCCATCGAACTTCCCATATAAAATGACTTTAAACCTCTCGATATTAACATGCAAATACGAGGAATTAAGATCCGCTCGGTCACAAACAAGAAATGAAACGGGTGTAGAAATATTATACACGTTATGTTCCAGTTCCCTGGATTGAAGCAATAAAAAAATTTGCTTGGAGGGGACCTTTAATAGAAATAGTTATTTCATTTATATATGCACTATGTGTAAATTATTTTCCTATAATTCAGTAGCAGAAAATCAAGCGTAAGTTGAAATTATTTTGCTACAGAAAAATTCTTTAAATAAACATACACTACCATATAATTTAATTTCGATGAACTTTTTACAAAAGTGGATAACTTTTCATGAAGATTAGTTAAGAAAAATCAAAGCTGATTTTGTTCTATATTCTAATTTATTGTATTATAATATCTAAGGCGATTTCAGAGTTATCGGACTATTCAACATTGCTGATCATATAAAAAAAAATAATATAATTTATAGTGTATAATTATTATTTACCCCTCATAAAACAACCAATTAGTCACTTACCTATGTCAAGCCTCTGTCCTGGCCTCCACATGGCCACGAAGATACGTACCTACATGGGGCACGCCCATGGAGATTGATACACTCAAAATAACTAAATAAGAGCCTAGTAAAAAATAAACAATCAAGTAAAACTGAAAAGAGAAGACCACTCTTAGAGGCCTTTGAATTTCCCTTGGAAAATCTCTCGTAATAAAACAGTGACTATACAGGGTCTCCCTTAATTCTTGTTTTTCTTCTATGCTAGATTCGCACTGATGGCTATTTTCTTATAACAGCTAACATGTGTAAATTTCCTCTATGATGGAAAACTTTCATGAAGTTTCTCATCAAGAAACATAATTCTTCATGAGCGAACTATTCCGTTCCTTTGGTCACCTTCACACTTGCGTTTCTCAACACCACCTTTAAAAAAATGCTCATGGCAAAAAGTTAAGATACAATTGATTTTAACGGAGCCCTTCACACTTGCGTTTTTTTTTCAGCAGTATTTTTTCTTACAAAAGTGTTAGGGGAGGCTCCGTTAAAATTAGTTTTAGTTAAACTTTTTCACATGATCATTTTTATATAAAAGACTGCGCTGTGAAACGCAAATGTGAAGGGGGCCTAAGTTCACCTAATCTTATCTTGGAAACGGTTTCAAAGCTATTCATTTTGTATGTGTCTTCTTCTTATTATTCTCACTGTTGCAACATGGGAACCAATTGGAAAATTTAATATTATGATTTTATTGTCATTTTGTTCTTAAATATCAATCTATTGAATGAAATTAACTAAAGATATTTTGGGTCCATACTTCAATATCGCTCTGTATTCTGCACTCCTATGCTGAATGATAGGGAAACTTCGTATCCAGTATACTACGTACATTATTATGTTAAGTGTTTGGTAAAGAGAAATTGTCAAATAATCACTTATCAATATTACCGATGTATATTTTGATATAACTACTTTTGTTCTATGTACATAACTCTTCTCAATCAAACATTTTGACAAATGGAAGTTACTATCAATTGTTATTAAAAGAAGATACTCTCGATGGGAAAATTAAGATCACCTGCACATTTGGAGAAACAAGTAAAGTTAGATCTGTTGAGAACTGGTATACGCTCAACATGGCTTCAATCTTTGAGATTCGGAAGAAGAAATTCTCTGAATAGACTTTCAAAAAGTTTTGTTTGAAGAATGCTAAATTGATTAAAATTCATATGCATGAAGATTAAGAAGACAATAGAGTTGAAAGATTAATTGATAATTCATTAGTTATAAAGAAATTAAAGGTGAGCGATATTGGAATATACTTTTGTACCAGAGTTGGTAAGATACCGAGAAAGTCAATAGTATTCTATTTGATTGATGCGAAACGAGTACCTAGTGTGAGGAAAATAATGCAAGATGGAAATCAGACCGCTACTCTAAGTGCGGTTGTTTCAAACCTAAACCATCGATTGAAACATAACACTGAACAGAATTTGCGAGGTAAAACTGCATTCTGGAAAACGGGTAAATTTTCAAACTGTTCCACATGCATTGATCGAAAGGGAACTCAAACTTCTGAAATAGAGATCAGAATACGATCTAAAAATTC
Organism: Caprella mutica; assembly: GCA_947561585.1. NCBI lineage: Eukaryota > Metazoa > Arthropoda > Malacostraca > Amphipoda > Caprellidae > Caprella > Caprella mutica. Next base: position 141,005 of record CANNZV010000545.1, read on the forward strand.
TAAACAGGATAACAAAGCCAAGATTACCTTATTGCAACTCATTTCAGGAAAATATGGTTTAAATGTTTATTCAACTTTTCTTGCTAAGATAATGCCTACTTGGAAACATCTCATAATGATACCTAAAATTTAATATTTGATCTAAAGATAATGTCATGGTGAGTAGCCATGTCCTTCCACTTTGTAAAATAGTGAACGAATGATGCTCTCCTATGTCGATAATTAACGAATGAAAGCAAGATACACAAAGAAAGTATAAGAAGGCAAACCAATTGCCTTAAAATGTCCGCATGCTGACGATAAAAGCGTCGTCACTTGGTTCAATGGTACAGACCAAATAGCTCTAGAAAAAGGAAGTGCTCTCTCTAGTCAATTCAACTAACGTATTTACATCACAAATTCTGGAAAATTGATAATAACTCAAATACTACATTTTGATAATGGCGTTTATTCTTGCTATTTGAATGTAAAGAATGGTAACCTAACAGGCCTGGTACCGCAAGCTGTTGTCAAACTGAAGACCAAGCGATAAATAGAGTCGGATGGTAGCAGAGACATGATGTTCATAATATTTATCGTTTCACTTATGAGTATTGTTAGTTTAATATCCCTAATTCCAGTTTCAGCATACAGTCAGTACTAATAGCTTAAAGAAGACCATGAGAAACTGCGAGGTTTAACCGTAGAGACTAAGAACAAGAAAATTTTGATGAAACTCGAAGCAAAGTAGAAAGAGAATGCCAAATTACAAAGAATTTAGCTAATACGATAGGCATTGGCTTCTAACAGTCGACTGCTGCTTGGTAGAGCGGCTCTGATGGTGAGTTAGAGGATGAAAGAAATGGACGACCCCGAAGAAAGGGAGCTGGCGAAAACACTCCGGAGACGACTGATGACAACGTCCTGAATATGAAGAGGAATACAACATGGGTATAGTGCAGCTATTATCTTTTAAAAAGTATCAAAGCATTGTTCAAAAAAGTAAATGGCCAGGGTTAAACAGAATGTGCAGAAGGGGAAAATGTTTTAATATGAACGCTTGTAAATATCATTTTGACAATATGGGGGAGAATAAAACATCGATAAATTTAATATTAATTTATTAACAGGTAATTTCATGTCTCCAACATGACTTCGAAAAACTGAGAATTTTAAACAAAAACAAGAAAATGTTACATTTCAAAATCATGCACATCATATATATATGTATCGGAAATCAAATCGACTACTAACACCAGGTACAATTTCTGCCAATTCCACTCTCCTGTTGACCTATTAATCACTCAGACATGAATATATTTCCTTTTTGAGGAATTCAAATATTAGAATTAAGTTAATATTCAAATTGCTTTTTATCAAAGTTTTTCTTTTAATAAAATAATGTTCTTGAAATGAATATTAGAAATGCATTCAACTTGTTTATTTGTCATTACGCTCATCAAAACTTTACTGAAAATTTTAGTATTTTAAAATTATTTTGTTAAATTATTTTGGTTTCAATAAATTGAGCAAATTCAGTTTATTGTTTGAGACTGGATATTGTAACTAATTAGTTCAGGTCAGCTAACAATACGGTCTTCACAAAAGTTACATTCAAGACCCTCCCGCTCGAAAAACCGAGCCATCCGATGACAGAGGCTGAAAATAGCCAAGTGCCAAAATCGTCCACTGGTAAAACAATATTTTACAGTCAAAATAGGAAAACGCTTTTGTTGTTTTCTCTAATTATAATCGGAGAGGGATAAGAATTTTCAGACTATAAGAAGCAATTGCGCTCTTTAATTGGTGTAAAATTTCTGTAAGATATATCTATTTTTGTGTCGGTTTTTCTCGCAGGAAGGTCAAACTTATAGGTAGTGTTCCTTATACACTCGGACACTCATACGTAGTCTCGAAATGTGGGTGTTCAATCAGAATTAAGCTCAGAAATTGGATTATAAACAATGTATCTCATACTTTCCGAGTATTATAAGTGCCCGAGTATGTATTGCGTCGTTCATTAACGACCGATGATCGAAATAAAATTAATTATTCCTTTTTACGAGCTCTTGCTCGCACGTCTATAGTTTCTCTTCCAATTATAAATAAACAGAGCTCTATGCTAAGATAAGATTACAGGTAAGCATATACCTATCTAACACACACTACACAGAACTGACAAATCTTTAACTTAAATTTCTAGCTTAGAGATATTGAAGAGCAAATAAGGTAAAAAAAACCTACATAATGCTAAAATAATTATTCCTTAATAATATCGGGTGAAGGATCTGTCTACTACTTAGGCCCTTTACTCTCCGCTATATTTCGTTTTCTCTAGTTGCAATTCTTCGTGAGTTAAGGGTTTATCTACTATTTAAACTCATTATACTCAATTATCAGTTTCATCCACTACTTTGTTTGTCTTTTTTTCAATTATTTTTTAGTGATGGTCATCAGTTTCTTCCAAACCATGGTCTTCGTGTCCTTCCATTTCGTCCTTGGCTTTCGTAGCTAACACAACTCCCCAATATATCACAAAGAAAAATACAAAGATGAATACATATCCTATCCGAGCAACGTACAACAATCGTCTACCATCCGGAACAAGAGTTTTGTCCTTTCCAATGATTGTGAAGGTTGAAGTCATGCTCAGAGTATTTGGTTTCACCATGAAAGATAGTGGCCAAATCGCTACGTCGATTAGAACATGGTAAATTACCTGTTTGTGGAAAAATAAAAATGATTTGATTATTTAATCATTGAAATCTAGCAACTAAAATCATTGAATAATGACGTAGTTCTCTGACTTCCACAGTTTACGTAAATCATTTGTCGTTTTTGGTCCTGCTTGGTCACTTAAATTGAGTATGGAAACCGTACAGCTGAACAATGAAGAGTTAACATAGATTATGAACCAATTTCACTTTCAGAAATTTCTAATCGACTAACAAAACTTATGATAACTCTTACTTCCCGACTGCTGTGTCTATAGACTCTGTACCCTAACTACAAACCTGACTGAAGATAACTGTAATCGCAAAGAAACTCCACACATCCACCGCTTTCGTGTATGAAGTCTGTGGCAGTCCCTCTGATATCTGCTGATACAGAGCGTAGAGCACTAGCAGAGAGGTTAGGGCCATCATTATGCGAAGGTCAGTGTTCTCGTGCTTGCAGTAGAGGGATGCATAGCCTATGAGCGTTAGCATGAAGATAGGAAGGTAGGAGGTGGTGATATGGTGCATGTACCTCCCGTAGAGAGGTACTGTCACATCAGTGACGCAATAACCTCCAATTACTTCTTTTCCGGCTTTAAGTTTCCCAATTTCATAGTATGTGCTTATAGTCTGTTTGGAATTGAATTGATAAAGATAGAAAAAGAAAACAATATACCTATAAGTAATATTATAAGAAATACAAACACGATTCTTATGATGGGACTACTAGCTATACTTCATGTGTAGCTCTTCTTTTCAATAAACTTAATTAAATTTATTTATATTTAATTTAATTGATCATTATAGGTTATTTAAGTGCATATTTCTTTTTGTCTTATTCTTATTCTGAATAAAGTTGAGTTGTATTTAATTTGAAAATTTAAACGCTATTAGCTAACCTCTCCTTCGTAGATGACGTCAATGTCATCCCAAGTGACAAATTCGTCTCGCAAGGACGACAGCTTGAAAGATAGATGGCAGAACTGGCTGTCGAATGGGTAGTTTCTGAGGTTCATTTTGCACGAGAAAGGAGCATTGACTCGACGAGTGAGCTTCGGTGGATTCAAACTTCCTAGATATATTTTATCTATTCAACGAAAAGAGGAAGATTTAGAGTGTGGAAGATTTAAAATCACTAAGTCTATATATTTGTTGAAATTGACGAGGTCTGGAACTATTTTAATTTGAAAAGGATTTTTGAAAAAGTGCTATAACTTGTAGAAATTAAATATCCCAAATTTTTGTATAGTATACGTAAAAATATAGAAATCATATATACTAACTTCCTGGAGACTCTTTGCATATTGTATTATCAAAGATTGGGCCTAATCCAGCTGATTTAAAAAAGACATTAATTAAAGATCCTCTCCAAGCACCGGCAAAAAAATAAACGATAGAAAACGATATACGTCATGAATTTCGTCCTAGTTATCCCTCAAAAATTATAGTTTTCCCTAAGATTTTAATCCTAGAAAACTATCAGTGTCCCTGAATTATGAAGTGGCTCTGAGTTATGAAGTAACCAATACTTAATAACTCAGGAGTTTCACTGTATTAGTATATATATTTTATATGCATTTAAATTTTTATTTACTCTGTGCACAACAATTGTCTAAAACACTAATATAACGCTGAAGAAAAAGAATGTACACTCTTTGTTTTTGATTTCCAGTTTTATAAACAAACAATGCATGACTGGCCTTGATTTAGACTGTAAATTATTCCCTGAAGTATATAAACGTTTATATAATAAGTTTATACCTTCAAACGAATATATAATAATTAATTGAATATACCTATATACCTATAACAAACTGTCAAAACAAACGGTGTTCATTCTTTTTCTTAGGACTGAAAATTAGCAAGTCGGATATAAAACGGCTACATAGAGTTTGGGTTAAAAATATCTTTAAATGCATATAAATTAAATATATAGTATCAAATTTCATGAGGTTTGCAGAACAATGATACGGAACATATGCCTTTTTGATTAAAATAATGAAAGAAATTGCTTGGAGGGGACCTTTAAAGGGGCAGTTCAGTCAATTTTTGTTTTCTTAATATTAATGTTGAACGATCACTTAGTAAGAATAAAGCATTCTTGTAGAATTAAACGGTTGAAAAAAATAAAATAAGCGATATATATCATCTTTTATAAATTCGATTTAGTTCCTGCGTCCTCCTACAGATGGCGCCACCACTCTGTACTATTTGTTTATATTTTCAAGCTGATAACATGTAAACAATTTTTCTATCAACAGTATTAACAGGTAATTAGATAGTTTTCTTTTCAAAACTAAATCTAATTGACTCGAAGGACAGTTTTCAATTTCACAAATTCTTTTCATCATTTTCATAAGTTAATAACCGATTCAAGTCTGGGACTGGTTATCATTTTGTTTACGTACTACAATGATTAGTTACGCGGTCCACCGCAGTCCACAGATGGCGCCACAAATTTACAATATACTTTTTATATAAACATTTCTAAAAATCAACGAATATTCTAATGTTACATAAATAAATATACTAAATCGATTTAGGACTAATTTGGCGATAGTTTTATTTTGACTGAACTGCCCCTTTAAGACTATACAATGAAATGGTGGTGTACCTACCATTCACAACTGAAGACAGTTGGTCGGCCAGTGGCTCTGATCTTCTTTCGACTGTGATGTACGGTGCAGTTTCATGAATTTCTGGAAAAGCTGCATTTACGAGCCCATATGCAGGTGTCCAAATTTTTTCATGCTGTACAATTTATCATGTTATATAATTTTAATTATTCACTTAAACACATTATAATGAGAGAATGTTCATATATTCAAATGATACTTACCGCAATGTAATTCAATTCTTCAATTTCTTTTAAATTTTTGTAATTAATTCTTGATTCCAACCATTTCATTTCGATGCTCATGTCTACAGTTATCTTCATATTCCGTATGTCAATCTAGATTTGAGATACAATTTCAGTGACTTATATTATAAATCTATTCCGTATATCAATATAGATTTAAGATACAATTTTGGAAGAAAACACTTATTGCCTATCAATAGATTGAGAGGATGAAAATTTCACAGCTACATATAACCCACCTCGCTGATATCTCTAATTCTTATCGTCAAATTGACAGCCAATGGATTTCCGTCGATTCCAGGAGGTGGAAGACTAGAAATGTACTCAGGAGGAATTGCATATTTTTCGCACCCAGCTTCATCAGAAGAGTCAGGGCAGTCTGCTTTGAGGTCACATCGTTTCTTTTTATCTATGCAAGACCCATCACTGCGACAAGTTAGCTCATCGGCTGTGCACGATGATAGACCCAATGGAATTACAGAGCCTGGGTATAAATAATATAAAGTAGAAAGCATGAGTAATAGAAGTGATAAAAAAATGCTTTATTGCAGAAATGAATGTCCAAATTATGAATAAACTAAATAAACTACGTATAACAATAATTTGTAAATATATTAAAGGAATCATCGCTGCCAATAAAAGTATCAACTATCGATCAATATAAGAACTATGAATATATGTAGGTATCTATTTATTATTGAAGGATGAAGTGTCCCTTAACTCATTCAATGCACAGATAAGTCCATTATATAATCCTGACGCGATTTACGCGTGCCACCCTATGTTAGTTATCTTTCTATTTGTTAATCGGTGCACCTTTTGATAACTGACAGACTGCAAAATCTGATTCAACTGTCCAGTTCTTCACACCAAACGGATAATCAGCTGTACTGGTGTGCCACGATGCTACAGTTATATTATCTTTCCACATATCTACCAGAGACCAATAACTGACGTTTGTGCTAGAATCGACATCCATCAGCAGTGAATAATAAGAGAAGCCACTGTAAGAAAATATATTTAAATTCAATTCAATTAGAGATTCTAACTCAACTCCTTATACTTGATGGAAATATCAATAAATTTGTCACTGAGACAATGTGCCACATTTTTATATCTAACTAAACCTAGTGCTACAGTTTTATCTAAAGTAACTTAAACATTTGAAAAAAATTTCAAGAGACAGGTCTCTTTTCTTCAGTAAGATTTTTTAAATAACTATTGATAAAATTTTCCACGGACTTAATTACTAATTAGTATACAAACCTGAAGGTGTGTTTTTTGTGTGTCATTCGCTTGTCCAAAACAAACCAGTGGCTGTAGGCTGTTTCTTCACACAGTCCCCGCATGGTATACACTACTCTTTCAGGGCTGTAACAGGACACACAAAACTTGTACACAGAATTGCATTTCACATCATTCCAGTAGTAGTCTTTGGGTGGGCTTTCCAATGCGGCACAGTCTTGGCTTTTCGTTTTTCCGGAGCCAAAGAAGTTAGTATAGTTCAAGGAGTTTCCCTGTGTCGATTAGATAATTTTGTTTTTGCGTGTGAGTTTTTCTCTCCATATAATGATTAGGAAAACTTCATTACTGTTTATAAATATAGCTAAAGTGTCAGTAAACAATTCAATCTTCACTATCCCTTCAAAAACGGTGGCTGGAAATTTCGGCCTCTGAATATTCGGTCTCGGAAATTTCGGTCTCAGAATTATAAATGACCTCTCAACATAAATGACCGTTATGTAGTTTTCTGTAACCGCTAGTTTGTTGTACTGCACACTTCATGATTGTTTGTTAACCTGGCAGGGGGGTTCGGGGGGCGGCACGGCCCCCTATACATCTAATTATTAATTTTATTTTTAGCTGAGACTGAATATTCCGAGACCGAATTTTCCGCTCGAATCTCATGTTATATATATATATCAAAACGCGTCAAAATTACTAATGTTACGAATCATTTTACAACAGTGATGTTATCCGCTTTTAATAAATACACTACACATTTTAGTACTCATAATTTCAACTTTTTCTATTACTGTTCTTAAATAACACCATTATAAACTGAGAACGAGTTTTCCAAGACCAAATTTTGCGAGACCGAATTTTCCAAGACCGAAATTTCCTGGAACCTTCAAAAACAATATCCAAAATTTTATATACATGATTTTATGAATTTATTCCCTACAAAAAGAGCTATCTATAGTAACACTGCAAAGTTCTGGCTCATTACCACATAGTTCTACCTGAAATAATTAAGTTTTTAATCTAAATTACCGATAGATAACCCAAATTTCACTTTTACAATTCAGCAGTAGGTTTCTTTACTTCCTTCTCACCTTCAAATCTGTCCAAACCCCTTCTTCTCTCGAGTCCGTCATACCTAACCACATAAAACTCGAAGCATGGTTATTGGGTTTGCACACCGCGTGGAACTCTTTTACCTGATCGTATGAAATTCTGTTTGATTCTTCCGTGTAAGGAGTGAAAACCGAACTCTTTATCTTCCTACAAAATTCTACAGATTCGTCAAAACTTCTGCCTTCTAAAAATACATTGAACTCAGCTGATCTGCAATAAGGAAATAAAACGATTAGTATAAAAAATTATTATGAATTGAATCAAATGTCGATATTTCAGGAAAAAATTCTTTTCTCTAATTTTTCTTCTCCAATGTAGGAACTTCTACATATAACAAAATCATACTAAATTTTATTTACAGAAATGAAGCATACAATTTTATATCATTCTCTTATTTTCCATTCCTATGCATAATGTAACTTTAAAATAAATAGATAACATTATTATGTTTTGGTTAGGAAACTTATAATTCAATACTTGCTTATCATTCGAACAAATTTCTTCAAAATCAACTGTCAACTCCTCAGCCTCGCCACCTGTTTTCCAGATTTCAACAGCATCACTCGTATCCATAATGTCAGCCTTTGGGTGAGTCGATCGGTCGCAGCTCATTAGAGAAGATATGTCTCCTTCTGACAGAGTTTCACTGAAGAATCTGATTATTGAGAACTTTTGTACTGCTCGAGTTCGATGAAGTAAGAAAATAACTTTTAAATGTTAAAATTGGTGACCGGAAAACTCCCAGTAATAAAACACAAAGGCTGAAAACTCCCAATGAGAAAAATTCCCTGAGTGGAAAACTCCAAGTAACATTTTCATTATTTAGTAAAATGCATTAACAAATCTAGCTTAAAGTAAAACTTAAGAAATGAAACATTATTACAATAATATATGAATTAAAATTTGTAGCTAAAGCAAAAATTACAAAATAAAGCATTAGTGCAATAAAACTTAGAATTAATTTTTTAAAAATTAATTAAGAGTTCATTTATCCTCGGGTCAAAGCAGTTTAAAAATTTTTAATCATAGCTCGCAAAAAAAATCAAAGAGTAGACAGGTCTATTATCCCACATGTTGAGCTTTCTCCTAAGTCATATGGGCATATCTGGTAATGGATCTATCTACTACTTATTTAGTTTCTTTATTCACGCTTTGTTCTGCTAACTAAATAAAGTAAGAAAAGGATTTATTGGACATTTGAATTTTTTCTCACAAATATTAGATAGACTCTTTACCCTTCAATCCATCAAGAATTACTAACAATTAATTTTACCGATGAAATAATATCGAATCCATGAAAAGCATGAATTTCTTATATTTCCTCTTTAATTTCTCTTTAACTAAATTTTGATTTAGTTTTCAGAAAGAGATCTCAGTGTTTGTTCATAAATACTCAGTATTATATAGGCTCTATATTTTACTTCAGATCTGCTATTTCCCCTGAAAAACTCTGCATGTCGTTGAATGTTCCGTTGTACGAATCCATTTCTTGGCCAAGAACGAACACTCCATTCAAGTCAATGGTGAACTTTTTGTAACTTTTACTTGCTCGCTGCACTCTGAAAAAATATAAATATTCTTGTAATGAAGTGATACTTGAGAATATTTTTATTTGTATAATGACAAGATAATAACATATTAAAGGGGTGGTAATCCTTTGGACAAACTTTTTCTCTATTGTTGATAAATCGATTAAGGGACATTAATAATAGAATAAAATGTTGTTATTTTATTTTTCAAATCCCTATTAAAGAAAATTAATTTGCAAATGCAGCGCCACCTACTGACTAAATCTGGAACTACAAATGTCACTTGTAAACAAAATATTGAGCAAAACAATGACACACATAAGCACGCAATCGTTAAACTACAACTTTCAAACTTAAAAAAAACTTACAGCTAAGCCGTCTAGCTACCACAGTACTGACTAGACTACCTAGTTATTATAGTTTTATATTTATTGATGTCGAATAATTGATATTTCTAATTGATAACAGTTGATCAGGAATGTGAACAATAACATTTCGCAGCGCCCCTTGCGGTGAACGCTGGACTTAAAACCAATTTGTTTTTAAGAGTTTTAGTTATATTTAAGACGAATAACTCTCGTGTGTATAAATCTAATCACTAACAATATTTTCATTACAAAAATGACATTTAAAAAAAAATCGTAACCAGCATAATTTATAAATATTGTAATTATTAACTTGCTATACCATTAATCAACATAATTTTCAACCATCGTTTATTTAGTAGAAGCTGTGCAAAGTCATTAAGGTTTGTTTTCATTTTAGTGTTAAAGTAATTTGAATTGAAATGATTTCAGAAATATTCCTATAATCGAAAAACAAAATTTACAGTAATGAACAAGTTATAGCCTATCTAGAGTAACCCGATCCACAATGAATAACATTTTTATCTGTTCTAGAGAAAGCATAACACGAAGAGTATCATCCAAAAATTAGAATATCAAGATTTAATCCACGAAGTTTTTGAATAAGTTAAAGCTATGAATAATCACTGATTCGTCTCACCCGTTAATGTAAATGTGAACCTGGCCATCTTTGACGGTAAGTGCGAGGTGGTACCAAACTCCAATGATGAAATGGTCAGGATGGTCTTTACTTGTCGAAATTGATTTACTAGCCATGTAAGTTAGTAAGTAGTTCGATCCTAAGAAAAAAATATTTCAGTAAATTAATAACATTCATGTTTCAGAACATTGATACACTGTAGAGTAGATGGAGCGTTATGAGAAAAGCTGTCACAATTAATTTAACTTTTCTCTTTTTCAGTTATTGATGCGGGTTCAACTATCGCCAATGAAAATTCTCCGCGCGGATTTATGTTTTACCGGTCTATATACATAATTTACTTATAGAAATAACTTAAAGTGTATGGATATTTGTCGTGGACTATGCTTCATGCGATCTTATAGTAAGAGTTTCTGGAGTGCAGCACAAAGGTGAGCGAAAGTGCACAACCTCCTTCAGCCACTAACTCTTTGGCAATGAAAAGCCGGGAGAGAAATACCCACGAGTAACAGTGGGATTTCCACGAAAGAAAATCCTACTATAAAAACCTATAGAAAAAATCATATATTAAATAATAGAAAAAAGACATCGTGATGATGAGCATCAACGCGACACTTCCCTCTCTATGTTCTAATCTCTACCAAATGATTTGAACCAACCAGTCTCAGAAGAGAGAGCTCAGTCTCAGTAACGGGCCTTCAGGTGAAGTAACTGGATGAACTATACGTACCAGACCATCTGAACTTTTCTTCACAGAGATAATCCTACAAATTGGTCATTGCTATATCTTCAAGGTAATGTCTTTCGTCGGAACGACGTCACCTGTTTGAAATGATCTTAATGCACTCATCCATTTTCGTCTGGGTAGCAAAGTTTGGAGATAATTTGTGCTACACCGATACCAAAATTGGTCACTAATGTCACGCGTTTCCAGAGTTTGCTGCCATAAACAATGGAGTCCTTAGTGTCAAATGCAAATGTCATAGATTCTACAAGAGCATCGCTTCACAAAGTTAGAAGCATCGTTGGAGTTAGAGGACGGGGTCATTTGGATCTGATGAAATTTTCCATACTGGTGTATTGTTAATAATACACGCGCATTCCTGAAGGAATGTATGAAAGTCTTGTCTAGAGAGATTACGTTGGCCAAGAGAGAAGAGACAGGTGTTGAGAGAATAGTTTTGACGGATTTAATTTAATTTAATTTTAATGAATTATTCAAGTAACGGGTTCCAACGAAATTGGTACCTTGGTCGATACGTAAGAGTTTGCAGGAGCCACGAATGCAGAAGAATCTGCGGAGTGCATTCTTCATGCTACTTGTATCGAGATGAGCCAGTGGCTCTATGTGTGTGGCTCGAGATATCAGACAGGTGAATATTACGGCCCAGCATTTATTAGTCGAGTTTGTACGCCTCGTAGTTACTCCATCAGTTATATCGCACGGGTCAAACACATCCATCCCAGTGTTGGTGAATGGAGAAAGGCAATCAAATTTATCCTTAGGAAGGTCACTCATTTTTAGAACGCGCAAGGAAAGTCACAATCTCTTACAAATTACACATGAAATTATGTAGCTTCGAATAACTGATGAAGCTTTGTGTATTAAGGTACCTTCTCTGTGAATAGCACTTACGTTATTGTGCAACCTAGATGCTTTATTTGCTCTTGGAAGTGTCGAACAGTCAAATTTGTAAGCGGGATTTCCTTTGGTAATAAGATTGGATACTTGTTCTCATAATCCAAGTCTGAGTTAGAGAGGCGTCCTCCAACTTGGATTAGTGAGTGATCGTCCAGAAAGGGTTTTAGCTCAAGTAACTTCTTGTCAGAATTCAGAATTCAATTCAATTCAAAACTCTCCTCTTGGACTACCTTTAACAAAATACGAAGGGCTTCTTCTTTTGTTGAAGGTCCATGTTGGGGGATGCAAATTCCTTCCGACTGTTCGGCTTTGATAGTTTCTTTATGAAATTGATGACATGAATAAGTGACCGCAGAGTCTTTTTCGAGGAGCTACATTTTTTGACTAGACACGAGATAGCATATTCGTGTACAGTTCGAGCTTTCAAGGAATTGACAATTGGTAAGGTTTCAGGAAGATCAATGTGTCGTCGTGAGATACGTCTTTGTACCCACCATCCCAGAGAAACTAGGACCAGTCAACCAAATTGAACGATGAGTGAATTTACAGATTGCCTGCACGATGCAATATCTGCTGGATTCTCTGATATTTGTACAAAGAACCATCGACTTGAATGGAAATTTTTCAATATAATTTTGATGCGACGAGTAACGTAACGTGTTTCATTCTTTAAATACCATAGAACGATTATGATGTCGGACTATACAAAAACATGATTTTCAGGTATGGATAGCTTTTCAGCTACTTCTTTGACAGCTGAAGAGAGGTTAAAAGCCGCACATAGCTCAAGTCTAGGAATCGTAGGAGACGATTTCGGAACGATCTCAGAATCACCGATAACGAATGAGATGTGGTTATCCTCAGCAGATGTGTTTGTTCACCTAAGGTAAATGACAAACTTTGTTCCGTCGTTTGAGGCGTCACAGAATCCATGTAATTCTATAGATTGAACGGGCCCAAAGTTTACTGGTCGATAACTGCGAGGCAATATGATAAGCCGGAAAGGTCACTGATTGAATCTTTCCATGCGTCCAAATCACCTTTTAACTCTAAGGGGAAATCATCGTCCAATGAGAATGAGCCAGATTCAGAGGTCATTAATCGTCTCTGAATGTGTTTTCCCTCAAGCAAGACTGGTGACAAGATCCCAAAATGGGCGAACACTGAGGGTGAAGTTGAGAGAAGTCCTCTAGGAGCGAACGGGCGATCAGGAACCTCACTGCAACTAATGATCAATTGATCTAAATCAGTGTTCCATGTTAGACTCAATACGGACTGGACTTTAACCTTCAATTCCACAGAAGTACCTGTATCTCTCTCAGATTCGGGGAAAGATTCGGTTACTTCTTTTGATGATGAACCAATTTGTGCAATCTAATGTTACTACGTTTGAGGTCGTTGATGGTGTCCTCGATGATCTTCACTGCTCTATCAACAGTTTCTGCACTATAAAATTGTTCACTCACGAAGTTGCAGACGTCTTCAGTTGTTGGAGGAGAAATGACAGTATAACGGAGTCCTAAACCGGCTATAGCAGAGCTGGAATTATTGTCGAAAATGTGAACGTTGGCACGGTATTGCACGAGTTCTCTTGATGTATTGTTTGTCTTCGTACCAGTAGAAGCGCATGTAATCCCAATCAGCTGGTCTTAAAAGGAATTTGTGAAACATGCACTCTATGTCTGCTGATAAACCTATGCTGTCATTACAAAACTCCAACAATACTGATCTCAGTCTATTGTTTATATCCGGTTCTGATATCAACTGGTCATTTAAAATGGTTTCGAGATATTTGGCGGAACTGTCAAATACGATGCGCACTATTTGTTTTTTGGGGTGCGTTTCCTGGGATTTTTGGTTATTGTTCATTTGGAGACACAACTGCCACATGGTTCTTCTCGATGTATTTTCCCATTGCCTCAGTACACTTTTTAACCTTCTGTTCATCTTTGGCTAGTCTACTCAGTGTACTCTTGCTTCGGCATAAAACCTCAATGCGGTTATCGGGTTTCTTCGGATTATCTTGCTTAACGGGAGTGTTCCTGGTTTTGAAATCTTTTTTATTATTGAAGCTACGGTTCTGAAACTTGGTACTATTTTATAAAATGGAATTCCATATCGTCTTTGTTCTTGACATTTTTTCGATTTGACCCATAAAAAACGAGTAATTCGAATTTTGAACGAATTTCGACCCTTTTTCAAAAAGCCTTAGGTGTTTCGTGGTAATTAATTACTGCCTAACGGCTATTTAACTAAATGAGTTCATCCTATTCGAAAATAAGATTATGATGAATGATAATAAACTTACTATTATACTAAACTAATTAAGGCATCACTTAATGGAAATTCAAATGGTTATTGACAATCAGACAATTTTTAATATGTGTTTACAGCTTATTCAATTATATACTATGATATACTCTGATTATCTAAGTAATACCTTTTTTTAAATCATTTTATTAATCTGGTAACCAATATTGCTGGTCATTGGCACCATAATGTTGTATTTCAATAACCGTTATCCAAATAATGCTTATACATCAGCATGTAAAAGTCATAATAAATTTATTATACTTCTGCAAATAGTTTATTAGTTACTATACTGAATATGTTTCGTGTAATTTACTGAATTGCGGTATCTTGAGAATGCGCTGCGTAATTTTAGGATCTCTGAAAATGCACAACACTCTCGAGATTGTACAAGGCATATAAAAGGTATGATTCTGAGGTTAAAGGTCCTCTCCAGGCTCCGGGAAAAAAATGACTTTATCACATAATATTATATAATCATTATTCTGCAAGCCGCATACAATTCGGTTCAGTATATATTCTATTATTTGCTATTTGAGTTTTTAACACTATGAGTGAAACAACTATCCGAAGCACTAATATGAAGCTGAAGAAGAAGATTGTACACTCTTTGTTTTGATTTCAAATTTGAATTTTATAAACAAAAATGCATTTTTGGACATCGTTTAAGATATTAATTGTGTTTTGTTTAAAGTCTATATAAACCTTTCTGTAATAATTTTATCCAATTTTATACCTTTACACGAATATTAAATGGATTTATTATAACTAATATCTACTTGACAATCAAAACAAATGGTACTTCATTTTTCTTCAGAATGAAAGTCAATAATGTCTGAATTGAAGTAGGTATTGTAGAGTTTTGATTCTAAAAATCTTTAAAAGCATATGATATTAAAAAATGTGATATCAAATTCCATTGGGTTTATAGCGAATGATAAGAAACATTAGTTTCGCTGATCAAAGTAATAAATTTTTTTGCTTGAATAGGAGACAACCAATTTATGCATTTAATTGGTTCATTTTATCAAAATATGATAGTTAGAGCTATGCATATTAAAACTAGAATGTTAGCCCTGGATTTCATCATAACAACATATTTGGTGCAGTCATGAGTATTTATTTAGATAATAACATTCTTTTAAGTTGTGTGAATATCATATATTTTTAAAAAGTAGCAATTCCATACCTATAGTAGAGAGTTATACTGTGTTGATTGTATAGCATCAATAAGGAATTTAACTATACCTTTGGATATTTTTTTAAATGCAAAATTAGGTTTTTTCTTATGCATGCAGATTCTCTAAGGTATCACACAGTAGTCATACAAAGTCATGAATAACTCGAAAAATGAAAATATCACCCTTTTTTGCTATTTTAGGGGTTTGGCCATCTAGACTCAACACTTAAAGAATGTTCATAGCAAAACCAGAGGATATTTAACACTTGTAAAATATCTCCTACCCTAATTATTTAAAGAAGATCTGCTTCTTCTGGCAGGGGGCCTTTAAAAAAAAGTGTTAATGACTGATTTCATGATTGATCTTGCTGACCAATCGGAACAAGGTCCAGTCTCAATTGACAATCTTAACTCAACTGCCTAATCGTGATCTTCTCCAAAGCCCTCTTTCTCTCTTTAACGTTCAAATTCAGCCCACTACATATAGTTCCAATTTTCCATTAGTCAAATTCCATGAGAGTAATTATCTAAACCGCATCAATTGGCCAATAATCATCCGTGTAACCGTAACCCACCAAAAGGCGGTTCTTATCCTAACTTAAGCATCCTGTAACCTAATAATCAATTATTTATAAACTAACTTGACTTTTCTCATCAGTAGCCAAACCACATGGAACTAAAACCTATTTTGCACTTCAGAAATATTAAATCAAAAGTAATTTTAATTGCATAACTTAATTTTAAACTACATTACGGTCATTTATGTATGTTGAGAGGACATTTATAATTCCGAGACCGAAATTTTAAAGCCAAAATTTTCGGCCACCACATATTACATATCTTCAACTGATATCGGTAAGAGCCCCCAAACTATAAAACCTGATAATTAGTAACCTAACCAGAACCCCCCCCCCCCCCGATGGAGATGGGAGTGGGTGAGGTTGCTTCCTCTCAAATTCCTCCCAAGTCCCAACTGAACAGCTAGCCTAACCTTCTACAAAATTAAACTATATATGTTCCACGCCATTTGTCGATTTGCACAATCTCAAGAATGCGTTGCGCATTTTTTAGGATCACTGAAAATGTGCGACAATCTCGAGAGTGTGCAAGGCAGGTAAAGGGTATGAAGCAGGAGCAACTGTGATTGAGTTGATATTTAATAATTTATCCATTTAATTGGTTCAATTGATCAAAATTTGACAATTAAAGCTGTACATAATAACTTGGTAATATATTGGTAATTGAGCTTGAGTTAGTTACTTATAAAAAAACTGGGATCCGGAAAATTTATCGAAAGCAATTGGTCTAAAGGAAAATTGATCGAATGGAAAATTGGTCTAAAGGAAAATTGATCGAATGGAAAATTGGTCTAAAGGATAATTGATCGAATGGAAAATTGGTCTAAAGGATAATTGATCGAATGGAAAATTGGTCTAAAGGAAAATTGATCGAATGGAAAATTGGTCTAAAGGAAAATTGATCGAATGGAAAATTGGTCTAAAGGATAATTGATCGAATGGAAAATTGGTCTAAAGGATAATTGATCGAATGGAAAATTGGTCTAAAGGAAAATTGGTCGAACAACAATTGATCGAATGGAGTATTGACCGAAAAAAATTGATCGAAAATGATATTGGATCTATTTACACTAATTGACAATGATAACTAAAACCATGGATTACCAGAGAAAATTACTTGCAGTATATTACAGTTAGTAGATCTTGTTATCATGATTTATATATAATAATAATAATTTATACAATAATATATAATAATGATTTATGTATAACATTTCTTCAATCAACTGTTTTTCTATAACAGAGAATTATATGCTTTGAAATATATTATAATCTGAAGAACTTTAAGTCTTCTTAGTTCTAGAATTTAGATAGTTCTAGATAACTTGCGAAATGAAAGTTAAATAATTAATTAATTTAGTATAGGTTTAACGTCTGTTTCGGAACCAAAAGCCATATCACTGATGGCAAAAGGGAATGAAATACAAGAGATAGGAAGAAGCAGTCAGAAAGGAAAGTGGATTCATGAACAAAGTCAATTAACTATAGTCACACTTAGTTATGTGTTTATACTCACATTGTTGTCTTTAGCTAATGTATTTAACAATTCAGCAGAATTGTCTTATGATAACATTTCCTGGTTCAAGCTATGACTTATGTTGTATAATTGTTTCCTATGTATCTAATCTGTTTCCTTTCGACCAATTTTCCTTTCGACCAATTTTCCATTCGATCAATTTTCCATTCGACCAATTTTCCATTCGACCAATTATTTTCCTTTCGATCAATTTTCCATTCGATCAATTTTCCATTCGATCAATTTTCCATTCGATCAATTTTCCATTCGATCAATTTTCCATTCGACCAATTTTCCTTTCGATCAATTTTCCATTCGATCAATTTTCCATTCGACCAATTTTCCATTCGACCAATTTTCCATTCGATCAATTTTCCATTCGACCAATTTTCCTTTCGATCAATTTTCCATTCGACCAATTTTCCTTTCGATCAATTTTCCATTCGACCAATTTTCAATTCGATCAATTTTCCTTTCGACCAATTTTCCATTCGATCAATTTTCCATTCGACCAATTTTCCTTTCGATCAATTTTCCATTCGACCAATTTTCAATTCGATCAATTTTCCATTCGACCAATTTTCAATTCGATCAATTTTCCATTCGACCAATTTTCCTTTCGATCAATTTTCCATTCGATCAATTTTCCTTTCGATCAATTTTCCATTCGACCAATTTTCAATTCGATCAATTTTCAATTCGACCAATTTTCAATTCGATCAATTTTCAATTCGATCAATTTTCAATTCGATCAATTTTCAATTCGATCAATTTTCAATTCGATCAATTTTCAATTCGATCAATTTTCCTTTCGATCAATTTTCAATTCGATCAATTTTCAATTCGATCAATTTTCAATTCGATCAATTTTCCTTTCGATCAATTTTCAATTCGATCAATTTTCAATTCGATCAATTTTCAATTCGATCAATTGCTTTCGATATATTGTTTTCGTCAATTGTTTTCGATCAGTTTTCCTAGACCCTAAAAAACTGGAACAAAACCAGTATTTTATTTCTACTGAGAAATCAAAGATTCTACCAAACGTTTGGAGTTACAACCTCATTTGTTAAAATAGACTTTAAAAAAAATTAAATTAAATAAAAAATCAAGAAAACTGCTCCATAAAAATACTTGCTGTTACATGCGAGAATGTGCTGCGCGTTTTAATGTGCTGCGCGTTTTAATGTATCTAATTACCATTGAATTTACGACAATAAGTGATAAGCTGTAATGCAGCCTTGTTATTCTATCGAATCTTAGAAAGAGTAAAAGTTGAATGTGAATATCTCTTATAGAATTAATTATGAACAGAATACGTGATCTATTTCTTTTCTTTTAACTGTGATATGTTATATAACCTTAGCTCTACAAATTTAAAACAATTCCAGATTTTTTAAATTTAGAGTGGAGAGGACCTTAAAACATAAATCACACGACGAATTATGGAGCTTATATTGAAGCTCCTTTTCTCAGTTTATTAAAGATCTGTTGCACGCTAAATCTTTCACACACAAAAATTGGATAAATCTTTTCTCTAATTGTACTTTCATTGAACTAAAATTTAATTTGTGGCGCATCTAGACCACTTAATCCGTTCCTTTGCGACCAATTTGTCCAAACTCAAAAAGATCTATTTTCAAGAGAGGCATTTTAAAGCCCCAAAACACTATAGGTGGATCATATTTTTAAACATCAAATAGACCTCTACAGTTTAATGTCGTGTTATTTTAAATTATACATTTAATAAATCAAATATTAATTATGATATTTATGTTCTGTCGTTAGAATAGTAAATAACGTCTCTATAGCTACAAATATGAAACCAAAAAAGAGTTGTAAGATGAATATGTCTATCTGGATACATCGAAAGCACAGTTTTTGAGTTTTGACGAAGTTGTCGCAAAGGAGCGCTATGTGAACTCACTCAATCCCCAGTTCATCTCGTTGGACTTCGAATCCGAAATGGCGTAACTGAATAAGTATGTACTGTCTCTTTGGTGGTACATCTGAAACAATGAAAAACTTTTTGTGGTGTGCCACTGAATAATACTTAATACCTTAAATTGTTTTTGTTATTTATATAGCACATAATCAATTAGGTTCAAAATTAGGTCTTCAAAATTCAATTGATCAATACTACAGAAGAAAATTTTAAAGAACGAATACGAATGGACTTTCGCGTATGTTCTTATGAAAATTTTGTTATAAAAGATCAATATTGAAAGAATATAGACAATTTTAGACTAAATGTCCAAATTTGTCCATCATTATTTTTATATCTTTTACGATTTTATAGAAAACTTCTGGTATATCAGCCATCAACCTTTGCAGAGAAGCAAGTTTTTAAGGGTTAAAGTATAGAATAATTTGATCATTTGCTACCTTAATCCAGACTGCAACAGTGAAGTTAGAGACGGAAGAGTTTCCTCCTGTAGGAGGGCTTAAGAGTCTCCAGGCCAAGGATTCAGTAGAGGGAAGGTTGCTCCTCTGGAAGGAGAACACTCGAACTGGGTCACCTAGAAACGTAGAGATATGGTTAGGAAATGAGAGAGATGATTATATTTATTACATTAGTAACATTAGGTCAATGAGTGACAATAAAGGCTCGGTTACTCGCTACAAGCTGGCGAGTTTATAAGCTGTTAGTAAACTCGCACCGTGTCATCATGTTAGCTAGTTGAAAAGATGGCTTGTTATCATCACTATTTCACTCGCCAGCTAGCAGCGAGTAAAATAGTCTCGTATAAAAAGAGCCTTAACTGTGAAGTCAAAATTATGACAAAGCCTTTTTGCTTCGGCTAACCAAGAGAGCAAACTAAAAGACTTCGTGATTGTTGTTGGGGATTTTGAAGAAACTGTTACCACTCCTCCTTAACAGTGTTCCGAATAGATTGAAAAAAAAAACTGTAATGGATGCTTGGTACACTTGCTACCTTTTCTAGGAAATCTAGCGAGGAAAAATGTTTCAAAATGGCTAAAATTATTTAAATATTTATGTAGGTTTTGTAATTTCTTCCAATAATGACACAAAATTGCTTCTTCTCTCTCAAATATATAGTGAATCGATTTGTTTGAAACAAACTTTATATGGCTGCTTGGTTTATTTATTACAATTTCTAGAGAGTGAATTACAAAATCTAGTGATTTTTACAATCATTAAATTCAGTGTGAACTTGTATTCCTATTTCTAATTGCAGCTTGATATGATCTCTACAGTGGGTAGGAAACCGAAATACGTCATTTTCATAGACTGGGTGACTTTTCAGAGTCCGTGCCAAATTTTCCATGGCTGTAGACTCGCAGCTCTATCACTCGAGGTTTTATGTCTTGCTTACTCAATGGAGAAACTATGTCCTAACATTTATGAGGCTTCATATATGCCCCTTCATTTTATTTAAAAGAATTCTTGCCATAAATAGCTGCAAGTAGAAGAACTGTCTAATTTTTTCAAAAATTATCAGTTTAGTACATATTTTGAAACATTCATTAACTTCTTTCCATTTTTTAAATTTTTATCTACTCGATTGGGGTCAAAACTTTAAATTTATTTGGAGATTCAGACACTGCTCATGATATGTCTAGAATTTCGGCTCCCCAATATTACAATATTAGGATCTTTTAACTTATTTCAAGGAAAAGCTTGATAGATTTGAAAACCACTATGAGTTGAATGTTCTAAGATTATCACTTCGACTACTATCTTCCATTAATCGATTCAGCAAAATTTGATACACCGACATAACCCGCTCTTATTACGTCTCAGACTTGGGAAAATTAAATAAATGTGATGTGTGGGACATGTCTCGCTTTTATTTCGAAAATATTTTCTGTACGAGGAGAAATATAAACGAGGCATGTCCCACTCTTATTCGATTGTAATAATAGTGAGACGTAATATGAGTGAGGTATTTCTATGCTTATTTGTTTCAATAGTTTGAAACTTTTTCATTGAGATGCAGTTAGAATTGGTCTACTGAAATTAAACTCACACTTCCAATGATTAATGTTTAGAGGCACTGAAGTTCAAATACTTTCAAGCTCTTTTCAAACCCATCATAAGTATATCAAAAGTATAGTGTTATTGTAAGAAAGTTCATAATGTAACGTGAAACCCCTGCATGGGTGGTTCAGAATTGTTCACGGTGCATCACTCATTATAGAGTCTGCTGTTTCACACATCACCGGGATCCGTCCGGCACGGCACCGGTCCGTCTCCGCCACTCTCCTCTCAGTGATTCGGTGTCAGTGAAAAATATATCGGTACATTAATTTCTACGGACCTATTCACACAGTACTGGCTCTCCTCAGTGATAAAAAAAATCACTGACCGGTTACGTCCCGGACGGATATCGGTGATGTGTGAAGTAGCCTTAAAACAGGAACATTAAATTCTATTCAGACTTTAGATGATACTATAACATCATTATTTTATCAAACTTTCTTAATTGCTCAAATTTAAAACCTATACAGACAGGCTCTGCTTTTATTACCAAATCACAAATCATGCAGTCTTATTCCCAAATGGCAATAAGACCGGGGTGAGTCACTGGAACTTTATAATTGTTACTCCTTAATAAACATTTCATTTTCTATGAGTTATTAATGAAAGAAAATTGTATTTAAAGTTCAAGTACTTAGTGTATTAAATAGTGCTCCAGTATTTATTGCTAGAAATAATTAAAGGTTTCAAAATCCATCCATAGCTTAACTCTCACTCAGTATAGGTGAGTAATTAATAGATACTTAGACTTATATAATTATGTTACATTGAACAAACAGCGATTTTATGCTCTGAAATATTCTAGGCAGTAGGATATAATTATGATACAAGTTATTGGTTGATTGTACACTTATGGACCCGTAAGAATAGAAAATATAATAATTATTATTTAACTTCTATCTAATTGGTATCATGGATACTCATTGAAATAAAAGTTAACTATTTATTATATATATATATATTTAGGTGACCGAAAATATGGAACCGAGCGATAACATGAAACTTACCCTAAAATGGGACATATTGAATTTCTGAACCAACTGCTTCTAATAACCTCATCTGGATTATAATTTTGATGTTTATTGTAGTTACCGTGAATTAATCACCTCAAACAACTGTCTCCATTTTCTATGTCTACAAACGGTAATAACATCGAGACATGCCTCACAATTATTACCATTTTTATAAATCATAGTAAATTTAATTAATACATAAAATTATAAATGCATTTTTATAGCAATATCTGCAATTTCAACATCAATAAATCGAACGTTTAGAGTATTAATGGCAATATTGTATGCATTTATAATGTTCGCTATTCAATTCTCTTTATAAAATAAATCACAATCATCGACAAAAGAAAACATCTAACCTTAGACCTTTAAAGGCATAAATAATGAAAGACTTTAATTGGCATCACACGAACATTGACCTTTAGATATCAATGAACAATTAGAGGTCATGAATAATAGAAAAGGTTAATGGAGAAGGTATTCGAGCGAAGTTTTGTAATAAAGTATACGGGTATTTCTCCTACTGGAGAAATACGGGAAGGATACTACTGGAAATGACTTGAATAGTTGATTCGAGTGACATTTTAAAATGTGTCATCATTAATTATAATTAATTATCAATAATGGTTAATAATAATGAATAATAATTTTTTATCAATAATAATGTTATATATTAATGATTTGAAAGGCAATTATGCGGATTTTATAAAATGTCTATATTATTCCTATATATTTCCAATGGCACCATATAAGAGGAAAATAACCGAAGTTACTTTGTAACTGCATTTATATATTGTATTGAAAGAGTTTCGTTACTTTCTAACTTCATGTAAAGATCAAAAATTATTTATTTTATCACCAGTTAATAATTAAAAAGACATTTATAAAAAATGTAGGGTAAATTTTACGATTAACCCAAATAAAAGTTGACCTTAAAAGCTGATCTACATGACTTTCTCTTTGTTCTCATTGGTAAAGGTTGAAATAAAAATAACTACTCTCACTTTAACCCACTTAACGGGGTGACCTAAAAACCTTCACAAGCTATTCTACATTTCTGAATCTAAGAATATTTAAATGCAACAAATAATATTGCAATCGTTACTTCGTTGCACGGCCAAGACAATCTGACCCAAAAAAGTGCTCCTATCGTTATACCGTGCAGATGTGACATTGGTTAGCACCGCTAGCGATATTAGTAGATGACACTACTAAATTATTACATTCCATTCCATGCACTTATCATCAGAGAAAGACTAATCTTGAACTCGACTCCAAAATTCTCAAGGATAGAAAAAATTCAGACACTTTGCAAGTGTTGCACATCTTGAGTGGCGTCCTGCAATATGCTGAAACAAAAAACCTTGCAAACTCCCAATATACCGCGCAAATAAGGAAGGAGGTAACATAGAATAGGACCGAACCAAAAAGCGATAACAAATAATAAAGTATCTGGGTCGAGAAGAATTCCGAATGAGAGTGATGTATGTACAAGAGAGTACAACCAAGGATTTGGTTCGCCCCCTCGTTCCGTTCAAAAACAGTTAAAGGTCCTCTCCAGGCTCCGCGAAAAAAATGAGTTTATAACATAATATTATAGAACTAAGGTCTACGATCATTATTCTGCAAACCGCATACAATTCGGTTCAGTATGTATTTTATAATTTGCTTTTAAAGTTTTTTATACTTTGTGAGCAACAATTGAGCGAATCACTAATATGATGCTCAAGAAAAAGATTGTACACTCTTTGTTTTGATTACAAATTTGAATTTTATAAACAAAACATGCGTTTTCGGCCTTTGTTTTAGATATTAATTGTTTCCGAAAGTATATAAACGTTTCTATTATAAGTTCATTCAATTTTATACCTTTATACGAATATTAAGTGGATTTATTAAACCTAATACCTAGTTGGCAATCAAAACAAATGGTGTACATTCTTTTTCTTCAGCCTGAAAATTTCTTAAATTAGTAAGTCGGAAGTAAAATAGGTTTCGTATAGTTTTGATTTTAAAAATGTTTAAAAGCATATAAAATTAAAAATAAGCTACCAAATTCGATGCAGTTTGAAGCAAAATGATAAGAAACATTAGCCTCGTTGAATAAGGCAATAGAAATATTTGCTTGGAGGGGACCTCTAACCCGAATTTGGGTACATTCCAAGTTCTCTGTCGTTCCGCATGATCTTCATATACAACCATGGACTCTATCGCCAATAATTCTTCAATCGTCAAACTTCCACTACAGCTTTCATTTCAGCATTATTAAATATTAATTTACACGGTACCTAGAATAGCTTTAACGAGAAAAGTTTGGCGATGCAAACAGATAGAGGTAATTATCTGACATCCTGATACCGGTACCACTAGTGAGTCACCTTCAAAATGGGACACATTAGATAAAATTCTCCATTGCATTTTCTTTTTATAACAAAATAATTCACCTGAATCACAGAGTTCTAGGAAAACTCGGTCTTGGTGTTATTAAAGAACAATGATAGAAAAAGTTGAAATTATGAGTACTTAAATGTGTAGTGTATTTATTAAAAGCGGATAACATCATTAACTGTTGTAAAATGATACGTAACATTAGTAATTTTGACATGCTTTGACAATTTTATTTAACATGAGATTTGAGCGGAAAATTCGGCCTCGGAAATTTCGATCAAATAAAACATATAAAAACGTATCAGTTAGATGTAACATGCTGATTTAATATAGTCTATAAAATGGGTTAATGCCTATTAAAAGCATTACTCGTACATTGTATTTTTAAATGATTTTGAACTGCGTTGACTTTTAATGGAAAATAATAGAACTCAGTAACAAAACTTTTCCAACTGTTTTTGCCAATGAAGACTGATGTTACAAATAGTATTAGACAATAATATAATTTCAGTGACATTCAAATAATATCAGAGCTAATTAAATCATAAACTTTGGGCTTCAAAACTTAATAATTGAGAATTAATATTCATAAAGTATATAAGACTATATGTAGTAATGTACACTTAAATTAAAAAGAACATATACGAAAACAATGATCCTAATGTAACATTTTAAACCGATTTGTAATTGCTACCAAAATTTTAACAACAACCTATATTTTACATATCTTTATTATAAATAAATTAAATAAAACCAATTTAATATATACCGCTCATAACTGAATCTTTGGCGGAGTATTTTTCGTTACGGGACCGAATTTTCCGAGACCGAAATTTCTGGCCACCCAATCACAGATTTTTTTTTTCAGAATCACCGAAATAATTTATTTATATTAATAAGTGATAGTAATATAGTTACCTTACAGATATTTTTGCATCTACCAGTTCATACTATTCAATTATTCATATGTTATTAAAGTTTGAGGTAAAATATATTTTCATTAGTATTTCATCTATCAAGATTAACGAACGTCAAATTGCAATTATGTAAATTAAATGCAAATAAAGGGAATAAGCAAATGAATATTGAACTATATCCTTATTAAGGAATGCAATTCAGCTTATAGGAACAATTTGAATTTTGTTATTTCTCAAATAAATTAAAGAAATTTCGCTGTACGGAGACACTCACAGTTTTTGGAAGAGGGATATTAGAATTGGCGATGAACCAATCTGGTCTTTAAAAAGTTTTGATAGACCTATCATGACCTGTGATAAACACCCACTTTCCGAGTACTTTGAGTGTCCGAGAACTGCGAAATTCCTTATGACTTACCAGAAGAGACGCTTCTCATCATTGTGAAGATAGAACAAAAAACAAGAAACTTGAAGACACCCATCCTATGGTAGGTGCGACTCACAGATTTCTGTTACCAATTGACAAGAAATCTAACAACGAACTGAACACTGTCATCTATCATTTTTTAATTCATTTGCTATGAACCATCTCTATTAAAAAGTTTCTTTGTTCTCATATTAGATCATTATATAAATCTATAATATAAAGTTTATCAGAAGTCATATAGAATTCATCTTGATTGGCCAGTTAGTTAGGTACTCTAATTGAGCGTCATGTCATGCCATTGTCAAATTGTTTTGATTTCTTTGTTCACTGCAATTGATCTATGTTATATTAAGATGAAAAAAACGTCTGTAATTTCTTCGAATAGAAATTAAATTGGCACGATAGATGATTTGTATTTCATGTACTATCAGAGAAAAGAGTCACTGTGATGATGTACTATCAGAGAAAAGAGTCACTGTGATGATGTACTATCAGAGAAAAGAGTCACTGTGATGATGTACTATCAGAGAAAAGAGTCACTGTGATGATGTACTATCAGAGAAAAGAGTCACTGTGATGATGTACTATCAGAGAAAAGAGTCACTGTGATGATGTACTATCAGAGAAAAGAGTCACTGTGATGATGTACTATCAGAGAAAAGAGTCACTGTGATGATGTACTATCAGAGAAAAGAGTCACTGTGATGATGTACTATCAGAGAAAAGAGTCACTGTGATGATGTACTATCAGAGAAAAGAGTCACTGTGATGATGTACTATCAGAGAAAAGAGTCACTGTGATGATGTACTATCAGAGAAAAGAGTCACTGTGATGATGTACTATCAGAGAAAAGAGTCACTGTGATGATGTACTATCAGAGAAAAGAGTCACTGAGATGATTTTAGTGTAACTTTTTTCTTGGTATTTTTTTCATTTTTGTATATTCTTACCTTTTGTATCTCGCATTTCCATAATATTTCATTTACAAATGTTGGTCTGGTGGGGAGGAGTTGTTATAGGGAGTCATTTTATACCACATTTATTCATTCATATTTATTCATATAATCATTATATTATTTTCATTCATTTCAGAATATATAATTAATTCCATTTGATAATTCTATTAATCACTCACCATACAGACTGACTAATTAATGTGCTCCCTTAACTATCACCTGTAAGTTCACTTTGTCTCTTTTTCATTTATTTCAAGTTTTGTATTCCTATATTAATTTTTTGTTTCAGCTCTTTTCATCCCTGTCATGCTTCTCAATGTCCATCCCTAACATCTAGAGAGATAATACAGTAAAGAGATAATATAAATTAGTTATCTATGTATTAAAAAAAGTTATATCTTCTTAGAGATTAGTTATCTATCGTCACGCTAATTTATAATTTCTGTTATCTCTTCACTACCTAGCGTGACACACGCTTCTATCAAGCTAGCACATAATTCCATTCGAAATTATATTATACAATTGATGTTGTCGTTCTAGTTTACATTTTCTGTTATCTTTTACTTGTTGTGTTCTCATTAGACATTACACCAGAGTTTAAATAACCTCTAATATCACACTACACTATATAGAATATTATTTCCATAGTGTATCCGTAATTTAGTCAGAGGCGTACAGCGTGATACCTTCAGATAACCATGAGGGGCGTATCTAGGATTCGGTCAAGGTGGGGGCACTTTTTAAATTTAGAATGTGTCTGAAAAAAGTCCACGGATAAATCCTCAGAGAAGTCAGTTCTGTCAGTGGATTCTGCAGCAACCATCCAACGAGAGTTTCCTTTGCCTCAATAGAAAAAAACACATCGGAAAAGCAATGGAGTGTAGACTAATGAAAATCCTCGAAAAATGATAGGTATGATGCTTAGGTAATATCTTTGTTGTCATTATTAATGGGATGGTTCTAACCTTTCATGCATTCCTTGACGATGATACCAACTTGTCATCGGTTATGGTTAATGGTGTTTGATATCTCAGATTGCTCCAGGGCATTATTTGGCCCAGACTGCACCATTCTGCAACTCATTCTTCACTTTGGTGGATGCAAGACAGCGGCGCTCCACCACATTTCACAAATACAGCTCTAGAATTTCTCAATGAAAAGTTTCGAAGTCGATTCATTAGCAGAAGAACGAAAAATCTCTGGACAGCACACAGTCAAGATCTCAACCCTTTGGATTTTCACTTCTTGGCTGCTGCACAAACTCGAGCTTATATATGAAAAAGAAGAAGATTCCATTGAGTCTCTTATACAATGTTTTCAAAGTTCTGCTGAAAGATATAACTAGGAGACCCCCAAGACATTTTGCAAGAATGTTTTGAAGATAGCTTCGTTCTGTCTTCTGGCTGCCCAGGGAGAATATTATGGTGGGGTCATAGAAGATTATGGTGGACAGACATTATAGGGGGCTAGATCTTACGTGATTATAGATAATATTCGATAAATATCATCCTTGTGCAAAACATCCTATAAACATCTATAATCACCGTAATATTTCTCAACCGTGATGTATAGCAGATTATATCAACCAAAATCTCCGAATATTTTCTGATAATGTTCCTTATATGAACTTCTATGAATGAACCATCTTAAATCTACGAAGATTTTCTGATAATAATCCTACTATGAGTTTTAATGGCTGTAACATCTTAAATCTGCGAAGATTTTCTGATGGTATTTCTTATATGAACTTCTATGACTGATCCATCTTAAATCTTCGAAGATTTTCTGATGGTATTCCTTATATGAATTTCTATGACTGAACAATCTTAAATCTACGAAGATTTTCTGATAATATTCTTTATATAAACTTCTATGACTGAACCATCTTAAATCTTCGAAGATTTTCTGATGGTATTCCTAATATGAATTTCTATGACTGAACAATCTTAAATCTACGAAGATTTTCTGATGGTATTTATTATATGAACTTCTATGACTGATACATCTTAAATCTCCGAAAATTTTCTGATGGTATTTCTTATATGAGCTTCTATGATTGAACTATCTTAAATCTTCGAAGATTTTCTGATGGTATTTCTTATATGAACTTCTATGACTGAACTTCTTAAATCTTCGAAGATTTTCTGATGGTATTTCTTATATGAACTTCTATGACTGATCCATCTGAAATATCCAAAATTTTCTGATGGTATTTCTTATATGAACTTCTATGACTGAACCATCTTAAATCTTCGAAGATTTTCTGATGGTATTTCTTATATGAACTTCTATGATTGAACAATCTTAAATCTCCGAAGATTTTCTGATGGTATTTCTTATATGAACTTTTATGACTGATCCATCTGAAATCTCCGAAAATTTTCTGATGGTATTTCTTATATGAGCTTCTATGTTTGAACCATCTCCAATCTCCGAAGATTTTCTGAAAGATTTCCTAATCCATGGATCAGTCATAGAAGTTCATATAAGAAATACCATCAGAAAATCTTCGAAGATTTAGGATGGTTCAGTCATAGAAGTTCATATAAGGAACATTATCAGAAAATCTTCGCAGATTTAAGATTGTTCAGTCATATAAGTTCATATAAGAAATTTCATCAGAAAATCTTCGCAGATTTAAGATGTTACAGCCATTAAAATTCATAGTAGGATTATTATCAGAAAATCTTCGTAGATTTTAGATGGTTCATTCATAGAAGTTCATATAAGGAACATTATCAGAAAATATTCGGAGATTTTGGTTGATATAATCTACTATACATCACGGTTGGGAAATATTACGGTGATAATAGATGTTTATAGGATGTTTTGCACAAGGATGATATATATCGAATATTATCTATAATCACGTAAGATCTAGCCCCATATAATGTCTGTCCACCATAATCTTCTATGACCCCACCATAATATTTTCCCTGGGTAACGATATCGAGGGAATATTTCAGGAATTAGTGAAAATTTGTTGATCCTCTAAAAATATCGAAGGAATATTCCAGGAATTACTAAAAATTAGTTGATTCCCTAACAATATCGAGTGAATATTCCAGGAATTAGTGAAAATAGTTAATCCCCTAAAAATTATATAATTAAAGAAACGATTATAAAAGAAAAAAAGAAATAATCTATGAAATATGAAATTATATTTATCGATGATAACATAAAGATAAACTTGAGTTTTCATATTGGATAAAGTTCATTAAAAATCCTACTTCTACTGTGTCAAGGATGGTCGAGTGGTTAGCGTCGCAAGCAGAAGTCAACAAGGTGCTGGTTCGAGACCCGGTAACATCACTTCATTTCTTTCTCCATTTCTTTCCATTTAATTTGTATATAACAATATGTATCATTCAACTAATTCATGTAAAGTCAAACGTACACGTACAAATGCAGTATATGCTAGGAAATATGAATTTTGGTATTCTTCTATGAATATGGGTGAAATCATCTGATAGTATAGGAGATTCCTCCCTTTAATTATAGGAGTGAACATGGTAGAAAACTTGGACATAAGCACCCCAATTCTCTTCTATGATTATGGTAGAAAGACTCCTTTAATCTCCCAAAATCTTCTACACACAGAGAAAGGATTAGTTGAATCAAATCATATTTGATTTGTTTTGACTAAATTTTATGGTTTATCTGTGCGCCTACCTACGTGGTGAGTTGCAGGTACTTTTTAATATGAGTTAATTGACGTTGGTTAAAACAACACATATGTGAGTTGATTATTTTTAATTTCCGATGGTCATAACAACTATCTGTGATAATCAAAACTACTCGTGATAGTTGAACCAATTATATGTAATGGTTATAACAACTACAGAACAAGGTTAGATCAACTACTTGTGTATGTTTCTCCAATCACTCCTATGTGTTATACCAACTACTCGTGTAGGTTATATCAACTATTCGTGTGGGTTATATCAACTACTCGTGTAGGTTATACCAACTACTCGTGTAGGTTATATCAACTACTCGTGTAGGTTATATCAACTACTCGTGTAGGTTATATCAACTGCTCGTGTAGGTTATATCAACTACTCGTGTAGGTTATATCAACTACTCGTGTAGGTTATATCAACTACTGTTGTTGGTTATATCAACTACTCGTGTAGTAGTTGATTTAAATAACTCCAATAGGTCAGTTGATAAATAGGTAGGGTAAATAAATCAATTAACCAGGCTAGATTACAAAAAAAAATGTTGATAGAATAAATCTTTGATATGCTGCAATTATACTATAACTTAATGAATAATTTAGAGCCTCTATGTTCTAAACCATATTTTAGTGCAATTCATCTTAATCATAGGCACTGATGTAGAAATATGCTAATAGAATTACCAAGGTCAAATTGAAAACGAAATATAAACAATTTAGTTTTAGATTTATTTATTTAGAAGTACAATTTGAATCCTCATCCCTGTCTGTTACGACTATAGGTTGCAAAATCTTGAAATTAAGAAATTCGTATTTTAATATATATTCTTAGTTTCATTTATATACATTATCAATTACATCATTTACTCCTTTTCTGATAAGATATCGACATTTAAATTTTCTTTTCAAGACAGGTCATTCTTTTCATGTATGGAATCCCTAAAAGCATATGAAAAAGTAAGAGCTAATCATATTGCAAATACATATTTAAAAATCATCTAACAGTTTCGAATAAATACTTTGAACTATTATAATAGTTCCTGAATCATTCTAAGGAATTGAAGAGGACTCCGATGGCTGATGACGTTGATCTATTCCATCAATTCTTCATCAAGATCTGAAAGTAGATTCAGGAAATATAGCAAATTATATAGTAAAAAATGAAGAGAATTATTTACTGAGAATTATTTCACATAGGTAAATCATTTATTTAAAATGTTGAACTATTTATAAATCTTCAGATGTAGTATAAATTTAGGTAGCCAGTAAATTGCTCGAAAACAATTGCTCGAAAGACAATTGCTCGAAAACAATTGCTCGAAAAACAATTGCTCGAATGAACAATTGCTCGAAAGAACAATTGCTCGAAAGAACAATTGCTCGAAAAACAATTGCTCGAACGAACAATTGCTCGAATGAACAATTGCTCGAATTATCAAATTGCTCGAATGAACAAAATTGCTCGAATTATAAAATTGCACAGGTTTCAATTTTATAAAAGTCAGTTATTCATGAAGTGGAGCTGCACCTAACAATCCTTGTTTTATTTTTAGTAATTGTTCATTAATCATTCTATAAATTATTCTAAATATTACTCATTCTGCATAATCTTTTTTTAGACCGTTTGTGTCATCTCGTATGTAACATTTGAATTGGAATCATGTTGTGAATCACTACTATTCGTGTTTTTTTTTTATCATAAAACCCGTATTTTTTTATTACTAGCCAATCTGTATGTGGTACCTCAATAGGTGAAATAATTCAAAGTTATGGCAGAGTTTTAATGAATCTACAAAAAAATTCTGGTTTTATGATAAAAAACATGAATAGAAGTGATTCACCACAGATTTCAATTCGCATGTTACATACGAGATGACACAAACGGTCTAAAAAAAAAGATTATGCAGAATGAGTAATAATTGAAATCATTTATAGAATGATTAATGATCAATTACTAAAAAGAAACAAGGATTGTTATGTGCAGCTCCACTTCATGAATAACTGACTTTTATAAAATCAAAAACTGTGCAATTTTATAATTCGAGCAATTTTGTTCATTCGAGCAATTTGATAATTCGAGCAATTGTTCATTCTAGCAATTGTTCATTCGAGCTACCAGCTACCTCCGTAAATGGAGTTCTTCCAGCTACCTCCCTGGAGGGAAATCTTCAAAGTATCTCCCTGGAGGGAGTTTTTCCAGCTACTTCCCTGGAGAAAGTTCTTCCAGCTACCTCCATGGAGGGAGTTCTCTGTACTACTTTCCTTGAAGAAGCTTTCCCAATAACCTTCATGGACGGAGTTCTCCCGGTCATACAAAACTAGGGTCAAGAAAGTAAATTGCGGCACTCTAACTAACTGCGGTCTTTTATCTCAGAAACATTAATAACCTTCATGGTTTCAAAGCACTCGTGAAATAAATAGAACCTATCAAAAATAGAACTTATCATGATATTCAACAGTTCAATATATAGCTAAACTAATTTCAGAAGGATTTTGAGACTTTCTTAATAGGGCCGCAATTAGAAATTAAAGAACTGAATTTACCTGTGTAACCCCTACCTATAGGTAGACTAACAAGTTTTAAAATATATAAATTATCAGAACACTTTACTTAAGATACTAGGATAAGTTCCGAATTATCGGACGGTTCCACATTTTCGGTCACCTATAAGAAAAACTATATAAAATAATTATTCAACTTTAATTTTCATTAGCTATCGGTTAGCTATATTCTATATTTCATACGTGACCGAAAATGTGAAATCGCCTGATAATTTGGAACTTACCCTATCTAAATAAGTTAACATATAATAATCTAGGAAAATTAGTTTGGATATCAGTATACAAACTGGAAGGCAGTAATCAAAATTTATTATCATGAAAAGTTATATACTGATAATCAACTCTTCAAATAACTACCTAGCCGCCAGCCTATCAATCCCCAAAATTTTAGAATATTTAGGCAGACATTTATCTATGTATTAATGGAATTTAGTAATAATTATTAATCGATCGGCAGCGATAACATTATTCAGTGCATATAAAGCTACTGTTTGCGCTTGAACTAAAATGGTATTGAGGAGCGTTCACATTCAACACGTAACACACTTGTAACAAAATTTGAACTGAAAAGTGTCAACCGATTTATTGGCTTTGAGGAAAGCATAAGTTGCCACTTACTCAATTGAATTTAAAAAAGTAGCGCCAACTCTCATAGTAAATTAATTTATACACCAGATACATAGGATTAACAGTCTTTGTGGATTACTTTATCACACTTTGTCATAGTTGTTTTAACTCACACCAAAACTTAGAAAAAAGTAGCGCCAACTCACATAGTAAGTTAATTCGGTTCTAGGTAAATTGCTCGAAAACAATTGCTCGAAAGACAATTGCTCGAAAACAATTGCTCGAAAAACAATTGCTCGAATGAACAATTGCTCGAAAGAACAATTGCTCGAAAAACAATTGCTCGAACGAACAATTGCTCGAATGAACAATTGCTCGAATTATCAAATTGCTCGAATGAACAAAATTGCTCGAATTATAGAATAACACAGTTTTCGATTTTATAAAAGTCAGTTATTCATGAAGTGGAGCTGCACCAAACAATGTTTGTTTCTTTTTAGTAATTGATCTTTAATCATTCTATAAATGATTTTAATTATTACTCATTCTGCATATAATCTATTTTTAGACCGTTTGTGTCATCTCGTATGTAACATGTGAATTGGAATCATGTGGTGAATCACTATAACTATTCATGTTTTTTTATCATAAGACCTGAAAATTTATTTATTACTAGCCTATTTGTATGTGACACCTCAATCGGTGAAATAACTCAAAGTTATGGCAGAGTTTTAATAAATTTACAATTTTTTTTCGGGTTTTATAATAAAAAAAATGAATAGTTGTGATTCACCACATGATTCCAATTCACATGTTACATACGAGATGACACAAACGGTCTAAAAAAATAGATTATGCAGAATGAGTAAAAATTAAAATCATTTATAGAATGATTACAGCACAGAGAAAAAATTATACTCATATCTAATGGGTCATCAATTTATGCTTTGAATCAATTTATTACGTGATTTGGTTGGACTTTATTCATGTTTTCACGCGTGTTAAAACAACTATGATGTGGTGTGTCATCAAACATTAGTTAATTCAATTCAATTTATATATTGAATCAACTTACTATGAGAGTTAAAAGTTACTTTTTTGAAAATTTTACTATGACAGAGTGTATTGAAGTAACTCACAACGACTGTTAATATAATGTATCTGGTGTATAAATTAACTTGCTATGCGAGTTGGCGCTACTTTTTTTAAGTTTAGGAGTGAGTGAAAACGACTGATTTGTTTTAACCAACGTCAATTTAACTACTTTTAAGTTGTACCTGCATCTCACCATGTAGGTAGGCGCAAAAATAACCAATTCATATGAGTCAAAACAAATCAAATTTGATTTGATTCAGCTAATCCTTTTTCTGTGTGTGATCACTTACTAAAAAGAAACCAGGACTGTTAGGTGCAGCTCCACTTCATGAATAACTGACTTTTATAAAATCTAAAACTGTGCAATTTTATAATTAGAGCAATTTTGTTCATTCGAGCAATTTGATAATTCGAGCAATGGTTCATTCGAGCAATTGTTATTCGAGCAATTGTCTTTCGAGCAATTGTTCTTTCGAGCAATTGTTCATTCGAGCAATTGTTTTTCGAGCAATTGTTTTCGAGCAATTGTCTTTCGAGCAATTTACCGGCTACCAGTTAATTCATACACTGCAGAATACATTGGATTAACAGTTTTTGTATGTTACTATAACACACTATGTCTTAGTTCATTTAACTCGCACCTAAACTTAAAAAAAAGTAGCGCCCACTCTCATAGTAAGTTAATTCATACACCAGATACATTGGATTAACAGACTTTGTGAGTTACTTCAACACACTATGTCCTAGTTGTTTTAACACATGTTCAAACTCCCAAAATGTAACTGTAACTCTCATAGTAAGTTGATTCAATCCATAAAATGATTTGAATTAACTATGTCTGGTGACACACCACGTCATTGTTGTTTTGACACACATGAAAACATGAATGAAGTCCAACCAACTCACGTAATAAATTGATTCAAAGCATAAAGTGTTGACCCATTAAATATGAGTAAACATTTTTCTCTGTGTATGACTATGGGTGAGATCATCTGATAGTATAGGAGATTCCCCCTTTTAATTATAGGAGTGAACATGGTAGATAACTTGGACATAAGCACCCCCAATTCTCTTCTATGATTATGGTAGAAAGGCTCCTTTAATCTCCCAAAATCTTCTATGTCCCCCCTATAATTTTCTCCCTGAGTGGAGGAGGTCATTATCAACAACTTTTGTAGGGCCTCAGGAGATGTGCCTCATACGATATAGGACACTTATTTTTTAATAATAATAATTTTTTTCCATCAATGATGACAATAATATTGATGCATTAGTAGTGCTTCTAATTCGCTATTTAAATATGTCGTTTCTGATGGAACACAGTGTATGTAATTTACAGTCCATATGCTGCATTTAAAGTCTAATAGACTGTTGGTCAATAACTTAATCATAATATTCAATCATTGGCTGCAGCAAATATCATCAAAATCATATTATTCATTACACACTGTGATTCATAAGATGCGTCATTTTTTAAATTGCGAATTAGAGGCACTTAATATAAGTCAAATACCATTATATAGATAAATCACTTTGAAGGATAAGAAAGGATTTTTTATTATTATTAAACATTTTTTCTCTTATATCAAATGAGACACATTTCCTAAGGTCCTACAAGAGTTGTTGAAAATGACCTCCTGCAGTCTAAAGAAAGAACGATGCACACTTCAGAACATTTTTGCATACTTTTTTGAGTCTTCTTGTTATATATTTGACCGAAGCTTTGAATATCCCAAGCAACCATGACACATTGTGCCAACATGGGCACTAGATATTTAGATGAGACAGAGATGGCAGACTGAACAGTAGCCTAGAAATTACATGGGGATGATGTGGTTTTCCATTTTCATGGAATGTTACCTTGGGAGAAGGTTGGCTCAATGTGACGAATCCATCCCATTGAATTGTCATATTGGCCCAACATGATTACTGTATAGCGTATCAACATTAAATGACTGAAACTTGATCAACATATTGGTAAAATCTTGGTCCAAGATGATTACAACATAACAGCCCATGCTGTCACCATGTTGGCCCATTTTGCAAAAAAACACACAGTACCAGCACGATTTGTACACCTAGTGCCTACATGAGCCCCATTAACTTGTGTTGCTTGGGATATTGCATAAGAGACTCATTGGAATTTGTTTTTTTTTATATAAACTCGAGTTTGTGCAGCAGCCCATATGTGAAAGTCCAAAGGGTTGAGATCTGGACTGTGTGCTGAATAGAAATTTATTTCCGTACTTTTGCATTTTTCTCTACCTCGAAACTTTTCCTAGGAAATTCTAGAGCTGCATTTGTGCAATGTGCAGTTGCATAAACCAAAGTGAAGAAGTTGCAGGCTGGGCTTCATAATGTGCTGGAGCAATCAGAGTTTTAAACACCATTAACCGATGACAAGTTGCTAAATTCATCAAGGAATGCATGAAGAGTTTAATACCTACAATCAGAGAAAGGATTAGTTGAATCAAATCAAATATGATTTGTTTTGACTCTTATGAATGGGTTATTTGTGCGTCTACCTACGTGGTGAGTTGCAGGTACTACATAAAAATAGTTAAATTGACGTGGGTTAAAACAAAACAGTCATTTTGACTCACTCCTAAACTTAAAAGAAGTACGCCAACTCGCTTAGTAAGTTAATTTATACACCAGATACATTGGATTACTAGTCGTTGTGAGTTCCTATAATACACTCTGCCATAGTTGTTTCAACATACTTTAAAATTCTCAAAAAAGTAACTTTTAACTCTCATAGTAAGTTGATTCAATCTGTAAAATTAATTGAATTAACTAATGTTTGATGACACACCACATCATAGTTGTTTTAACACACGTGAAAACATGAATATAGTCTAACCAACTTACGTAATAAATAGATTCAAAGCACAAATTGGTGACCCATTAGATATGAGTAAACTTTTTTCTCTGTGTATTATTTGTTTTCCAGATATTTCGATGATTTTCATTCGTATTTTTTCGATTTGTTTTTGATGGAGACAAAAGAACTTCTCATCTGTCCAAACAATTTAATTGGCAATGTTGGATGATTGCTTCAGAATCCACTTACAGAACTTTTATTTCTGTTTTTTGTTGATGGTTGAACTGAAGTGTAACGATAAAAACGGAAATCAAGTTATTGTATGAGGTTCCTCCACTGCGTGGTTTTGGTGAGTGAAATCTTTTGAAAAGCTTTTCTGAGAGAGCAACTGAGGGGTTTTTCAAAGAAACTATTCACCCACTAAATCACTGTTTCTATTCTTTATAGTTTTGTTTTCATTTGCTTTTTCTTGTAGATAGAACCAGTTTCTTTCAGGTGACAAGATTTTGCTGTCCTTTAGCGGGTCATTCATGGTCTGTCAGACCTTAAGGAATTCATTCAGGTGCTGAACGAAGACGTCCACTAACGATCAGTCTATCCGTCAGAGCATGTAGGTCACTGCAGGATAGACTACCGTGGTGTTCAAGAAGGACATAAGCCCCCCGGACGATACGAACCCCTCTTTTTTAATCTTTATATAATATGAATAAATTAAGATTGCTTTGAATCTCTCAGAATAAATGGTACTGCACACTTCATGATTATTTCACGAACAGGAGGATAGGCTCATATCCTGCACCCGTTCAGGCCATAAAAATAGCATCCTCCATTTGTGATAATTAATTAAGGTTAATGAGATGAGGGTTTGTTACGGCGCATACTAATCTAAAGAAACTCAGAAAAACTAAATCAAAGTTTTTTTATGTTAAATTATTGTCAGCAAGCGGCTAAGACTGACCACTGACCTGATCGCTCACCATTCACGGTCCGTTTTCCTTTCAGAACACTTAAACCCCGCCTCAAAAATCAAGCATCACCTGTTCTCATCCAGCCAACTGACAGTCTGACTGACAGGTCTAAAATACCCCCATTCACGATCAGTTATTACCTCCTCCAAAATTAACAGTTTTCTTGACGCAGTTCAGAGTTAGAATTTCCCCTACTTTACGTTTAATTTGTACTTTCCTATAAGAACCAAAGACTTCTATTTTTCTTCCATCATTAATAGAATGTACTTTCGACCACTGATCAATCGACCAAACGACATACTAATGACAAAACACAAGTATCACTTTCAGTTTCTTTTTTGAAATTGAAAGCTCCGATGCAGGGATAAATTTTTGCAAACCAACTTGTAGAAGTCGAAGCGAAAAAGTAGACTGGGACACCGTACCACCAGACATGACATCTATCTCACGAAAAATTTGACCATAAGTGTTGAAACTACCATGCAAGCTACTTTGAAGACTTGCATGATCTTCTCTCAGCAATGCTTTGGGAAGTCTACCATTCTCCGGTTTGGAATCAACAACTCCATACTGCTTAAATTGAGCCACAATATGTTGCACAATCGTTTTGGACCTTCATGTGGCAATAGAAATCTCTTGCAACGACAATTATATACTGTATCAGAGGGGAAACTTGTGGACATTTCTTGAGGATGAATAGAAGATGGATAACTCTTTCATATTGTGCAAAATTATTAGAATTTTGTGGTAGAAGATGTATTAGAGTGATATAGCAGAGAATTATTCACAGATTATTAAGCTAATTGCCAATATCCTCGAATATTTCAAAGTTTATGATAGCTACCCTTAAGTTTTGGCCAGAGCAAAATTTATTGTTTGAAGTAAAATGTGGAACTTTTCCTAGAATATTTGTTCAAATACTTTGAAATTTCATACGAATACATATGAGTTCTATATGAATATATGTGCAAAAGTTCAATAATGTGTGTTTTGTACTTTTTATGAAATTAAAGATTTAGATAACTTGTTTTTGCCTACCCTTATATGTTGTCCGCTACTGTATATTCTAATCAAATCTTTATATTAATCTTACTTACATAATGTCATCGGCACAACAATATCTCATTTGACTATCATCATGGCTTGACAATTTTGAAGTCAAATTAATATTGATTAATGATGGATAATCAATCAAATCAACAAATGAAACCAATTTATTCAGTTCCAATCACTATATGAAACAATGTTATTCAAGAATACAGTAGGCATAGTTAAAAGTAATCTAGTGCCGTTGTTCAAAAGCTTGAAAAAGCAGTGTTCAACAAACATCTAGCTCTTGCCCTGTTTTTGGATATTGAAGGTGCCATTAGCAACGTTTCTCTGGCGGCTATAAGGTCCGCTTTATTCAATGCAGGAATAGAGATACACCTGGTCACTTGGATCATGGGGATGCTGAAGAGCCAAAGGGTCACAGCTACTCTTGGTGATTATAGCATCTCGGTTCGTTTGACTAGGGGTACACCACAAGGAGGAGTTTTCTCACCATTCTTATTCAATCTGATGATGAGTGAACTTCTCAGGAAACTGACTAATGTTTCCGGAGTATATGCACAGGCTTACGCTGATGATGTACTCCTGCTATCAACTGGAATAGACTCTTTCACTATTAGTGAACGAGTTCAGGAAGGTTTGATGACTGTTGAGGAATGGGCCAGAGAATTTGGACTATCCTTGTGCAGCAATAAAACTTTTGCTACTATGTTTACATGGAAACGCAAATGGAAGTATCGCCCCCTAAGACTTATGGGACAAGAAATTCGGCTTGTGGACAGAGTAACTTACCTCGGAGTGGCCCTGGACTCAAAACTGAGCTGGATCCCCCATATAGTTGACAAGTCTGCTAAAGCCAATAAATGCCTCCTACTGTGTAGGAGAGCAGTTGGACAGACCTGGGGGCTTTCTCCAAAGGTCATGATGTGGATTTCCACCACCATGATTCGACCTATTATGAGCTACGCTGTTACGGTTTGGGCGGCGGGGCTGGAGACTCGGACATGCGACCTGTAGCTGTCCACACTGCAGCGGAAGGCTTGTATTGCCGTTTCATCGGCCTATTCTGGAACATCCACAGCCGCACTAGAGATGCTCCTCTGCCTGCCACCTCTGACTTCCTTTCTCAAAATGACAGCGGTGTCAGGTGCTTACCGGTTGAAGCAGGCGGGTTTGTGGAGAGGTGGTTACATCAAAGACACTTTGGCTTACCAGAGCCATGTGAATTGGTTAGACAGGAACTCCAGGGACCTACCTGTTCTAGCCTTTCGGGGAGACCTATGCAGCCCTCGGTTAAATCTACAAGTGAGATTTAAGACGAGTACTGTCTTCGACTGTGGTCTGTTTTACAAATGGCTCTAAGCTTGAATCTGGCAGAACGGGTGCAGGAGTCCACTTCCCTGGTAGGAATGATACTGACCTAGTTGAATATCTAGGTTATCACTCCTCCGTTTTCCAGGCAGAGATATTGGCGATCACTCTGGCAGCAGAGAGACTGACCAGCATCATTTCTGGAGAACCTGATGTGGAGAGAAATATCATATACTCAGATAGCCAAGCGGCAATCAAAGCCGTGGTTAGTTAGAGGATCAGGAGCCAAACGGTAAACCGATGTGTAAATGCCCTGAACTCTCTGGGGCACCTGGCTGACGTCTCTCTTCAGTGGGTTAAGGCTCACGTTGGTACCATTGGTAACGAAACCGCCGACTTCCTAGCTAAGGAAGCAGCTAAGACCTCATGTGAAGGACCCGAGCTCTTTCTGCCAGTGCCATATAGTGCATTAAACTTTCAGTTTACCAGTAGATTGCGGATAACTTCAGAAGAAGATGGGTCAACCTATCTTCTTGTAGACAGACCAAAGAGCTCTTCGAGCAGCCTCTGGATAGGAGAGGCTGTC
This sequence comes from Caprella mutica, assembly GCA_947561585.1. NCBI lineage: Eukaryota > Metazoa > Arthropoda > Malacostraca > Amphipoda > Caprellidae > Caprella > Caprella mutica. The sequence goes on from CANNZV010000545.1 coordinate 183,026, forward strand.
TGAGACTCTTGTCGTTGGCTCGAAGGAAACTTCGTCTTACCCTGCAAATTATAACAGGGGACGAAAATTTTGGATCCCATAACAGGATTACTGGAAAATGGACCAATGACACTTGCCGACGATGTGATCTTACCCCAGACACAAGGACTCATATTGTTGAAGAATGCCCTTCTTATCACAGGACTAGGGACTCTACTCTGGATGGATTTCTAACAGACCTCCACAGAATTAGTAGGACTCTCGGCTTCTCGCATCTTTCTACCTTTCTTGAAAGAATTGGGAGGCTATAGGCTTTCAACGACTAGTCTCTAGATCGGTTCAATGGGGATTTAGTACAGATGGGCCCACCTGCGGTCTGAGTGCTCACCCGCTTTCACAACAGCGAGCGGGGATCCTCTCAATAATAATAATAAATTTAGTGCTTTTGCCGGTTGATACCTCATAGTAGTACCTTGGCTAATCTCTAAAGTATTAAATCATTTCTTCATAAATTTTTTTCATCATTTAATATTGCTGAGCTCCTTTGAACTGATAAGAGGCTTCAACCAACTAAATAAATTGGGCTAGGTGGATTGTGTGCTGTCACCAGTGTGAACTCTTTCATGTGTATTGAGAGTATCTGAACGAAAGAATGCCTCATCACAATAATTGCATTTGAATGGCTTTTCACCAGTGTGAACTCTTCGATGCAAATTGAGATTAGATGAATGAGAGAACGTCTTATCACAATGACTGCATTTGAATGGCTTTTCACCAGTGTGAACTCTTTGATGTGTATTGAGATGAAATGAATGAGAGAATGCCCTGTCACAATGATTGCATTTGAATGGCTTTTCACCAGTATGAACTCTTTGATGTCTATTGAGATGAGATAATTGAGAGAATGCCTTATCACAATGACTGCATTTGAATGGCTTTTCACCAGTGTGAACTCTTTGATGTGTATTGCGATCAGATGACCGAGAGAATGCCTTATCACATTTATTGCATTTGAAAGGCTTTTCACCAGTGTGAACTCTTTGATGATTATTGAGATCATGTGACCAAGAGAATGTCCTATCACAATGATTGCATTTGAATGGCTTTTCACCAGTGTGAACTTTTTGATGCGACTTGTAAGAAGATGAGTGAGAGAATGCCTTATCACAATAATTACATATGAATGGTTTTTCACCAGTGTGAACTCTTTGATGACTTTTAAGATGGAATAACTGAGGGAATGCCTTATCACAATAATTACATTTGAAAGGCTTTTCACCAGTATGAACTCTGTGATGTGTAGTTAGATGAGTTGATTGAGAGAATGCCTTATTACAATAATTGCATTTGAATGGTCTTTCACCAGTGTGAATTCTTATATGACAAACAAGTATAAATTTGGAAGAAAATACCTTAGCACAATAGTCACATTTAAAAGGTTTTTCACCTGTATGAACTCTTTTATGTCTTTTGAGAGTTAATGATGAAGAAAATGTCTTATCACAATAACCACATTTGAATGACTTTTCTATAATGTGCTGGGTTACTTCCTTCTTAGGACTAATGGAGTATCTGAATTCTTCATTAGAAAGTGTTTCACATTGTTCCATGTTCTCTGTATCTTCAATAGTCATTTTACCTACAAATATTTTATTCATAACAGAATTAGATTCACTTTGGTTATCATAATCGAAGTTCTCATGTTTAATAGTTAAATCATCTTCTGGAGTTTCTTTCTTAACATCTTTATAGAGTGTATTTTGTGAGAGAAGTTCCTCTTGGTTCACTCCTTTTACTAGACAGTCATGAAGAACAACTTGACATGAGAAAACTGAAATATCTGGCTTGATATCTTCCTCTTTCAGCAAGTAGATCACATTGGATGTGTCAGCTATAACTCCCTCTCCATCTGCTATTGAACCTCCATCTACAGATTCCATCTGAAACAAGAGATTATAGGATACTTGATTCATCAATATCAATATATGAATAATTATAAACAATTTTGAAGTAGCAGACAAAAATAAAAGTTTCATCATAAACTAAGTCACTTACCATCATTTGGTGGCAATGTTTGAAAAATACTAATCTATGAATACAGTCACCAAGAGTAGTAAAAGATACCATAATGATAAAGTACTGCACTTATAGAAAGAAGAAATTAAAAGATTTACTATGAGATCAATTTCCTTAAATACAAGACTTCTTGAAAGAGTATAATCCTATCACTGATCAGGACAAATGAATCATGATGAAATAGTTAATTGCTCTAAATGGAAATTATTTGTTAATATGAATGATGGGGTGCCACATAATTTCTTCATTCAAGTTACCAATTCATGATTTAACATTAATATTTTTATAGCTCTATAATTTGAAATTGAAACTTTATATAATTTATCAACATTTTCTGGGTTTAAAAGTTGTTCTTCACCACTACGAGGTGATCCAAAGAGACACGAAGAGACTGAGCCAGTTAATCCAGCACATGGATGGCAAAAATAGTCACTCATGGATAAGAGACCCACACAGTCAGTGTGCATACCAATGGATGTGGCAAGGCAGAAGGAAGAGGAAAGATACAAAGAAAAGCTGAGGAAAAAGAACGCCAAACTAAACAAAACTCAAATATGACAAAGAGAAAGCTTTCTCGCACTTTGGGGTTGAATAATCAAGATGTCAAAAAGGAATGATAGGAAGTGTTCTTTTATGTCCCATCTGTATTGTGGACTAGAGGCACTACAACCCACACAATGGGAGGCGAAAGTGACCGTGAAACATGTTTTGGCTACAATTTACGTATTATTTTGTAAAATGTCACGTGTTAGACACAGTAAAATGTTACGTGTTTAGAAATTATGATGAAGAATGTCCAGAGATTAAGTGAGGCAAAAGCGGTGGAAATACTCGATATGGTTAAAGAGAATAGAATAATTTGTTTGACAGAGATACAAAAGATAAATTGATGATGGTAAAGTAGAGGTTGGAATAAAATTTGGCAAAGTATGAGAGATATGCCAGATAGAAAAGGAGGAATTCTCTGTGCTTATAGTGAAAATGAAATGGAGATTGAGAACTTGAAGAAAGACAAAGAGTAAGGATATACTGTATTTGGAGGGCACAGAAGGAGATATGAACATGAGCATTGTAATAACTAAGCTGAGGACAGGAAATGAAGTTGAGATAGAACTATTTGATGAGCTCATAATATGAGTAGGGATATAGTGAGCGTAGAGGAATTGGAGGCAAAGTATTTGATAATTATAGAGGATTTGAATGGACACCTAGAATATTTAAGGCAGCAAGTAGAAAATTGAAAAGTGAGGATCATAAATGGGTTTAGAGAGAGGTAGCTATAGCATGATTTAACTGAAATGTGACCAGAGGTGAGACTCCTATAAGATACTTATGGGATTATTGAGAAACGGGATAGGGGAGCAGATTGAGGAGAATGGGATGAGAAGAGACGAGGGAGGCATAATAGAAGATAACCTGTTGCAGGAGTTTGTTCAGGAGGCGGGTGAAGATGATTGTAGTAGCGATTGACTTTAAGAAAACTTTTGACTCAATCAAGAGAAAAATGATACTGGAGGTTTTGCAGGACTCATAGGAAGAGAGGAGTGTAGTGGAGCTGTTCAAGAGGGTGTGTAGTGAGGATGCTCACGATGGATGAGCAGAGGGAGGTTGAAGTGGAGGTCGAGAGTGGCATTAGACAACGTTGTACGGTATTGACGGTGTTGTTCAGATTGATTTCATGTTAGATTATTGAGGATGAAGCTGGAGGGAGTCCGAGTGGGGAAAGTGAAGAGTTGAGACATGTGGCTGGTAGATACGGATTGATGGAAATTGAGGGAATTTTAGCGGTGGATGAGATCCCATGGATAAAGCAAAGGAAAAGGAAGATAATGACCGATACAGAATAAAGCTGAAGAAGAAGAACATCAAACTAAACAGAAACCTAACAGATACAATAGAAATTACAAAGAAGGTCACAGGGTAGCCTCAAGAAATTTTAACATCTAAATAGAATCTCATATATAAAAATTGGAAATAGCTACTCACCACTGGAGTTTGATCAGAAGATGAATCTATTAGGAACTTATCAGCTGGACCAGGAGATGGATCAGTCAGCAACTGAACAATTTGACTGTAAGGATTTGCCTGAGAAATGAAACAGTACAAGGTAAAATATTTGCAGATATTGAATTAGTAGCTGTCAATTTGGTAGGTAAATCGATTGATTTAAATTTTCACAACAATGGTAGAAAAAATTGGGTGAAAAATACACGTGAGAACAAAGAGAGCCAATTAAACTCGCCTTAAATCCAGGGAGTTGATGAGAAGTTAGAAAGAGAGGAGACTCAGCACTTTAAATCTAACAATGAGCAAAATGTAAATATGCTCACTACATATTCAGAAAGTTCTATTTGGATAGTCTGCACAATTAACATTTTCTTGTTGGTTTTTCTTCACACAATATTTGAGTGGTACTACAATTTTGAATTGCACAAGAAACAACAGTATAAGAAATTAATTCATATATATGAAATAACACCATAGATAGGTAAAAATTACTAAATTACCACAAATTTATCAGTTATTTTTCTCTGGAAATAACAAATCAACATTTAATTTTTTAGTTTAAATTTTGAAGGATAGCCTTCATTTTTTTGTTATAAAAATTTGGCTAAATTATTATTCTACCTCTTTACCAATCTGATGAGCCTTCAAAGATTTATATAATCTCCAGAAAACTAATGTTCACCTCAGTGAGAATTGATTCAAAAGTACCCCTGTCTTTCCAAGAAATTATTGCTTAAATGAGGTATTGTTACAGAATGATTCTCAGATAATAATCTCCCATACCTATTGTAGCTACTTCACCAGTTGCCTAGGATTTTACCACACTATTTTACTAGGGTTAGCTGGAAAATAGATATATGGTGAGCATTGCAAATCATTTCCTTATTATGATATAATTTAGCAGAGTAGTTGAGCTAAAACTGAACTTGTGTCAGTATGTAAGATATGCGACATTACTAGTAAAATTCTGCTTGAATAATCCTGAGCTTTCTCCTACATTTGCATGTATTTACTGAGAAAATATGCCAAAGCCCAAATTGAAGGTTTTCTTTGCAAACATTGTACCAGTTTCTACAGACTGGATCGCTATGGCAAAGAGTGATCTCACTACCTAACAACGTCCTAACTACTTATTTGTATAAAAATGTGTTGCTTTGATTCCATAACACTAGCAAAGTACTTCCATTGGTATTTAAAAAGCTTTCATGAGTGGCTCATGCTTTAGGAATTTGATTTGTCAGGAAAAGCATATGTACTAATATCAAAGTCTGATTTGATTACAGTAGTCACTCATCAATCACAAGGTTTGTAGGTATGTTCACAGTGCTGCAATTTACAGATTTCTGAAGAAAAAATACCAAAGTAAACAATGGAATACAAAGTCAATTGGTGATTGTTATTCAGCAAATAAGTTAATAGTCAAATTTTGAATGTCATTCATGACAAAGTTGATTGTCAAACGTTCTACAGAATATTACATAATATTTTTAGCAATTAAATACAAAATTAGAAACATTCATTATTTCCCTGCAGATTATTTGAATTCTAATAATTTTAGGTATCTACTAATGAATTTTTATGCTAATTTCGTGCATAATAAACCACAAAATGTGGAGCAAAGTAATTGATTCATGAGAAGATGAGATAGTACTTTAAATGTACAGCTTCAAAGATAAGTTGAATAGAAAGACATTGCCTAACTATTTAAATTCTAAATTCAATATTGATTGAAAATAGGTATATTGTATATATCAAATCTTCCCAACCAGGGGTAGCTACTAGTGATGGGAGGAGTAATCGGAATTGTATCGGAATAATTGAAGAATCGGGATTTTCCAGAGAGTCGGAGTTCTAAAATTTTAGGGCGATTCCGATACCTAAAACTATTATTTGTGTAGCTAATATTTTTAATATGGTAGCTAATAGGTATAAGTATAACTTATAAAGTACTATGTATTTCTAGATATGGTCCAACTCAATACTGCCTAATAAGTTAGTAAATACAGGGTGGGGCGTAAGTTTGGAAGCAATTTTTCAAACATTAATATAAATCTTAAAAATAAGTTCCTAAGTAGGTGATAGGGTTCGAACTATAGTAGAGACACTACATTATGACGTAGCAGTGTTATTTTTTACAAAAATTTAGTCAATTCAAAAATGTCAGACAAAAGAGAAGCCATTATTGCTCTAAACCGTGACGGGAAGTCCGATTCCGTCATTTCAAAGACTCTTTCAATAGCGAGATCGACTGTTTGGAAGTATGTGAAGCGTTTTAATGAGAGAGGAGACTTGACTGATTGTCCAAGAAGTGGTAGACCACGCTCACAACGCATCAAATAACTGATAAAATGTGCCCAAGAGAAGATCAGTAGGAACCCGAAAAGGTCAATACGATTGTTAGCCAAAACAGCTAATGTGAGTCCCAGAACAATGAGAAGAGTTGTCAAAGAAGACCTAAAGATGTCCTCTTTCACCCTCCAAAAGAAACAGACTCTGTCAGAAGCTGTAAAGAAAAAGAGATTGGAGAGAAGCAAAGCACTTCTGAGAGAATTGAAGTCTGGCACGGCTGGTGAAATTGTTTGGTCTGATGAAAAAATTTTCACAGTGGAAATGGCTCACAACCGGAGGAATGACAGAATAATTGATAAAAGTGCAAAAGATATCCCATACAACCAAAAAACTGTCCACAGAACCATGAAACCTGATTCAGTAACGGTCTGGGCCGCCGTTTCAGAAACTTGGAGATCTCCTTTAATTTTTGTGGAACAAGGCGCCAAAATCAATGCTAAATGTTATATTGAGAATACTTTGACGCCAATGTTGGAGTCAGCTAAGGATCACTTCGGTAATGACACTCTATGGACATTTCAGCAAGACGGCGCGACTTCACATACTGCAAATGTCACTCAAAACTGGTGCCATGACCATCTTCCACGGTTTTGGTCCAAAGAAATGTGGCCTCCCTGCTCCCCATATGTTAATCCTATGGACTTTTCAGTATGGTCCATTCTTGAATCAAAGGTCTGTGGTAAATTCCATCGCAGTGTGGATGATTTAAAGCATTCGCTCCAGAGATCTTGGAAGGAAATTTCACAAGAACAGTTGCGTGCCGCAGTAGGAGGAGTTCGGAAGAGATTTGAGGCTGTTATTAAAAACAAGGGGGACATTTTGAATAAATTTATGATTTTTGAATTCTTAAAACCCTTATGTAATAATACATAACTGTAAATTATTAAATATATTTTTCGTTGGATTAAAATATGCACTTTCATTTGCTTCCAAACTTACGCCCCACCCTGTAGTTAAATGTCCGTTTACCTTAATTTCAATTAAATTAAAATATATTCCAGACTTCAATAGTTTAACAATCAACTTAGTCTAGGCGTCAAGGTGTTGCCAAATTTCCATAGGAAGCAGCAGTAAATTTTCAGTGAGGGGAAAATCTGGAAATCTTACAATTACCAGAGTGGCTAATCTTACAATTACCAGAGTGGCTAATCTTACAAGTACTAGAGTGGCTAATCTTACAATTACCAGAGTGGCTAATCTTACAATTACCAGAGTGGCTAATCTTAAAATTACCAGAGTGGCTAATCTTAAAATTACCAGAGTGGCTAATCTTACAATTACCAGAGTGGCTAATCTTACAATTACCAGAGTGGCTAATCTTACAATTACCAGAGTGGCTAATCTTACAATTACCAGAGTGGCTAATCTTACAATTACCAGAGTGGCTAATCTTACAATTACCAGAGAGGCTAATCTTACAATTACCAGAGTGGCTAATCTTACAATTAACAGAGTTGCTTGCTATCTTACAATATCATTTTCATTTAGGATTTTTTTTTTCAAAGGTTATGAATTAAATGTTCACTGCTTAGAGTGGAATCAAAAGGTTAGCCATGAATCTATTCTTTAAGAATTTAAAGCTTAATCTTTAGCTTAATGATCACTCAAAAAAATAATGTGTTAAAAGAGTTTGAATAAAACATTTCTGGCCTTTTCATATAAGTTTCAGCCCAAATATAAACACTACAAAGTACAAGTTAACTTATGAAACCATTAATAAATTGAAGATTTAAAATGGTACTTGGTAAGGTATCATTAGGTAGCTAAATATCTAGCCCAATAAAAAGTAATCAGGTATTGGGAATCGCATCAAGAATTGTAGCAAGAATCTATTAATTTGGATAGAATCGGACTTGTATCGGAATCGTTAAATTTTTTGGTATTGTCCCACACTAGTAGCTATGTGTACCCCAGGTGGTGAATTTTTAAATCTCAGGTGGTACATATTGAGGCTTCAGTAAAAGTCTAGGGATGGGACGATACCGATACTTTACAAAATCAACTGATACCGATACTTGCCGATACCGATACTTCTCAACAAGTGCCGATACCGATACTTTGAATAGCTACATTCTTACTTTCTATTGGCTACAACCTAACTCATTCACTTTAAAGGAGTTCACTAGCGTCGGACCGGGTGGCTTTGCGCATTTTCCGCATACTTTGATTTTACGAAAAAACTAGAGAAGTCAGCAATCTTATTTTTTCGTGTGCAGATAGATGAAGGATAGACCTAGGTGCTCATCAAGTTTCAACTCTTTAAGTTCAATAGAAAAAAAGTTATCATCGAAAAACTGTGCGCAAAGATCGTGGGGATAAACCGGGTGAATTTTGCGCAATTACCGGGTGTACTTGCGCACTGCGCAAATTCACCCAATGTGAAACTGCGCAGTGCGCAAGTTCATCCTATGTATAAATTGTGCATAGAAAATCTAACCCCGATATGCTATGCAACTGCCGTGAATCTGCCCCAATCTGCTGTGCAATTGCAGTGAGGCTGCTGTGGAATTGCCGTGATGCTGCTGTGGAATTGCCGTTAGGCTGCTGTGGAATTGCCGTTAGGCTGCTGTGGAATTGCCGTGAGTCTGCTGTGGAATTGCCGTGAGTCTGCTGTGGAATTGCCGTGAGTCTGCTGTGCAATTGCCGTGAGTCTGCTGTGGAATTGCCGTGAGTCTGCTGTGGAATTGCCGTGAGTCTGCTGTGGAATTGCCGTGATTCTGTTGTGGTATTGCCGTGAGTCTGCTGTGATATTGCCGTGAGTCTGCTGTGGTATTGCCGTGAGTCTGCTGTGGTATTGCCGTGAGTCTGCTGTGGAATTGCCGTGAGTCTGCTGTGGAATTGCCGTGAGTCTGCTGTGGAATTGCCGTGAGTCTGCTGTGGAATTGCCGTGAGTCTGCTGTGGAATTGCCGTGAGTCTGCTGTGGAATTGCCGTGAGTCTGCTGTGGAATTGCCGTGAGTCTGCTGTGGAATTGCCGTGAGTCTGCTGTGGAATTGCCGTGAGTCTGCTGTGGAATTGCCGTGAGTCTGCTGTGGAATTGCCGTGAGTCTGCTGTGGAATTGCCGTGAGTCTGCTGTGGAATTGCCGTGAGTCTGCTGTGGAAATGCCGTGAGTCTGCTGTGGAAATGCCGTGAGGCTGCAGTAAAATTGCCGTGAGGCTGCTGTGCAATTGCTGTGAGGCTGCTGTGCAATTGCTGTGAGGCTGCTGTGCAATTGCTGTGAGGCTGCTGTGCAATTGCCGTGAGTCTGCTGTGCAATTGCCGTGAGTCTGCTGTGCAATTGCCGTGAGTCTGCTGTGCAATTGCCGTGAGTCTGCTGTGCAATTGCCGTGAGTCTGCTGTGCAATTGCCGTGAGTCTGCTGTGCAATTGCCGTGAGTCTGCTGTGCAATTGCCGTGAGGCTACAGTGCAATTGCCGTGAGGCTACAGTGCAATTGCCGTGAGGCTGCTGTGGAATTGCCGTGAGGCTGCTGTGCAATTAACGTGAGGCTGCTGTGGAATTAACGTGAGTCTGGAGTGTAATTGCCGTAAGGCTGCTGTGCAATTGCCGTGAGTCTGCTGTGCAATTGCCGTGAGTCTGCTGTGCAATTGCCGTGAGTCTGCTGTGCAATTGCCGTGAGTCTGCTGTGGAATTGCCGTGAGTCTGCTGTGGAATTGCCGTGAGTCTGCTGTGCAATTGCCGTGAGTCTGCTGTGCAATTGCCGTGAGTCTGCTGTGCAATTGCCGTGAGTCTGCTGTGCAATTGCCGTAAGGCTGCTGTGCAATTGCCGTAAGGCTGCTGTGCAATTGCCGTGAGTCTGCTGTGCAATTGCCGTGAGTCTGCTGTGGAATTGCCGTGAGTCTGCTGTGGAGTTGCCGTGAGTCTGCTGTGGAATTGCCGTGAGTCTGCTGTGGAATTGCCGTGAGTCTGCTGTGGAATTGCCGTGAGTCTGCTGTGGAATTGCCGTGAGTCTGCTGTGGAATTGCCGTGAGGCTACAGTGCAATTGCCGTGAGTCTGCTGTGGTATTTCCGTGAGTCTGCTGTGGAATTTCCGTGAGACTGCTGTGAAATTGCCGTGAGACTGCTGTGAAATTGCCGTGAGACTGCTGTGGAATTAACGTGAGTCTGCTGTGCAATTGCCGTGAGTCTGCTGTGCAATTGCCGTGAGTCTGCTGTGCAATTGCCGTGAGGCTGCTGTGCAATTGCCGTTAGTCTGCTGTGCAATTGCCGTGGGGCTGCTGTGCAATTGCCGTGAGGCTGCTGTGCAATTGCCGTGAGGCTACTGTGCAACTGCCGTGAGGCTGCTGTGCAACTGCCGTGAGGCTGCTGTGCAACTGCCGTGAGGCTGCTGTGCAACTGCCGTGAGGCTGCTGTGCAACTGCCGTGAGGCTGCTGTGCAACTGCCGTGAGGCTGCTGTGGAATTGCCGTGATATAGGAGTATCGGGGATGAATATCACAGGTTTATTAATGAATAAGAGCTCTTTAACTTTATTAATAAATGTGCGCAAGTCCACCCGTGAATTAAAATATTCCCAGGGTGATGTTGCGCATCTAGTATATTGGTTATATCTCAGTAATTTATAATTATTATCAAAATCATCTTACATGACGTTAATCTGCAGTAAATTATGCGTATCCAACGTAAATTGCAATCAAATTGGAGCCTAATTATCAACACTACAGCATAGTTCGCGGAGATTCGATTCTAGTCCAAAATAATTATTTTGCCATAAAAAACATAGGTCTCTGTTTGAACACTTAGTATCTATACCTAATCTCTTACGATTTTCGTGAAATTTATGCACTAGGGGGTTTAAGAGCTGCTCTTTCCAATGGTGTTGTCAGATTTGAAATATTTTCACGCATTCACCGTCAATTACCGATGCGCAACTTCACCCGGAATGTTGAAGTGCGCAAAGCCACCCGGTCTGACGCTATATAGACTCATAGAGGTACTGTAACTATCAATATTGTTTCTTATATGACCCATCTCAAAACAGAAAACTTATAGTAGTTTAAAAGAATAATAGTATTTATTCATGAAAAGAATATGTTCTATTCAATTTTTTTTTTTTCATAACGAGAATATTTTCTCATATAAAGAATATTATTTATTTTAATTATGCTCAAGACTATATTTTCTACAAAGCTCATAATATTGCATCCCTAGTTATTACAGTAGTAATGGTCTTTAATTAAGTTAATACAGTAGACTCTTTACAAAATGGGTAAATAATATAATTGTCTTGGGGCCCAATTGTTGTTGGCCCAATTTTCCTGAGCCCAACTGTCGGCGGGCCAAATTGTCCTGGGCCCAACTATCCACGCTTATATTAGGAGGGGGGAGGGGGGAAGGTACACCTAAACATAGGGGACGAGTGTGTGTTTTGTTCATCTCGTGTACGTAGTGATGCAGTCAGTAAGAGTTGTTCACCCAGTTGTAATTCACCCTCATGGGCAGTTCACCTGGTGGCAATTCACCCACATGGGAAATTCACCCAGTGGCAATTCACCCACATTGGCAATTCACCCACATGGGCAGTTCACCCAGTGGCAATTCATCCAGATGGGCAGTTCACCCAGTGGCAATTCCCCCACATGGGCAGTTCACCCAGCGGCCCAGATTGCATTAGTTGTTGTCCAAGAGCCGCCATTTCACCAACAGGTTATTTGAAGAGCCGTGGGAATATCATATCTGAGCCGTGGGATAAAAACTGCAAGCAGTGGGAAATAAAGCGAGCCGTGGTGGAAGGAGCTATTACTACCTAGATTTAGTTACTTATAATTAACTTATAAACAGACTGGGAATATTTGATCAAGTGAAAATTAGACCAAGTAGACATATCTGAGTTTTAGCCTTTTGAAATCGAAGCCAATTAATAGGCTTTAACTGACACTCTGTAACATGGATCATGCAAGACTGTATTTCATTGTAAATTCCACTGACTTGTCAGTTGTCAATGGAATTTTTCCCCTCAGAAAATAATATTCTATCAAAGTCAGTGGATTTTTAGCTATTAATTCCTATGTTACAATTACCTAATTAAAAAATATTGGTGGTAAAATGGGCAAAAAGTTAGTGGATCAGAAAATTATTAGAAATTGTTGGTGAATTTTTTCAGCTTTTTGAAAAAAGTCAGAGGGATTCTGTGCACAGTGCATCAAATACAGAATCCCAAATTGCCCCAAAAAATAAATATCTGGAGACAGGTCAGTCTGCAGAATGTGTCTCTTCTCCTGCAGAGAATTTAATTTGAGAGACAGTTACTCTCTGACTCTCAGTACCAGATTCAGAATCTCCTGCAGCTAAATTAATGGTAAGATAGGAATTAATTCAAAATCTCCCGCAGCTAAATTAATGGTAACATAGGAATTAATTCAAGATCTCCCGCAGAGATTTCAAATTTCTTAAATTCAATCAAAAACTTCTGCAGAGAGTCTTGGAATAATGTTCCATATTCTGCAGACTGGGAAACAGGAGACTGATTGCACATGCTTTACACTACTCTATGATCTGTATCATTGTACGTTCTATATAGAGGTACTAGGTACCAGTCTGCAGAGTAGGTAGGGGACATTTTAAACATTTTCTGTGCAAACAATCCTTAATTTCCTTCTATATAATTCCAGTTTGTATTTGGTGCACTGAACTCCTCTGACTTTTTCAAAAATCTGAGAAATAGCTGCCAACATTTTTCATCAATTTGTCTAGTCCTCCAACATTTTTCCAGTTTCTCCTCCACCATGTTTTAAAGTATGGACAAAGTCGCCAGTATATTGGTAACTTTTGAAGTTTCAAGGGGTTAAAAAAGTTGAAAAACATCAAACATGTAAATATCAAGTAAATCACTCCTAAAATAGTCTTAAGAGATACACATGCATCAGGCCATGTTTCGAAGTATGGACAAAGTCGCCAGTATACTCAGTACTGGCGACTTTTGAGGGGTGAAATAAGTTCAGAAACCTGTAAATAACAAGTAAATCTGAATCACTCATAGATATTCTCAAGTGGTGCACATGCATCAGACATGATGCATAAGGATGTTTTCAACCAAATTGTATTTGGTGGTAAATTGCAATGATATCTCGGGAGACATTCAATTTCTCAAATAAAAAAATTCCTGCAATGTCAGAGGATATTTGGCTATTAATTCCTATATTACAATTAATTCTAGGAGGAGAAACTGAAAAAATGTTGGAGGACTAGACAAATTGATGAAAAATGTTGGCAGCTATTTCTCAGATTTTTGAAAAAGTCAGGTGTTCAGTGCATCAAATACAAACTGGGTTTTCAAGTGTAAAATCATTACTAGGAAGTTCTATTTCTTCTTCAAAGTATCTTGGATATGGCGACCTCGATCCTTATTATCACCAAACTGGCGACTTTCCTGCCACACAGTCACACTTTGAAACATGGGCATCAGGCAATACCTAGTTCAAAAGTATGTACCAAGTCGCCGATTAATTGTCGACTTGAAATTTGTGAAAATAAGTATCTTTCACATATATAGACGACTAATGAGCACTTAAATTAGATTTAAAAGTAAAATTGGTGACTCATAATCATAAACAGCGGAACCGCGCTGTTTCTCTGTTGAAATGTAAACAAAGCCACCATTTTGTTTTGATACTACACGCTCCATGATGTAGCTATAATTCAAATTGTGTATCAGTTTTCTGTTTTTGGTGTTCTTTAGTTATGAATGATGTGGTCACTACTTGTCATTTTAATTTGATGCTCTCTGACTAATTATCGGAAAAAAAACAAATGAATAACTATGAAAGAAAGTATGCCTCTCTCAGACTCTCTGTGATTGGCTGGTATCAGTTGTATGCCTCTCTCTGATTGGCATTTGGCTGATACGTTCTCAATTAATTTAGGCCAGTCTGTATTTGGTGCACAAAATCCCACTGACTTTTTGAAAAAGATGAAAAAATCCACCACAAATTTCCAGTAATTTGGCTGATCCACCAACATTTTACCCATTTTTCCACCGAAAATTAATGGTAACATAGGAGTAAATAGCTTAAAATCCACCGACTTTGCCAGAATATTATTTTCGATGGAGAAAAATTCCACCGACATGTCGGTGGAATTTACCATGAAATACAGTCTGGAATTTAGGTATTTATATTAATATAGGTATATCGATGACTGTCGACTTTCAAAATTGGAATTAAATTATGACGACTGGCGACTGCATTACTAATTTTAGTTGACTTATATTGAAAAAAAAAAGATATATTGGCGACTCAATGAACATTCTCTGATTTCTAAAACTACTAACTAGGAGCAGAGGCAATAGGCATGAAGTATAAGCGTAAGCCTTGGCAAGTTGGCAAAATAGAGTCATTTTCTGTGCAAACAATTCTTAATTTCCTCCTACATTAACATGTATTTTACTGAGAACAGAATCCAAAATAGAGGATGTCTTGGAGAACTCTTTACCAGTTCCTGCAGTCTGCAGTCTGGTTTCATGGTAAATTTCACCGACAAGTCGGTGGATTTTTAGCTAATTAATTCTATGTTAGTGTTACCACTTACCATTAATTTCCGGTGGAAAAATTGGTAATATGTTGGTGGATCAGCAAAATTACTGGAAATTTATGGTGGATTTTCATTTGTTCAGCTTTTTCAAAAAGTCAGTGAAATTTTGTGCACCAAATACAGACTGGGACCAGTCTCGCCAGTCTGTATTTGGTGCACAAAATCCCACTGACTTTTTCAAAATGCTGTAAAAATCCACCATAGATTTCCAGTAATTTGGCTGATCCACCAACATTTTCCCAATTTATCCACCGAAAATTAATGGTAACATAGGAATAAAATCAATAAATAGCTAAAAATCCACCGACTTTGACAGAATATTATTTTCAAAGGGATAAGATTCCACCGACATGTCGGTGGAATTTACCACGGAATACAGACTGGCAGTCTGCAGAATATGGGACATTTTTAACATTTTCTGTGCAAGAAACAAGCCTTAATTTCCTCTTACCTATATTTACATATATTTTACTGTGAACAGAAGCCAAAATAGAGAATTTCTTGGAGAACAGTTTAGTGAGTTTACCAGTTCTTGCAGTCTGGGACTGGGAGAACACTTTACCATTTTTTGCCATCTGGGATAGCTAATTTGTATCATTGTATGCAGATTACTGATAAATGGAGATAATTTGATAATTGTTGTGTCAAATTTATGACTAACACCAGACGATACCTAATAGTTAGATATACTACCTAAGGCTGAATCCAATGTTCATACTACACAGTTAAATTCTACACAGGTTACAGGTTGTTGGTCCCCCCACCTCAGTAGGCAGTATCGCTTAAATATCAGCACTAAGTTTCCATTTCGTCATTAAATTGACTAGAACACGGATGAATGGATTTTTTGGCGTGCACGGTCACCCAACTGTCTAAAATGCGGAAAAAAGGAATTTGCGTGCACATGCACGCATTACGCAACTATCTAAAAACGCGGAAAATGGAATTTTTTGGCATGTACGCTCATGCATCGGTCTAAAATGCGGAAAAAAGGTATTTGCGTCCACGCTGAGACGCTCACGCATCTGTTTAAAACACAAAAAAGGGATTTTGACGTTCACGCTCACGTATCTGTCTAAAATTCAACTTGCACGCTCACGCCACTTAGAGCTGATAAGAATTGGAAAGAAAAATGAAAACAATAGACCACTGCTTGTGAAACTCGGAAGTGAGGAGGAGAAAAACTGGGCCTTAAGTAATGCAAAGAAACTGAGGAATTCAGGGAAATTTGAAAGGGTATACCTGGCGAGAGACATGACAGAAGAAGAAAGGAGAAAAGATAGACAACTGAGAGAGGAATTGAGAGATCGTAGGCAAAGAGAGGGAGAATCTAGTTTTATAATCAGGCGAGGAAAAATTATAAAGATTGATAGAAGAGAGCAAGACCAGAGAAATGGAGGAGACTCACAAGAGCACAGACATAAAGTAACAACAGGTGGAAATGGAGGAGGAACAGATCAAAGACAAAATGTGACAGATGGTGGAAACAGAGGGGGAGCAGTGTGGAGGCGAGGTGCTAGTGGGGGTGGAAGCAGAGGAAGAGCAGACCTGAGGGAGAGTGTGATGGAAGGTAGAAATTTTTGAAGAGAGGAGATGGGGAAGAGAGGAGAGGTACAAGGATTAACAAATGAGAAGTACACAGAAGTATATGGACTATTGGAAGACAGAACAGTTGTATGCCTTAAGCCCGTATTACACTGTGGCGCTCGCTATGGCGGTCGCCACAGTTTTGTTATTTTTCTCTCTAACTCCGCCCCTTTTCTCTCTAATAGCGAAAAATGTCTTGGCGAGCGCCACGAAATTGTGATCGCTCACTGCGCGATAGAACCAACACCGCCACCGTTTTAGAGGTGATGAAATTGTCACTGAAGCCTGCTAAAGAGATTCGAAGTAGTTGAAAAAGTATTTTGTTTAATTTTAAAAGTTATTTAAGACAAAAAAACAATGAACGCATCTGTGTAGTGTCCAGTGTTGCCTTACAATCAATGGAATTAAACTTTTTAATATATACGCAAGGAATTGCTTCACACAACTATCAAAAAGATAATTAACTGAATATATATATTCGTGATGACATCGAATTTTATTGGTACGATTCATTTCATAGTAAATTTTTCAATTTTCCCTAAGTTTCAATGCACGATCACCGCCATATCGACTCGTCTAGTGTAATAGCAATTTTGAGTATGGTGAGCGCCACATCTGTAGAGAGAGACAACAGCGCTATGGCGAGCACCACAGTGTAATACGGGCTTAATAGAAACGCAGAAAAAAGTTGATAACATCAGAGTGGGGAAACAAGTGGAGGTGATAAGCAGTATGAGGAAGATGGAGGAGAAGAAGGGAGGAGGCATAATGGTCCTGTATGAGGAAAATAGTGGTATATTTCTGGAGAAGACAGAGGAGGAGTATGCTGACTGCATGGTGATGGAGGGAAGGATGGAGAAGGAGAAGATAAACCTTGTAATAGTATATTTAGGAACTGGAGGTGAGAGAGTGGTGTTGCAGAGAAACAGAGAGATGCTCCAGTACATTAAAAGGAAGGTGGAGGATGCAGATGGAAGAAGAGAGATGATACTGGTGGTGTGGGACTTCAACGGGCATCTGGGATACATACGTAGGATATCAACAGGAGAACGAGAATGGAAAGGAGATCAATAGGTTTATTGAGGAGACTGGCTTGCTGCTGATGAATATAGATGAGAAATGAAACGGAGTATAGTACACATGGGAGCGAGGAGAGAGCAAGAGTGTGATAGACCTGGTGATGGTAAATGAGATGGCATATGGTAAAGTGAAGAAAGTGGAAATAGATAGTAACAGAGATGTGATAGATGTATCAGACCACTGCCTGATTGAGGTGGTAATTGATATGGAGAGAGATGGAGGGAAGAAGAACGTGGGGTGGAAGGAGGTAACGTACTATAGCACAAAAGAGGAAAAAATGAGGAGATATGTGGAGAGAATGGAAGAAGAAGTGGAAAGAGAAGAGGCAGGGTCAATGAGATATATAAATGAGGCAATAAGGAGAGTTGCAGATGAGGTGCTGAAAACTAGATGCAGCACATAGAAACGGAGAGGAGGAGGAGAGACGGGAGGCTTGGAGAGCATATAGAGAACAAAAGGAAAAGGTAAAGAGAATGATTAGTGAAGAAATGAGGATATATGAAAATAGGATAGCAGAAGAGATAAGAGACATGCAGGGAGGAAGGGACTTGTGGAAGATGGTGAGGAAGCTAAAAGAAGAGAAAGTTAATGGAAATAGAAAACTGAAGCTGTATACAGAAGAAGGAGATGAACTAGAAGAGGAAAAATATGAAGAGGAAATAAAGCAATTTTGGTAAGGAATATATAAGATGCATGATAATAAGATGGAAGATGTGTGGAATGAGGAAACAAAAGAAGAATATGAGAGAACACTCAGGAGAACTAGAGAGAGGGAAGCTAACCCGGAGGAGATGTGGCTACCCAGACTGGCAAACCCTTACTGGAATGTAAAAGTGATGGAGATGGTGATAGAGAGGGAAGATGTGAGGAAGGCATTGGGAGGTCTGAAGAACAGGAAAGCAGCAGGATGTGACGGGCTGAAACCAGAAATGTATAAGGTACTGCAAGGGAGTGACATATGTGTGGAAGCTTTGAGGAGAGGACTGGAGGGAGTGATATGGGAGGGAGGAGAGCCAGAGGAGTGGAAGGAATCAAAGACTGTTGTCGCGTTGATGCTCATCAGCACGATTTCCTTATTTTATTATTAAATATATGAGGTTTTATATTAGGTTTTTTCTTTCGTGGGAATTCCCACTGTTACTCCTGGGTATTTTTCTCCCGGCCTTTCATTGCCAAAGAGTTAGTTGTTGAGGGAGGTTGTGCACTTTCGCTCACTCTCCGCCTTCCTTTGTTCTGCACTCCATAAACTCTTACTAAGATCGCATGAAGTGAGTTATCTTTATTATTTGCTATAATCACTTTGACTTATTATTATTCTTTGCATTAATTATATATTGTTTAGCTGAGTCATTTATTCTATCGTTTGTGATTGTATCACTGATTTATTTATGTACTTTCATATATAGCATATTTCTTATACCTATTCCTTATTGTTATAGGTCACTAATTTTACGAGGATTGAAATGGATAGTAAGAACAGCCTGTTTGTTTCTCTGCCCTTGATTATGCGGAATTAGTCCGCTACAGTGACTTCAGAAATCTTCAAGCTAAGAGTTGGCTGTGAGTTTTCCCGCCATTCGACGCTGGGCCCTCTGACGTAACAGTGACGTCACGAGTGTGTATGTATGTACGCCTTTTGTACAAGCTAAGCCATATTCACCTCAATGCACACTGACCAACTGCGTAGCACTCTGAACTCTCAGGGAAAATAGTACTATTTCGTGAACTTATTTATTAAATTAATGATAGCAGCAATTACAGAATAATAGCTTACTTAAAGTATATGTATTATTGATATTTTATTCATGTTTATTTAGCTATTGTTTTAGATAAATAGCAGTTTCTATTTATTTATTTTCTCACTAATTAGTAATATTATTTGTATGATCGTCCAGTTATCAAGAACCTAGACTAATATTTAACAAAGTTATTCTATATTTAACCAACTTAAATCAGTATTTGGTGGTTATTTCTTTATAAGAGAATAATTAATTTGTCTACCTTTTTAGACTTTGTATATTTAAAAGATTATGATATTTTGTAATAATTATAGGCATTATTTACGATGATATTCTCGCTCTATTGATTTATATTTTCGTCTTTGTTCTATTTCTTCGATATTCTCTTCCTCTTTTCTTTCGTATTTAGCCATACTTGAAATACATTCCAGCTATTTAATAGTAATTTATGGTTATATGAACTAAACTTTAATTGCATTGTTTATTGAAAATGGAGTTCACTTCACGCACAGTGCGTCCTAGACTTGACCAATTACTCGAAATTTACTCTGAAAAAGAACAAGTGCTCGATGATTTGTTATCGTTTCAGTTTGAATCAATATGATTCCGATAAAATTAGGGAGTATATTGTGACATTAAAATCTGCAGGTAAAACTTTCTTGAACACAGCTCATGATGCTATATGTTCGTTGATAAAATCAGGTTCAATTAGTGAAGCGAATAATTTGCGTGATATTAAAAAGCAACGAAGTAATGATATCAAGGAGTTAATTTCTATTGCAAATCACTATCTTGAAACTCTGGGCTACAGTGATGATATTTCTACTTTTGACTCCGCCTCTCAATGCTCTAGTAACAGTTTTCGTCAATATAATCCAAATACATATTTGGATCATACCTCTATGACTGAACCACAATTAGACAAAGCTCTTTCTATACAAACTTTTACTTCTAACGTAGAACTGACTTCGAATGTTGTACCTGCTACGCCAACGTCGACTGTAAAATCGGCTTCGAGTATTTCGCCTTTATTCAATCCAGAGACACAGTCTTCAAGAACACTAGTTTACACAACCTCGTGTGAAACTGTTGGAGTTAAACCTAAAACATCCCTAATTATGACAACAATGAATTCTCAGCCTAAGTTAGCAGACCCTAGTAAGGAATCACTAAGTTCGTGTGTCAATCTCATCGATTCATCTTTGCCGGTCACCATCAATCCTTCTTTGGATGGAACTAGACCAACGAATCATTCGACAGCGAACAGTGTAACCTTACATCCTGTGGTCAACCTATCGGCCTCCAGTCCAGAATTTCAACCATTGTCTGTAATGAATGGCCCTACCATTAGCAGTTCTCAACCAACGAATAATCTTCATTTCGCTTCCAACTTAGGATCTCAAGGCTCTCGTCCTATTCCTAACGATTCATCATTGCCGATCACGAATAGTTCTACTTTACGTAGTCATCGACCAACGAATCACGGAGCAGCGAATGACGTACATCATTATCCAGCACCTACTTTTCAGAACGACACAGCAAGCCTTCATAATTTATAGTGAAGCAACAACTATTCCAACGATCCGGAAATCCCTTCAGCGGGGAACCTGAAAATTATAATTCATGGATGAATGCTTTGAGAAACAGGATGGAAGGATTAAATCTATCAAATTGGGATCAATTACTGGTTCTTGAGGCCAACACTACAAAAGAGCCATTGAGGACTGTTCAAAAACACATGTCAATTGGAGGGACCGACACTCGCAGAACTTTGGATAACGCTCTACGAGAGCTTCGTTCTGAGTATGGTTCCAGCGTTAAAATAGCAAACGCCCTTAATTCTAAAGTAGATTCCCTCCCCCAAATTAAAAGCGCTCACCAGACTGAGCAAATGAAGGATCTTCTCTACCTATGCCAATATATACAGGCAAATATGACTGATACTGAAGAGTTAGGTATCTACAATTTTGCCTATGGATCAAGAAAACTGTGGTTAAAATTGCCTGATTCTATGCAAAACTATTGGAGGTCAATTTCTGATGACTATCGCGTCAACAATCAAGACCGAAATCCTCCTTTCTCTCGTTTTGTAGACAGTGAACCAGAAGTGGCCATTGCGTAATAGATTATATTCGAGGAGGATATTGAGAAGACAATTGCGCACAAACACAAGCTTTTATTATAAACTGAAGTACAGAACCATCTTATAACGATGCACGGCGAGAACTACAATGTGCGGTGAAACAAAGGAGAGGTAACATAAAGCATTGAAAATAGTATTGGCACATCTCATTAAACAAATCATACATAAAATAAACTTGGCCACTAGATGGCGCTATAACATAAATTAATTTCCATAAATAAGTACCAGTGTGCAAATGATATCAAGTGTGCGCACTGGTTTACGTATTGTTGTTAATACATGTTCAAAGACATGTTCATATTTCAATACATGTTCATAGCTGACTTAAATACACATTCCTTTATAATGGACAATCAAATATATAAGTTTAACTCAACACGTTTCGTAGAATTTCTTGCAAAGAAAACTCGTGAGTATTCAGACCCACTTCTCCAACGCACTCCGATTAGCACAGACTTCAAGAAACGAGATTTGCCAATTTCTCTGAAAACTGAGCAAACAACAGAAGAAACTCCTGTTGATGTTGTCCACACTACAAGGAAATTTGAGAGTAATCGACCATCTTCTCAAAATCACGGTGAAACTGATTCTCTCAAGTTTTGTCTCTTGCATGAAGAGTGTTACCACAGCTCCTCAGACTCCCGGAAGGTGATAAAGCTTCCTCACAAATAAAAGGTATCTCTCATCAAAAAGAATAATTTATGTTTCCGTTGTCTCGGCAGACATATGAAAACACAATGTACATCAGATATCAGATGCAGCCACTGCAAGCGTGACCACAACTCTATCTTACACATTGATGAGAGACCAAATCAGAATCAACCATTCAAGCCTTATGGTGGGTCAAACCTTTGCACCAGGATATGCAACAATGAAAATTGCTCAACAAATTGCAGCAAAGTGCTACTTGTTGACGTTTCTATAATTGATAACTCAAAGAAACCACTCCGCTGCTACGCGATCATCGATGAGCAAAGTAGCTCAACATTTGCAGATCCGAAAGTAGCTGAGTATTTCGGTATAGCCGGTCCCGTTTCTGAATATTCGTTGACCACTCTAGATGGACATCAGACTCCAACTAGAGGAATTCTTCTCAATGGTCTCAAGATTAGAGGCGTTAACGAAAAACGAAGGTTCGCACTGCCACGTACTTATGAGAATCGGTACATTCCAAATTGTAAATCCGAAATAGCTACACCCAAGATGGTTCGTGCTCATCCTGAATTGCGACACTTAGCAAAACATTATAGCGAGTTCGACGACCAAGCTGACGTTCTGCTGTTGATAAGACGAGATGCTGGCTCCTGCATGTTCACCCGCTGTTTCGGAAAAGCCGCTCCCTTTGCTCACCGAACAGCTCTCGGTTGGGCGTTGGTTGGCAATTGTTGCATACAAAATTCTGCCAACGATAAAAATCATTGTGCTCTTAGAACAAAGGCTATTGAACATTTCTCTCAAGCTCCATGTTTCGGGTTCAAAGAAAAATGTCATCTTCCTGAAATTGATAGCTTCAAAGAACATGACGACGATGAGTCCCTTGGACCTTCCAAGCTTGACATCAAGTTTCTTTCAAAGGTTGAAGCAGCAATCTTCAAAGACGAGGAGGGAAACGTAGTTCTTCCACTTCCTTTCAAACAAGATAATCCGAAGCTACCCGATAACCGGATTGAGGTTTTATGCCGAAGCATAATGTGCCATATCGTACAGTGAGGCGTGACAATGTGAAAGGGGGAGGGGTTTCCATATATGTACATAAAAAAATTAAGTCCAGCCCCATTGCTAGTTTTTGTGTTTCGCATGATTTTGTTGAATGTGCATTGGTTGATGCGGAGATGGGAAGGAAGAAGATTCTTGTTGGGTGCATTTATAGACCGCCTCATGGCCACTTCCAATCATTTTTGGATTTCATAGATAATATTAGTAATGTGATGGTCTTGGTGGTCATTTATTTGTCCAAATGCTTTGAAATTTCATATGAATACATATGAAAATACATGCAAAATTTCAATAATGTGTGTTTTGTACTTTTTGTGAAATTAAAGATTTGTTAATTTGTTTTTGCCTACCCTTATATTTTGTCCGCTACTGTATGATTAGATCTATAGTATATTTCAACTTAAAAATATAAAATATTGAAGTCTCTATTGGTGATATTTATCTTATTTCTAAACTTCCCACATGAGAATATTTCTAATTTGTTAACGAATGTTTGAAAAATCAAGCTATAAATGAAAAATATTGAAAATATCTGCTCGCTGGTTGTGATGAAGGCTGGCTGGTGAAGGTATCTACGGTGAATAGACAGTGAAGGATATGTTAAATTGAATGCTTGTGACAGTTGTGTCATAGATTACGAGTTTTATCTGCATTCTTTCGTTTATCCTTCCCGTTAATCCTGCAAAAAAATTGGTGTTCAAGTACCTATTGCGCTCTCCAAATCTACCCATCAAAAAGACCCCAAATATATTGTCAGGGTAAATTGTAGCTATTAGGGAATTTCCCCGCATGGCTACTAGTTCTCACTGACGTCACATAAATCCACCATCCCGTTCGTTGAAACATGTGACATAGTTAGAACAGTTCAGACCTAATTGTATTAGCTGCCCGTCATCTATTTAATATTTCTGGTGGCAATGGATTGGAGCCAGCATCTGAATAGAAAATATATATAAATATTGAAATTAAAATTATTTTACATCGGTTACGGTTCGTAATGAAACATTTCAAACATGTAACTTCGAACTCGATTATTCAGAGGACGGTGTTGGTGTATTAAAAATGCAATTAGGCACTCAAAGTGGAGCTATTGACGCTACATTAAGTTAAACATGGCATTCGTGCGTCCAAGCTACCGCATAATCAAAAGCATGGATAAATGATCGAAATAGTCCACTTTAATGCGAGATATAGTCCTTCAACTTGGTCATAATCCATGTTTCAAATTATGCAAAAAGTTGCCAATATAATGGCGAATTTTGACGGGTGAAATAAATTGAAAAAACTGTACATAATTAATTGTTCAGTCACTAATAATATAGCCAAAAACCATTCTGTATTTGGTACACTAAAACCCCTCTGACTTTCTTTGCTGTTTCCAATAAAATAACATGACTGATCCACCAACATTTTCCCAATTTAGCCACTGTAAATATATGGTAACATATTAATAAATAGCTAATAATCTACCGACATAGCTAGAATTTCATTTCCAATAGGGAATTTGACATGGAATGCAGTCTGGAGACCCATAGCTAATGGATGCACTTGCATCAGACATGAAACAAAATGATGTTTTCAACTGTCAATTCTTCACTAAGGAACCAAATATCTACAGGTAAAGCTCGTACAATGGCTAGTACGGTATTCGGCGGATTGGCTGTGAACGAATTTGTCGAAACCAAATTCTCCGAATACGAATTTGCCGAAACCCAAATTTTTTGAAAACGGATTAGTCGAAGGGATTATTTGCCGGAAGACAAATATACCGAAAAACCTATTTAAAACAAAATGTAAAATTACACAAAAGTTACAAAAAAAAAAACGAAATCATAACCCTTAGTTGCACTAAATAATCCTTTAATTATTCTATCTCTTTGTTAATCATTGTAACTGGTAATCTTTGTACCACAAAATGATTTTTTGTCTTTGTTCTTATTTTATAGACGTTCAAGCTTAATTCGGTCAGTCAGTTTCAGTAGCATGTTACATTTCTTTCATTTGAGCGTTCGGCTTATTTTATGATTGTGTGTTACTAACGTGTTAAGTAATTTTTTTGTGAATAATCCATGTTTTCTGCCAGACTCTTTTGTTGCCAAACTATAACATAAGGCTGTGATCGTTGAAATAAACACTTTATATTCTATGAAGATATGGTCTAAAATACTTATTTAAAGATTTACAAGGACTTAAAGTTGGGTAAAAAAATTAAAATTATTAAAAAAAAAACCGTGGCAATGAAACGAAATGCATGAAATTAACAAGGTTTTGAATTAATTTTTATCCGATTTTCTGCGTACTCCTATACATCAAAGTTCAAGATGGTTTTTTTTTTTACTTTTAACTGAAATGGATTACCGTCAATGGAGGGAGTATCTGGTTCCTTCGCGTGGCTACCAAGATCTGATATTAAGCCTCAAGATTTCTACTTTTGGGGACATTTGAAGAGTTTGGTGTATGAAACACCGATTCAATCCGAACAGGACCTTCGTACGTGGTCCTGATTCCATCTCTTCTTAATATGTGTTTACACTTGCGTCTTTATTTATCGCTGATGGAAAAATCACATTGAATTTTTACTTCAGCGATGAAATAACGTAAGTGTGAACAAATGTAAAGAAGAGCCTTTTTTCCGCGCTGTTAAAAATGCAAGTGTGAAGCGGGCGTTAACCATGCAATGAACAAGCGAAGAACGAAGAATATTCCTAGTGAAAACTTCACTGAGATCAAAATGTCACTGAAGTATTTATATTTTAAAATAGTTCCCAAGGAAGTAGTGTAAGTACCCTGTATTAAAATGTCTACCATTGTAATTTTTTCCCTTTTTTTCACTGCCTTTTAGTAAGTAAAATCACAGACTGAGCTAACTAAGAAAATCCATATAATTCAAACGCGCAACAATCGACTGATGGTTGACTCATTAAATATAAAATAAGAATTTAAAAGTATTATTCCAATAAAAACAAAACAATTAATTAAATACATAAACAAAGAAAAACCTGTATCATTCGAACGCGCAGAAATCGATCGATGGTTGCGCTATCGATTGATATACGCTATAAAATGTGCCAATTTGATGTACAAAACAAAATTATATCATTCGAACGCGCAGAAATCGATCAATGGTTGCGCTATCGATCGATGGCTGCGCAAACAAACTATTGATCAACAATTGCGCAGCGAAATCGGTCGATATTGCAGATAACTCAAACGCGCGTGACATATATACCCAAAGATTGCCGTGATGTCCACTTCAATGCTTGACCCAAAGCATCTAAGTACGCGAGTACCTCTTCCTTCTACAATTGTCTGTGCGATTCACGCACAGACAATTGTAGAAGGAAGAGGTACACTACATATTCATTGTCTTTGAATGTCTCATAATACTTTTGTTCTTGTTTTCTGTAATTCCATTTAGTAATTTCTGGCTTTGCAGATGAGTTTCTCAAAGTTTCCTGGCTATTTGGTAAGCAAGCTACATAAGCGTCTGTTTCTCCTAACTGCTGCTGATTGTTGTTGTGAACCATAACCAACTCATCAGTATTTGCACCTGTCAATATCTTCATTATTAAAGAGAACACATTTTAATTATCTTGACAATATAGAAATTTCCTACTATCAAACTATATTTAAATTAGGTCACAAATAAAAATATATATGTACATTAGTTTCTGTTCAATCAAATTAACCGAAAATTAAAAATTTTATTCTCATATTAATTATATACAAAGTACAGTAAAAGGCTTCAGTTGAATTACTGTGTTATGAAGCACTTGAGTAATGAAGGACCTGAGTTATGAAATGCACCCGACTTATGAAGTATTTTCTGTTTAAATGATAGAAAACTATATACAGTATGGGCCACAAAAATGGTTCCGCTTTTTCAAATACTTGTAAATCGTCAATTGATGGACGAAAAAACTGTATCTTGGTCTCTGTTTCTCCGCCTCTTATTGTACTATTAACAGGTAAAAACAATTTTCAACTGATGGACATAGTTTAAGAACAGGTAAGCAAAGAGTGAGGGTGACTATTTTTGTCATTGCGCGAAGGTCATTCTTAGAGCTAACTCTGTGATTTTACTTACTAAACGGCAATGAATAAAAGGAAAAAAATTATAATGGTAGACATTATAATACAGGGTGCTTACACTTCTTCCTTGAAAACTATTTGGAAATTGAACAACTTCAGTGACATTTTGATCTAAGTGAAGTTTTCACTCTGAATATTCGTTCTTCGCTTGTTCATTGCATGGTTAAGGCTCGCTTCACACTTGCATTTTTAACAGCGCGGAGTAAAGAACCAAATACTTGGTTCTTTATTATACTAAGTAAGTTTTCTAAAAATTTTATGCAATTCAATGGGGATCTAAGAAAATTTTAACGGATTGTACTGGTAACTTTCAAAGACATTAAGTTTCATTTTTTTTCTAATCATTTAAACCGAATAACAAGTTAAACGGATGTAAAATCTCACCGATAAGAAGCGACACTGAATGAATACATGTCGGTATTGCGTAGTAAGAAAATGTATAACATTTTAACATAGATAAAATTATAACACAGGAAAGATCCCACAATTACATTAATTTATTTCAAAATGCTGAAACTGTGAGCACACTTTAATTACATATAAAATAATATATATATTATAGATATTCAATACATTAGGACAAATGATGATATATTAAGTTTGAAATAACTCAACTCTATTTAACAAGTGAAACTCACGGTGTCAATTGTTTCAACATATGTATGTCTCTCTATCACAAAATACCTAAAATTCCTCCCATCTTTCAAATTTTCACAAAGCTACACAGCGTGTCAAAAAAAATCTATCCACTGCCATTGAATATAAGTACCATGTATAAATCGTTACTTAATTTACGTAATTTATGAAACCAATATATTATGCATATTTTAGTGGAATGATGAATCATGCAGATTCAAGGCAGTGTATAAATGTTTGGTGGAAAAAAAAATCGACACAGTCCCGGGAATATTCTGCAGATATCAATAATGTAATGAAAGGAGTTAGATAAACCAAATATTTATCTCGGTACATTATTAATCATTAGGAACATTCATGATTTAGAATATTGATAATCTGCACCGATTAAATAATTAAAAGAATTTCCCCAAAAAACTGATTAGAAAAATCTCCAATGGTATACAAATTTAAACTAAAGGATGTTATTTCAACTAGAGAGATAAATATGCCTAATAGATTAATATAAATAGAAAAATTATACATTGATCTAGTTGATAGCAATGTAAAATAACAACAACTATTGGCGTCCAAATGTTAATGATGCAATAATATCACTTATTCAGATATAAAATCAGGTTGGCAGAATTGATGTGGAGCGGAGTAGAATTGATTACTGATGCCATATATAAAATTGTATCCATTTTCATGAAATTATAGTCTTGAATTGAATTTAAGTGATGCTAACTAGTATATAAGCAATGGTGTATTATTATTATTCTCTAATAACCTAAATCTAATCGATAAAAAATTATAAAATTGTCATTTTATAATTTTTTATAAATCCATGAAAACAAAAACTAGAGGGAAACAAAACAAATTTCATTAAAGTACAAAAATGATTGAAATATATTTAATAGTTTTCCTCCTTACCATTAATCTATATTGTTTCAAATATCCCCTTTGAAAAAATTGGTCGACGAAACGTCTTATCAACGAAATGTCAGTCGGCGAAATTTCTCGTCGACGAAATGTCTGTCGACGAAACGTCTGTCAACCTGTAGGACATGTGAACGACACCCATATAGTTTTAGAAATCAACTTCTGAATGATACGTATTGTAGAATTGCGTGTAGTCAACAGAATTTCCTACATCACTTTGGAATCAGATTCTACTATAGAAATAAGGTTGACAGATGGTACTGAAGTGTTTATAGAAAGATTAGAGTTCATAGTGTTGTATTAAAGGTTGTATTGTACTATTTTCTGAATTGTTGTAATATATTAAATATTGTTATGCAATTTAATGTTGAATTGTATTTACAATTGTATTGAAAGTTAATATATATCGAAACTTGCCACTTTAGGCTATTAGACTTCCAGTTAGCTTAGTTCTCTCTTTTTATACTTGTATCCCTCTTCTTTGATTGTAACCCGCTATTTTTTTTATTAACTTTTATTCTTATTGTGAAACACGTTGAGAAGGTCCAACGTCGAACAGGAAAAGTTCGCGCTGAAAGAGCTAACAATCCTTTTTCAAACGAACAAAGTATACCCTAATACAAAATTAGTAATTGTGATTTTATTAGAAAATACACTAGAAAATGTTTTCTTCGTGGCAATGGTTACTCCATTTACAATATGTAATAATTAATATTTCCCTTCAAAGATCCCTCGGAAAAACGGGCAGAATGTATGTGTGAAATTTCAGTGTCACAATTTAACATCTCTACGACTTTTTTCTCTAAAAGAAACATTTTGTATTTGTTGATAGTTTAGAAATATTAGGTAATTGTAGTTGCCAATTTAAAGATACAATTATTCGGATTATTATATAATTTCATTATTTGATAATTTTCAGATTCAGAAGTATTGTTACATACTTCCGGTTAATTTTTTAATATAAATTCATGTTTATCATTATATTTCGTTCATATTTAGTTATTTACCATATAATTTCATATTTTTCATAAAGTATCATTTTATCATATAAGTTCACTCATAATTTTCATTACAAAATCTCGTGAGCTTTCTTCAGTTTCAATAATTATATTGTAACAAAGAAATAAATAAAACAAATGAGTTTTAATTAATGTATTTAACTCATAATAAATAATACTTTACAATAAATTAATGGTCCCCTACCAGCTATTAATTGTTTTATTGTTTCAATCAATACGACAAAAGTCTGTTACCCAATGAAATAGCACATATATAATATAATAGCACATATAATATCATAGCACATATATAATATATTTGTTTCTAAATCTTTTTTTCAGATTTTACACTGCAACAATAACCGTTTTTCTTCGAAGTTGCTAAAATTAAGTCCAAAGAAAAAGATTGCACTCCGTTTGTTTTGAATTAATTCCTTATTTAACATTCAGGTAAAGGCACAAAATTGGAGTAAAGATATTATAGAAATGTTTACAAACTTTAGCTCAAACATAAACCGACGAGAGTTCTTAAAATTCTAATTGGAAAGAGTGTACAATCTTTTTCTTCAGCGTCAGATTAGTTATTCCTACTGTTTTTGTTCTGTAGGTATCAAAACTTAATTTAAACTGTCAAAAGTATATTTAAGGAGACTCTCACGGGTTTTAAACTTTTTTCTATTAATAAAGATAAAATTTTGAAACTTCACCTAAACTGCGTCCATCGCTTTATTGCAGACCACTATTTTGTGAATAATTTTAATAATATTGATCGTACAGTAGTGAAACTTTGGCCACTGGAAGATTGCTTCTATGTTAGTATTTTGCTGGAATATTTTTTGAATCCATGAGAAAATTGGAAAGTTATGAACGTTTAAGTATTTTGAAGGCATTTTAACTGTCCATCGCTTTATTGCAGCTCTGTGATTAGGCCAAAAAATGGGCGATTAACTTCTACCGAGAGGGTAAAAATTGAAGCAGGTCCTGCAGAAGGGAGGACTCTTCTATATTTAGCTTTATAACTTGGAAGGGTTAAGAGAACAATAGTTTCTTTTGTGGAAAATTCCGACACAAACCCAAGGAGAGATGAGGGTACGAGAAAAAGAATTTCCCCTCGAAATATGCAAAAAATACGCAGGCAGGTCATAAGGCAGCTAAATGACACTAGTGCCTCCATTTTTGACAAGGCTGTCATTGCGTCTTACGTCAAAAAAGTCCTGATGTAATGTCTCAAATGAAACGGTCAGAAATGCTCAATGGGGCTTAAGACCAGAGAACAAGGCAATCAAGTCATGAGAGTCTCTCACTTGATGCCCAGAGATATGAGGAAAGAAGTTGTAACCCTTCAAGCATGAGATTGTGCGAAGTAATGCAAGAAAATCACCTTTTGCCAACGAGATAATTGCAAACTATTAGGCCAAGGAAACAAGTACTCAACAAAAGAGGAAATGTAGGATTAGATTGTTAGGTTTACATCCTCTGGTACTCGGAAAGGGCCAATTAACGTTTCACTAATGATGCCCGCTTAAAACATAAAGCCACAGCCAGTATGGATAAACAGCTCCAGTAGGATCAAAAATTTAACCCATCCATCCAGATAATCAAGGGTGGCTCTTTCCTCATCTGTTAAAAGAACAAATAGAAAGTTTGTTTTCATGTAATTCTGTGTACATCTAATGCCTTTTTCCTTTTGGGTCTTGTACATAGGAGGCCTGGAAATGGGCTCCACGTTCCTTGTCGTCTCATTTAAGACAATGTTTGGACGAATAACCAATGACAGCCTGGTCGAAAATGGAGGCACTAGTGTTATTTAGCTGCCTTATAACCTGCCTGTGTAGTTTTCTCATATTTCGAGGGGAAAAAGCTTCTCCTCGTTCCCTCATCTCTCCTTGGGTTGGTGTCGGGATTTTCCACAATAGAAACTATTTTTCTCTTATCTTTCCCAAATTCATTAGCTAAATATAGAAGAGTCATCCCTTCTGTAGGACCTGTTACAATTTTTACCCTCTTGGTAGAAGTTAATCGCCCATTTTTTGGCCTTTTCACAGAGCTGCAATAAAGCGATGGACAGTTAAAATACCTTTAAAATACATAAACGTTCATAACTTTCCAATTCTCTCATGGATTCAAAAAATATTTCAACAAGATACTAACGTAGAAGCAATCTTCCAGTGACCAAAGTTTCACTACTGTACGATCAATATTATTAAAATTATTCACAAAATAGTGATCTGCAATAAAGCGATGGACGCAGTTTATGTTTGTGTCATGTCTTATGCACAAACTTTCATGGAAATGACGGAAAATTATGAAGCCTCTATTTGTATTTAATATTGATAGATAATCCGTGAGATATAATTTTCAAAAATAGTATAAGGAAATTTATAAATTGATATGATTAAACCTATTCAATAAATATTGTCAAATCATTACTATTATACGGCAATTCATTCTGTATCTATACATATAATAGTAACTGTCCATTAAATTCGTACTGTAAAGTTAAAGGGGCAGTTCAGTAAATTTTTGTTTTCATAATATTAATGTTGAACGATCACTTAGTAAGAATAAAGCATTCTTGTAGAATTAAATGGTTGAAAAAAATATGATAAGCGATATATATCATATTTTATAAATTCGATTTAGTTCCTGCGTCCTCCTACAGATGGCGCCACCACTCTGTACTATTTGTTTACATTTTACAGCTGATAACATGTAATCAATTTTTCTATCAACAGTATTAACAGGTAATTTATGAAGAGATGGTTTTCTTATCAAAACTAAATCTAATTGACTCGAAGGACAGTTTTCAATTTCACAAATTCTTTTCACCATTTTCATAATTTAATAACCGATTCAAGTCTGGGACTGGTTATCATTTTGTTTACGTACTACAATGATTAGTTACGCGGTCCGCCGCAGTCCACAGATGGCGCCACTAATTTGCAATATAGTTTTTATATAAACATTTCTAAAATCAATGAATATTGTAATTTTACATAAATGAATATGCTAAATCGATTTAGGACCAATTTGGCGATAGTTTGATTTTGACTGAACTGCCCCTTTAAATAGATTTTTGGTTCCTTTATATTCAAACCTAAAAAGATGTTTTCGTTCTAATAAATTATTACTGAATGCTAACTTACTAACACGACAAAAATAATATTTATCTAAGCATCAAAACTGAGTATTGGTTATTTTTAATTAGCTACTTTACGAAAAAAAAACGAAAGCTTTTGGGTAGTAGTACTGAACAATATGTTCCTAAGATGTAATTTATCATGTCAAACCATCCATGAGATTATACCCTCATCACTAGGGTTGTGACTGACAATAGGCGTTTAAAATCACAGATCTCGAAAATATTGTAGATGGATAGAATTAAAGAGTATTGAAGCGTTCTAAACCAGCGGTATTAAACACCATTTCAAGTCTAACAATTGATCTCAAGATTTTTCCTGCAAGTGTAATCCAGTCTTTCAGCTTGTAAATATTGTAAAATTGGTAGGGGTACACGACGACAATTTTTTTTTATTGGAGATAATAGGAAAGAAACATGATAATACTTGTTTCAACGTTATGAACCTATGAAGTAGTTCCAACCTGTTTGAACAATGAACATATTCCACCGTTTTTTCATTATTTCGATTCTTTATTCTCGTTATCTTTTATCATCTCCTCCACAGTTTGATAAAGTGGACAGTTGTTTGTTTCCGGCAACTGCAGCACTAGTACTCCCCCCAGAACAGAGATGGCGCTGTACACCAACAGTGACAGCCAACTGAAGTACTGCACTGGCTGCAGAAAGACACAAGGCTTTTACCAATCAAATAGTTCAATATAATTCTATTGTTGATATTCCGAATAAGTTTATCAAAGTAATTATTAAAGGCTGCACTGGGACTTTAATAAAGTTAATTACTCACCAAAACTATTTCTAGAAGAGGAGGCAGGTTGAAACCGACGCAAACCATCGCGAAGTTGATGTTAGTGGCGAAAGACCTGACAGACGTCGGAAAAACTTCGGACGTGTAAACGTGATTAATCTGGAAAAAATATAACGTTATTGACATGAGAGAAAAAAGAAATAACGTGATTGATCTGCAAAAAAAGAAATAACGTGATTGATATGAAATAAAAAAGAAATAACGTGATTGATATGAGAGAAAAAAATAACGTGATTGATATGAGAGAAAAAAGAAATAACGTGATTGATATGAAATAAAAAAGAAATAACGTGATTGATATGAGAGAAAAAAATAACGTGATTGATATGAGAGAAAAAAGAAATAACGTGATTGATCTGCAAAAAAAAGAAATAACGTGATTGATATGAAATAAAAAAGAAATAACGTGATTGATATGAGAGAAAAAAATAACGTGATTGATATGAGAGAAAAAGGAAATAACGTGATTGATATGAGAGAAAAAGGAAATAACGTGATTGATATGAGAGAAAAAGGAAATAACGTGATTGATATGAGAGAAAAAGGAAATAACGTGATTGATATGAGAGAAAAAGGAAATAACGTGATTGACATGAGAGAAAAATATGTTCAATTTTGATGAGTCATTAAATTTATAGTGCCGATGTTTCATGTATATTCAGATTGAGGTTTTTATGTATATTCACTATTAAGATATTGTTCTTCTCTATTGTTCTAAAGAAGAACAATAATATATAAGTTTAACTAGATTATAAGTAATAAAGGTAAAGACTATAGGTAAACTCAACATATTTTTTTTCATAAGATATTTTCAAATTGCTTATTGGAGCGTCAGAAAAAAATTAAAATTTAATTTTAATATTTTGTAACTTTATTTTCATATAATAGATTATTGTAGTTTGAAAAATTTAATAATCTAAGAAAAGTTTTAGTTGACTGACATTCAAGTATTTTATCGTAAAATATCCTATTTACAGACACTGTCATTGGGGAAGTCCGACGAAAGACGATAGTCTTTTGAATTAGCAATAAACTAATCATGGATTTTCGTCTAATTATTTATCGTGGTAGGCAAATAATATTATTATAATCGATTAATTTCCGACTCTTAATATTTTCTCACCATTATATTCTGTATAATATACACAGTATTTCTCACCATTATATTCTGTATAATATACACAGTATTTCTCACCATTATATTCTGTATAATATACACTGTATTTCTCACCATTATATTCTGTATAATATAAACAGTACTTCTCACCATTATATTCTGTATAATATACACAGTATTTCTCACCATTATATTCTGTATAATATACACAGTATTTCTCACCATTATATTCTGTATAATATACACAGTATTTCTCACCATAATCATCCCGTCTGTTAACATGTAGGCGATGCCACTAAATAAAATTATTGCCCAAACTGCAAAGAAAAAAACATTATTAAGAGGGAAACGATGCAGTTCTCGAAAAGTGGGTGTGAATCTGACATTTCGAAATTTAAGTAGTTTTTCTGCATCCATGAGCATTGTCACCGACTATGTATAGTGGTAGATGACTTTGTTCATGGTGCAACTTTCCTATCTGACTGCTATTGCGAATCCTTTGTATTTAGTTTATTTTTGACGTCAGTTTAAATGCCTTTGCGAATCAGTCGTTAAACACCCTAAGCCTAAAACAATAATTACTACAAATCTTACCGATTTTTCTGACTCATGTTCAAATGATACAAAGGAGAAAATTTTAAATTCCTATCAAATTTCCTATTTTCCGATGCAATTTAATTCTTTTCTACGATGTCTGTCACCTGAGTCACGCTGCAGCAGAATTAGGGTCATCATGAGCAGTTCGAGGACGGCAAACACTACCGAGAGAGCGCAGTAGACGTTTCTGCGGCCAAACCGCTGCGTTATAGGTATTATGATTGTACATGCAGGAACTTCTGCAAACCCAAGTACAATCAGGAAAATGTCCGGCGATCTGAAAAAATACGATAGTTTAGTAAGGGGCGTAGATTTTGTTTTTAGACTAAAGGCCTTGTCGTATACTGTCGAACTCCTCTATAGTGAATGAGTTAGGATGTATCCCGTATAGTAGTGAGCAAATTTTCTTTAGTCTGCCAGTAATGGCCATCAGTTTTAGAAAACTGAAGGCTATTTTACGGCAGACTGAAGAAAATTTGCTCACTATACGGGATGCCTCCTAACTCATTCACTATAGAGGAGTTCTACTGTGATGAAATGACACAGTATAAAAAATATGAAGATTGAGGTTAAACAAATATTAAATTGCCAAATGCGATTAGTATTCTCCTTTTCAACCTCTAAATAGGTTGCCATTGCAGCCTAATTAAATGGGTCTTTATGATTCCTTATGCTTAGAATTGCCGTATTTTGTATTATGTTTCAGGGATAATATGAGGTTTTGATATAAATTTGAGGGACATGTCTTTTCAATAAATAAGTAAATTCTTTTGTACGAAAATTGAGTGAACAATTAATATTCAGCAATTGAATAGTCGCATTGCTTGCGTGAGTCACTATCAGGAAACGTAAAATTCAGTCTGAAATTTAGTTTCAGTTCAATATCATATTGTAATAAACGTTAAAATAATTCACACTATCGCAATTCATCTTGGTTATTAAGAGGGGAAAAATTTCAAGTAAATCTAAAAAGTTTGAAAAGTCTATCTATGGCTTAGACAATCTTGCACTTCTTTATTAAGTTATATACGTTAATTCCAGACAAGTATCTTTCCCTATCCATGTTACCCCAATAAAATCAATTAACTCACGCTGATATTTTAGTTCTCAGAGCCAGACCAATGAAAAGAGACCCAATGATAATGGCGTTGAGGACACAAACCACGGACAATATCCTCATAGGTTTGGTCGAAAATAAAGACCGTAAAATTGACATGACGCTACTGGAAGAACTCCCTCCTTCTTCGCACTTTGAACTCGTCTGAAAAGGAAGTAAAGTCTCAAATGGATTGAAATACTATACGGATAGTAAACATTTTAATGGGAGGGATCATAATTTTGGTATGAAACACAGTATCATTCTATTCTCAACTATCCATGTTTTCATAAAAAAATATCAAAACAAATTTAAGCGGAAAATATTTCATTTCATTTCAAAAGATGTTATTTTTTCCTTAAAACTCGATGGAATATATTTTCTGTTTGAATAAAATATTTTCTCTCTCTAGTTATAAACATTTCAAAAAATATTTCGTTATAATTCGTAACCAAAATGTCTTTTTTGGTAAATTTGAACGATTTACTTGTAATAGACTGAGAGAGTTAAAAGAGGGCAGGGGGTCGAATTATCAGATTAGTGGTTTGAAACATTATTGACGATCCCCCCTCATTGTCCTAAGGCTACCTCTAAGTAGGCCTTCTTTTTGCTATATTGTACGATTTAGGTTTTGTTTAGTTTGGCGCTCTTTTTCTTCAGCTTCCCTTTATATCTTTCCTCAATTTCTTCTTCTTATTTCCTCTTCCTTCTGCCTTGCTATATCCATGGGTAAGCAGACTGACTGAGTAGGTCTCTTACCCATGGGTAAGCAGACTGACTGTGTAGGTCTCTTATCCATGGGTAAGCAGACTGACTGAGTAGGTCTCTTATCCATGGGTAAGCAGACTGACTGTGTAGGTCTCTTATCCATGGGTAAGCAGACTGACTGTGTAGGTCTCTTATCCATGGGTAAGCAGACTGACTGCTGTGTAGGTTTCTTATCCATGGGTAAGCAGACTGACTGTGTAGGTTTCTTATCCATGTGTAAGCAGACTGACTATGTAGGTCTCTTATCCATGGGTAAGCAGACTGACTGTGTAGGTCTCTTATCCATGGGTAAGCAGACTGACTGTGTAGGTCTCTTATCCATGGGTAAGCAGACTGACTGTGTAGGTCTCTTATCCATGGGTAAGCAGACTGACTGTGTAGGTTTCTTATCCATGGGTAAGCAGACTGACTGTGTAGGTTTCTTATCCATGGGTGTCTATTCTTGCCATCCATGTGCTGGGTCGACACGGTTATCTAGTACATGGAGCGTACTTTCACTGTCCCCTCTTCTACAGGCCTTCTTCTTTTTCTCTCTCTGGATCACCTCGTAGTGGATAGGGACAACTTTTAAACCTCGAAAATAATAATAATAATAATATTGAGTTAAAATCTATAAAATATTTCGGTGACTTTGTTCATGGAGCCACTTTCCTTTCTGACTTCTTCTTCCAGTCTCTTGTACTTAATTTCCTTCTGACGTCAGTTATATGGCTTTTGGTTCTGAACTTCCGATTCAGACGTTAAGCCCCACACTAAATAATTAAATCGTGAGCTATTTATTTGAATTGCAAATGAATAATAATATGTCACTTGTTTTCAAGTCATTAAAAAAAGAAGTAAATGTTTTTATTTATTTTAGATGTATACCTTGAAGTATGAAATATTTAATGGTATTATCAGCAAAGGAAAGTTCCGTTATAAGATTTATATTACTTTATGGCTGCTTTTAAAACTAAACTGACGAGGTGAACGAATTCGTCACCTCTTTAAATAATATTTTGGAATATCAATAGAAAGGTAAAGAGCATATCTAACATTTGTAATTAAAAGGTAAAGGGCATATCTAACAGTTGTGATAAAAAAGGGTCTGAGTGATAGGTAGATCCTTTACTCGATATGAGTGAGGAAAATACTCTAAATGTTCGATAGATCCTTTTACCTATTAGCTCTTCAATAATTTGTATATTGTAGATATTGAACGAATATATGCTTCACCGTTAAAGTTCATCAAATTGGAATATTATTTGTATCTTATTGTAGACCATTCTATACTAGCGTTTACAACGCTTTAGTTTTAATGCCCAGTTAATGTCTCTTAAATTAATCACTGTTAAATAAATGGAACGCAAATATGCAACCTATATACTGGCGTTTCTATCGCCTTTTCTGTCAGCAGTCTCGTGTGCCAGGCGGTGGCAACGCGTCTGAAGGCGTTGCGACCGCAGCGTTTCTAACGCGGGTCACACTATACTGGGCAGATCCAAAACAGTTCTGCTTCTTCAAAATTGAATCATTCTTCCTTATTTTATCGCATACTAAACTGGGAAGTTCACCGAATATGTTGTCACTGGAGTTCTGTAATATTGAAAAAAATTGTCTGGATGCATTGTACGGTTTTCAAACGGTTCTAGGAATTTTGCCCTGCGGAATTCTCCCGACCGACATTTTCTATTGTGGAATTTTACCAGGTGGATTTTTGACCGGTGAAAGTTTCCCCGGGGATTGTAAATATCTAGGTTAAAATTGGTAAATTGTTCATTAAAAGTTTTAAATGCGAGATACAATATACATAAATAAAAATTTGTATATCTGATGTAATGTATTCTCTGAGTCTAGAGTCTCTAGAGTCTAGATACTCACACTCAGGGTAAAGGAACATAAGGGGTATACTAACTACTAGACGATGCAAAAATATGACGTCATCAAAGCAACACGTACATTTCTTGTTTGTGACCGAGCGGCTCATAATTTCTCGTATTTGCATGTTATTATCGAGAAGTTTTAAGTCATTTAATAAGGGTTTCGTGTAAAAGAAAAGCGAACATGGCGATTGAACCTCAAAGTTGAATATATAGATATAATTCAGGTGTGTTTTTATTGATCATTTCTTTAACTTATCTATAAAAAATAGGGTCTTGAACATATGCTACCTAAGAGCCTAAACTAGTGCTAGTTTGTAAATTGTAGTTCATATGAATAACAATTAAGGAATAAAATAATCAAAATACAATTTAACCAATGCCTAGTTAGTAACTGGTAAGAAAATAATTAAATTTAGAAGTGACTAAGTTTAAGTTGTCCCTTGTTTCAAAGTGTGGTCAGAGTCTCCATTTCCAGTCCCCCTGTGGTCACGTCAAACTAGATACGATGAGCTGATTACCATACCCGTTATGTTTCTGTACCCTGCTCACACTAGGTGTGTATATTTGATGCAGTGTATGCTCTAGTGCAGTGGTTCTTAAAGTGGGGTGTCCAACACCCTTTTGGGGCCTGGAATGTCCTGGAATAGCTGTTTTATATGTTAATTATAAGTTCCGTTCTTGCTGTAAATATCATGCAGCATATAGATGGAGAATATTTGCCCTTTTCTCACATTATAGTAATCAAATATATTCTAATTGTTGCTTTTCAATCTATTTCAATGAAATGTTCAGGGGTTGCCTGAGAAAACTAAAAAGTGTGCGAGAAAAATACTTTAAGAATCACTGCTCTAGATTCTATGATACTCTCACTAGATGCGTATATCTGA
Organism: Caprella mutica; assembly: GCA_947561585.1. Classification (NCBI taxonomy): domain Eukaryota; kingdom Metazoa; phylum Arthropoda; class Malacostraca; order Amphipoda; family Caprellidae; genus Caprella; species Caprella mutica. The sequence goes on from CANNZV010000545.1 coordinate 223,150, forward strand.
TGCAGTGTATCGACTAGATACTCTCACTAGATGCGTATATCTGATGCAGTGTATCCTCTAGATACTCTCACTAGATGCGTATATCTGATGCAGTGTATCCTCTAGATACTCTCACTAGATGCGTATATCTGATGCAGTGTATCGACTAGATACTCTCACTAGATGCGTATATCTGATGCAGTGTATCCTCTAGATACTCCACTAGATGCGTATATTGATAAGAGTGTATCGACTAGATACTCACACTAGATGCGTATATCTGATGCAGTGTATCTTCCAAATCTTCTGGTAGACTGTAAGTTCTACCGTTAATTTTAGCAGCTCTTCTCAGTACTTGAGATGCCTCCTGAATGCGACCTTTGAGGACCAACCATCGGGGCGACTCTTTCAGAACTCTGTCAGAGGTTAAGAATATTTTTGGTTAGGAATATTTTAACCGTAGATGCACTTATTCTACTGCGAAATGATTCTTTCTTAGGAATCAGCATTTTTTTTAAGGAATCCAAAAAGTACATTCAACATTGAGTTTATCCCTACCTTCTTGAAAACTTTTTCTACTGTAGTTGATATAGTTTTTTTTTAATCTCACACAGCAAAGTTTAAGTTAGAAATACATGTATCTGAGTTTGATGATAAAAACAATAATTCATTTTTGTTGCGGAATAAGAGTTTGAATTTTAAAAGAAAACATTTTTGAAAATATTATCATGAAAATATATGAAAAAATATATATTACGAAAATATATCGCAAATAATTTGAAAGTGATAGAACAAGCTATAGGAACAATTAAGAAAAAATATGAAAATTGAGAAAAAATATGAAAAGTTAAAAAAATATGAAAAATATGAAAATATGAAAAATAAACTATCTTAACAATGGTAATAAGTTAATTGTTTTATTGTCTCTTACAAAGGATTTGCGAAGAGGAGGTGCAAGAAAATGGGAACAGAGCCAAAGAGGTGAATAGTTCTCCAGTCCTTGTACATGTAGGAGAAGAGGGGAATAACCACCAGCATCAGGGGGAAACCCAGGCCTGTAACGAAGCCAAAGGTAGCCCTGGAGGAGGGGGTACAACATTCTATACCTGGGAAAGAGAAGCTTACTAACATTTTGAAGGTTTTAAGAGAGCTTTCGAATAGAAAGATGTGCTTCATTGTCAGGAACAAGTTTGTAATTGATTAATATACATTATCTTATTCTCTGAGTTTCTTATTGATTCATTTTTTATGTTTAAAAAGTCAACATTTTTCTATTTAAAACAAAAGAATAAATCTTTACGGATAAAAAATTGAATTATATTTTTTAACTTATCTCACCCATACTAATGGAAGGTCTGAAAATCATGACGAAGCCAATTCCAGTAAGTAGTCTGAAGACCATGAGGGCCTCCAGACTCTCCACCGTGATGGTCAAGATGGTCATGAGGAGAAGAAGGAGAGAGCCTGACCAAATGGACTTCTGGTAACCATATCTGTGAGTGGTAGAGTGGTAATTATTATACCTATTAGATGTAGAAAATTGTATACCGGTTAGATGAAAAGAACTACTATGCCAGTTATTCGTGATGATTTACGTCAACTCACCTGTTAGACGTGATGAATTACGTCGACTCACCTGTTAGACGTGATGAAATACGTCAACTCACCGGTTAGACGTGATGAATTACGTCAACTCACCGGTTAGACGTGAAGAATTACGTCGACTCACCGGTTAGACGTGATGAATTACGTCGACTCACCTGTTAGACGTGATGAATTACGTCGACTCACCGGTTAGACGTGATGAATTACGTCGACTTACCGGTTAAACGTGATGTATTACGTCGACTCACCTGTTAGACGCAATGAATTACGTCGACTCACCGGTTAGACGTTATCGCAATTCCAAAGCAGCCTATCATTCCTCCAATACTGAACATCATTTGGTAAATACTGCGGAGATACTGCCGTGAACTGCCCAAATCGAACTGAAACAAAGAGAGGAGTGGTGATAGACTAGAGAGGAGTGGTGATAGGCAAGAGAGGAGTGGTGATAGGCAAGAGAGGAGTGGTGATAGACAAGAGAGGAGTGGTGATAGACAAGAGAGGAGTGGTGATAGGCAAGAGAGAAGTGGTAATAGGCAAAAGAGAAGTGGTGATAGGCAGACATTTCTAGATGAAATGGTGAGCATATAAGGTAAAGGACATATCTAATTATTTCGTATTTTTCTTTAGTTTATCTATTCACGGTAAATCTGTCTTACCAAATCTGTCTTATTTTCCATTCTTTAAACGTGATTAATTGAAGAGGCGTTTACTGGGCGGTGAAAACGCGACGTTTTTCGGCTAGTGTAGAATGGACCATATATTAGTAAAGTATCTACCTACCATCTACACAGAATCTCAACTCCAAATGTTCGATAGTCGCTTCAATTATTCTTTATTAAATGTAGCACTGCACATTTTCACTTTTTCCTCTTTTTCTACCTAACGAAACGTATCAACTATAATTTGGTTCATAATTTTCTTAATTGCCTGGTAGATAATTGGAGAAGCTTGATGGGATAATTATTAGGCTATAAATTGCTTTACTAATTGGCTATTAACAAATTAGTCTGTGAAAAATATATAGTTTAAATTATAATTATTTATTTTAATATATTTTCCATTACGAGTGACTCGCGTTAATGATTTTTATTAAAGGTAATTTAAAAGAATGAGTTTATTATATAATATTTTAGAACTCCGGTCAAGGATCAATAATCTGAAAATAGTATAAATTTAATCAAGTATATAGTTTTTCTATATGCTTTTAAAGTTTTTGTTTCTCCGTGTGCGACAATTTACAGTAACCGAAGAGTAATCTTGTACACTCTTTGTTTTGATTTTCAGTTCTAATTTGGTAATCTTTTAAGCTGTTAATGGTTATTTGGTGTAAATTAAGTTTCGAATGACAATTTTTTATTCTATATCGAACAAATCAAATATCTTACACCTACTTAGCTGACTGTCGAAACAAACGGTGTACATTCTTTTTCTTTGGACTTGAAATTAAATTCTCGGAAGTATCGATTGTAAAAATCTTTAAAAGCGTATAGAAAATTAGAAATAAATAATGTATAAAATTTCATGGAGTTTAGTGCAAGATAATGAAAAATATTAACTGTATTGATTGAACAGTAGAAGAAATTTTGTCTTAGGGACCTTTAAGTTACGCCATATTGATTAGTTGTTAAACAAATTTTGTTAAACAGAGTATCGTAGTACTACTCGGACACGTACTATAGTTCACCGTAATCGGAAAGTGGGTGCTAACATTAGTCATGTTAGGTCAATTAGAAACTTGTAAAGGCTAAATTGCTGCATGATCTGTTTTAACGTTCACTTTACTACTACTGTGAGTGTCAGAGAAATGTGATATAAGATTTTATAGGAGTGACTATACCTTGCATTAGTCTATAGTGTAACCAACGTAAATTATTGATTAAAGCAATTCATACTTTATTAGTTCAAACTATTCTATCCAACAAATTTATATTTATGAGTAGATTTGCTAGGCTACTTGTTGTAAATCATGTCAATGTTTTCTTATTAAGTTCATGGCATCTGTCTGACCCAGCTGGCAAATTTGAATATTTTCTACCCATGTTAGTGCAAATAACTTCGCCAATATTAAGTTAGGTTTCTTATTTTTAAATTTGAGAAGAGGGTGCCATAGCAACGAATAATTAGTAATCAGACAAATTTGAATACCCTGGACAAACGTAAGGGTATTTCAGGCCAAAGGAACAGTCAAGAACATCAACAAGAAAGAAGGCTATTCCTCGCCGGATTTTTCCCGCCAATAATTTCATATCTAAGCTTTTTTTGAAATTGTTTTTACTCGGTTCAAGTGACACACCCCTAATTATTTTTAACAATGTTTGTACACAAAGCTGACTTCACATATGTGACGCAATAGTCTTATTTGCTTTTTATTGTATTGTATCTACCCCTCTCAAAATGTTTATTGTATATGCTAGAAGTTTCTATATGTATTTGAATATTTATAAATGAATGTTGTTACCACTAATCATTAATTAAATTATTTGATTCCAACCATAATTGTAATTTACTTAATTATCCATAATTTTCATTCATTCAAATGGTTTCTTACACCAATAATAATTTATAAAAACCTGTTACCAAATGTGATTCAATTCTTTAAAACTGATAGCATACATTATTACCTAGGTAGGTACTAATAATCAAAATTATCAAATATTAGTCACGCTTCCTTAGTACCAGTGGTTCGATCCAATTTACTTCTTCGTATATAAAAAGTTACGAATACTGAAACATTAACTGGGAAAAGTAAATTTAAATAATTTAGGGTAGAGTAGAAGTCCTCAATTATGTATGGACCACAGTATGCCTAATATAATTATCATAATTATTAATAATTATTTAAAGAAGATTAATTTTACTACCTACTCCATGAACCCGTTTTGTATTAGGTACTCCTTTGGAAATTAGTTTTCATCTGAGATTTAAGGGAAAATGTACGGCAGTTTATCATTGTAGTCCTCAAACCTGACTACTTGCAAAGTCTTGATTTAAGGATTTCTACACTCTAACTTATGTTAGAGTGTAGTAAATTATAGATATGCATATTAGGAAAAAAACTATAAAAAGAGGTCAATATTAAGTGTAAACAAATCTTCTAAAGTAGGTAGATTTATTCTGAAGATTATTAATTATCAAATTAATAAAATACAATTAAATGAAAGACTAAACATCAATTTGAACGAGTAGTAAATAGATCGCTATTCTTATAATAGCTGGCAAAGAAAAGGATAAATTCACGGTATGAATAACTATAGATTTGTAATAATTGAATAAATCGTAGCAGCTTAGAGTACCTTGCGACATTTGGCAATCCCTCAGTATTGCCATAATGTTCGTACTTTGTAGCATCACTGAATTATATGCGAATTTACGAAGGTACAGTCTTAAAATTGATCGAAAGGAAAATTGATCGAATGGAAAATTGATCGAAAGCAATTGATCGAAAGGAAAATTGGTCGAATGGAAAATTGATCGAAAGGAAAATTGGTCGAATGGAAAATTGATCGAAAAGAATATTGGTCGAATGGAAAATTGATCGAAAGGAAAATTGATCGAAAGGAAAATTGGACGAAAGGAAAATTGGTCGAATGGAAAATTGATCGAAAAGAATATTGGTCGAATGGAAAATTGATCGAAAGCAATTGATCGAAAGGAAAATTGGTCGAATGGAAAATTGATCGAAAGGAAAATTGGTCGAATGGAAAATTGATCGAAAAGAATATTGGTCGAATGGAAAATTGATCGAAAGGAAAATTGATCGAAAGGAAAATTGGTCGAAAGGAAAATTGGTCGAATGGAAAATTGATCGAAAAGAATATTGGTCGAATGGAAAATTGATCGAAAGGAAAATTGATCGAAAGGAAAATTGGTCGAATGGAAAATTAATCGAGAGGAAAATTGGTCGAATGGAAAATTGATCGAGAGGAAAATTGATCGAATGGAAAGTTGATCGAAAGGAAAATTGATTGAATAGATCAGCTTCATTTTTTCTTCCATCTGTGAGTGCAGCAACCGGTGCTTAGTGTCTCTTTTTGTTACATTCCTTGGTAAGTGACTGCACTCACAGAGTAGCTTTTCTGCATCCATGAGCATAATTGTCACCGACGGAGTTAAGTGACTTTGTTCATGAATCCACTTTCCTTTCTGACTGCTTTTTCCTATCTCTTTTATTTGAAACAATGAAACAATTTATTAAAAAAAAACATAAGACAAATAATGTATTGCAAAAAATTTAAAACAAAATAATATTTTATTTATGTAATCAAGGCCTAAGAAACTCAAAAAGGCTTTCAGGGCAACCTATATAAGATATTTAATAAATCCAAGTGCAATTGTCAGTGATATGGCTTTTGGTTCCGAAACAGACGTTAAACCTATACTAAATTAATTAATTATTTAACTTTCATTTCGCAAGTTATCTAGAACTACCTAAATTCTAGAAGTAAGAAAACTTAAAGTTCTTCAAATTATAATATATTTCAAAGCATATAATTCTCTGTTATTGAAAAACAGTAGATTGAAGAAATATATTATACATAGATTATTATTATATATTATTATTGTATAAATTATTATATTAATTATTATTATTATATATAAATCATGGTAACAAGATCTACTAGCTGTAATATATTGCAAGTAAGTTTCTCTGGTAATCCATGGTTTTAGTTATCATTGTCAATTAGTGTAAATAGAGCCAATATCATTTTCGATCAATTTTCCTTTCGACCAATTTTCCTTTCGATCAATTTTCCTTTCGACCAATTTTCCTTTCGATCAATTTTCCTTTCGATCAATTTTCCTTTCGACCAATTTTCCTTTCGATCAATTTTCCTTTCGATCAATTTTCCTTTCGACCAATTTTCCTTTCGATCAATTTTCCTTTCGATCAATTTTCCTTTCGATCAATTTTCCATTCGATCAATTTTCCATTCGATCAATTTTCCATTCGATCAATTTTCCTTTCGATCAATTTTCCATTCGATCAATTTTCCTTTCGATCAATTTTCCATTCGATCAATTTTCCATTCGATCAATTTTCCATTCGATCAATTTTCCATTCGACCAATTTTCCTTTCGATCAATTTTCCTTTCGATCAATTTTCCTTTAGATCAATTTTCCTTTCGATCAATTTTCCATTCGATCAATTTTCCATTCGATCAATTTTCCATTCGACCAATTTTCCTTTCGATCAATTTTCCTTTCGATCAATTTTCCTTTAGATCAATTTTCCTTTCGATCAATTTTCCGGATCCCCGTAATAATGTGTATGTTTAGGATCAATGCATTTCGTTTGGTTAATTAATTGCCCCAATTTTCCTTATTTGTTCAGATGTCGAAAGAAATTCCGCTTGATTTATTATTTATTTTCAAATTAAAGTTGTTAGACCAGTGATTAATAATAATTATATAGCGTTAAGGTCTAATTTATCTTATAAGTTATATACTAGTTTCGGTCTCATCTTATAATGATTTTATTGTAGAACGATCATAGAAACAGTCGAATATATGAATACTATAGTGTGTAGTGTATTTTATATAAAGAAAATAATAATATCATTAACTTAACAGTTGTAAGATGATGCGTTGACATTAGTAATTTTGACAGGTATTAATATTTGTTCAACGTGATATTTGAGCGGAAAATTTGGTCACGGAAATTTCTGCCTGAGGTATAAATAAACACTAATCAGTTAGACTTAGATGTATGTATAGAGGGGCGTGTCACTCCAGGAACCCCCTTCCAGATCAATTACCGAACATGAAGTGTGCACTACAACAAACTAGCGGATACAACAAACTTAGTACCTCTTATTATAATAATTACCTCTTGAATGAAGCTTATAGAATGATTTTCTCCAATTTTTCCAGCAAGAAGCGATGAGTCACTGAAACATTGAAAAATTTAATTTTAATTTTTAGAAGTTAGAACTTTCTATTGCTGTTAACACTCAAACTATAATCCGGAAACAATCTTCCATATCACAACACAACGTCCAACAACATCACAGAGCAAAATACACAAACACACACACACAATGGGGCACTGATGGACTTGAAATTGAAGATGTACTCTTTCTGCATGATGGATATCTGGTTCTTTTGGTCTATAAGTCTAGACCAATACATTCCTGACTCATTTTCACTTTTATAGGAAGTGTTACTAGAGTAAAGGATCTGTTAAAGAATGACAACTTTTCCTTATTCCTATCAGGTAAAGCATCAATTACCACATATACCTTTTACTCTCCATTAGTTACGTTTACTCATACTACAACTCTCCAAGAGTGAAGTATCTACCCTTTATTCACCGCTATTAGGTACCTAGTGAAAAAACAGCTAAATGACATCACCATCTAGTAACTACTGACTTGTCATGGCAGTACCAGTAGATACTGACGTTAACTGGCGGTTGCCCGACATTTCGTCGACAGGACGTAACGTCGGTACATTTTCGTTATAGGGATATCAATTATCACACTTTAATATATTTAAATCGGGGAGCATTCTGCCCCCCAAACCTCCCTGACAGGTCATCAAACAATCGTGAAGTGGGCAGTACGACAAACTAGCGGATGCAACAAACTACATTATGACCATAAATGTTGAGAGCTTCAAAACAAAACAATATTCATTTATGTGTTACTATACTCTTTACGAAAATTCGTCGACGAAACGTCTGCACTCCTAACTGGGTGGGCCAGTGTAGTAAGTGACGTGACATGACATGAGAGTTGACATGCAGTACTGGTACTGACGTGACATGCAGTACTGGTACTGACGTGACATGCAGTACTGGTACTGACGTGACATGCAGTACTGGTACTGACGTGACATGCAGTACTGGTACTGACGTGACATGCAGTACTGGTACTGACGTGACATGCAGTACTGGTACTGACGTGACATGCAGTACTGGTACTGACGTGACATGCAGTACTGGTACTGACGTGACATGCAGTACTGGTACTGACGTGACATGCAGTACTGGTACTGACGTGACATGCAGTACTGGTACTGACGTGACATGCAGTACTGGTACTGACGTGACATGCAGTACTGGTACTGACGTGACATGCAGTACTGGTACTGACGTGACATGCAGTACTGGTACTGACGTGACAAGCAGTACTGCTACTTACTTGAAGTTGGTCATTTCTTCGTCCAGGGAAGCCAAGTAATCTACTTCAATGGAAGCGACACCATACACTGCATACGCTGGTGAAAACAATAGAAAATAAATCAAATATAGGAATTATTCATAGATTTTGGGTAAGTTCAGTTATGTAGCTACAATTATAGGCAATAAATGAAGTTATTTTGGCCATTTATCCGAGATAAAAGAGATGTTTGATAGAATAAATGATAGTATTCCTCAGAGCAAGATGGAGTTTATTTTTTTCATCATTTTCTTACCCAAAGTTGTGAGGAAATAGAAAGGCGTGAACCACCAACCCTGACCAACGATATCCAGAATATCATCGAAACTCTTGCCTTTTTCTACCTTCTCTTCGTCCATTTCCTTAAGTGAATGAGCAGAATTATTCTGCACTGAAATAGAATTAGATATCCACCTGTATTCATAAATAATCTACACAATATTTATTAGTCAATAAACCATTCTGAAAAGGGAAAAAGCAAATAAAAGTAAACAAACTCATTATTCATAAATTCAAATAAAATGATAAAACGAATATAAAAGTCATATCGAATTAGTCACATTAACTCACATACATACTTTATTTGGGCCGGCACATGCTAAAAATTATGAGTTTAAAGGGACATTGCAGTCAATATTAAACTTCAGGTTCAGAACATTTAATTAAATAATATTAATATATTTATAGAAAATATGTTAGACATATTGATAGATTAAACTAACAAAGAAATTCTGAATAATTCCACCAACACATAAATAAAAATTGCGAATTTAGTTGCAATTAGATACGTCCCATTAATTTAAAGGCATTTTTTGTTGTGTAAAAAATATCCTGTGAACTATTCAATAAAATAGCGATTCAGAAAGGTATATTGTTTACTTATTTATAATTCACCATTGCTACTTAAACTGTATCATTGTCTATTATGAGAAATTTAAACGTCGTAATTACCTATTAATTAGTAACTAAAGTATACCGAGAAGCAGCAATATAGCAGAAATCACCTAAGTTTACTTCGCCTAAAGTTCCATTCTCCTTATTGAGGGTCTTGCGCAATCTGTAGATTGCCGCGCTATTTCAGGATCCTAAAAACGACCAGATAGCGCAAAATTGCGTGGAACACACATAGCCTCTCATTTAAATTTTGATGCAATTTTATCACATTGAATAAATTAGTATTATATTTTCACTCCACTTCTGAGTATAATTTAAATTCTACTTTATATAGTCGAAACGTTAAAAAAAAATTATTAGTTTTTTATTTAATTTATTATACAGGCACACCTCGCACTTATTAAGTTTCACTAATACAATAATCTAATAAGTGTGGGACATGTCTCGCTTTTATTTCTATTGGTATAGAAAATATTTTCGGAGCAACTTTGTTATTTTTCAGTGAAGTTGTTTTCGTCGTCACTATGCAAGTGGTATATTGATTAGAACACTTTAATGATAAGTAATATACGATATTTAAATATTATCTGCAGTGTTTTAATTGACTTGCTATTCGATGAATGTTTTTTAATCATTAAATTGTTCATTTATTTTCTATTTGTAATCTAATTTGCTTAAATATTCACTTTTCTTACACTTTACTTATCATCAAATGTTTTTAAGTTATTTTGATGTTCTATAATTACACAGTATGAATTTAATTAATAAACTTTACTATAGCAGAACCATGGAAATTCCTAGAGATGAGAAATATATTTAATAAACAAAAAACGGAAGGTAGTGTTGATTAACAGAATTTATTTCTGTTTTCATGATTTTTGTTATTCGGATTTTTTTTTTCCGTTATATCCGAATTTTTCGACTATCCAAATGACGGATTCGTTTTTTACTGTTATCCGTATTTTCTGTTAACTGTATTTCTGTTATCCGGATTTTCTGTTACGTATTTTCTTGTGTTAGGATATCAATTAATTCAAAAGTTAAAGAATAACATTTTACGTACAATCAACAGACCAACCAACTGATAATTAAACATACAAATATTCTCCAGTTTTTTTAATCCAGGCTTTTTTAATCCAGATAATCCATCTCGAAGTGATAGCTTGCAATATCATAGTTACCATATTGGTTTATAAGTAATTTATAGCGTAACGGACGAACTAACTAACTAAGGAAAAACTTGTAGAATTTACATGACTAATTGCCATGATTAACCTATTAAAATTAAGTAATTATGTGCTACAATAATTACTTAATGATTGGCAGTGATTTATTAAGCTCTTAATATCTCTAACATCTAATTATTCTACTTAGTATACATATACAGATCCCCTCTATACAGGTTGTTCCAAAAAAACAAACAAAAAAACACCAAACCCAACTTTAAAGTAGTATATTTCTATAACTATTGAAGGTACATGTTTCTTTCTGGTATCATTTTGTTTGTTGAACCCTTTTCCAGCGACAGTTGAATTCTCATAAAGTTTTATTCTTTTTTGTGAATGTTACAACGACTTTATTGATGGGTAGTGAAAATGACTTTGCGCAAATGGTCAGAAAACGGACAATGAAGTAAGTTCAAACATTAAAAATATATTTATATATGACCCCGTTAATTATATTTCCAGGTTTTAAAAGCTTTCAAATAATTATTCCTCTTATATAATATTGGCAATCTGGAGAAATGAGATTAAATACAAAAAGGAGGGCGCAAACAAAAATTTTAACAAGGATCGTCCAGGTTGCTAGAAAGCAGTACGGTCTGAAACAGTAAAATTCTTGAAACAGTTTTTGCACGCCGTAGAATTTCGTCAACTGGTTTTTGCAAAGACATGTTCATTTCGTGAATACATTTTTATGAGGGATGAAGCTGCATTTTACATGAACGGAGAAGTAATTAATTATAACAATCGGTAATATTCTCCACGGAATAACAGTCTTGATTAAACAGTCACTGTGGAAATTAGAATCATTGCTCTGACTTTCATTTTGTAGGGTGTCATTGTAAGTCTAGTTTGGTAATTCGATTGAGTGAAGATTTCGAGATATTTAATCCATCATTTCTGATAAAAGAAACATTTGGATTTTCTAAATGGAGTTGCTGAATAAGATTGATATTGTCTTCAGATCGTACTGTTCTCTTGCGACCTGAACGACTCTTTTTAAAATTTTAGTTTGTTCCTTCCTTTTTGTACTTAATTGCATTTCTCCAGATTTTCAATATTTTAAAATAGGAGTAGTTATTTGAATGCTTTTAAAACCTGGAAATAAATTTGTGTTACTAATGAGGTTGTTATCTAATAAATATATTTTTTATGTTTGAACTTACTTCATTGTTCATTTTCTGTCAATTTGTTCAAAGCCATTTTCACTACCCATAATAAAATCGTTATAATATTAACAAAAATGAATAAAACTTTATAAAATTTTAATAGTGGATGGAAAAGAGTTCAACAAACAAATTAATACCAGGAAAAATATGTACCTTGAATAGATTTTGAAATATTATGCTTTAAAGTTGGGTTCCGTTTTTTTTGAGGGAACACCCTGTACACTGTATATAATAGAACTCCTGTATAATGATAATGAACTACACTAGGTCACTATATATTGCTCTTACTTCACTATATAGGAATCAAGAGAGTCATTGAAAACTGAATTAGAATAATTTTGATAAATCTGTGGGATTTAGAAATGATAAGAAATTAGAAAAGTGGAAAAGGTGAACATTTTGATGGTACATAGTGTAGAATTGTGAAACTGATGGTATGGAATTTAGGTTGTCAGATATTGTTTCGCTGTTTTTAGCCAAGTTAATCTTTATGATGTACTATTTTTCTCCTCCTAAAAATTAGGAATACTGTTCAGTTTTGTCTCAGTATAGTTTGCATTGCTATAATTAAAGTGTTTGGTTATTTTCTGCCTGTTATCTAGTTTATCTAATCACTATTAGTTTTATTACCTTTATCTTCTTTCTCTGTTTTTATATCTTCATTCAACAAACATCGCACATTGAAATGACCAAATGCATTCACTGGCTGCACTCGATAGTGCTGATTAAGCGAAATGAAACAATGCAGGCCAATGCACCTGACAAATAAATAACTGCAAATAAGAATAAATTAATAACAACATAGTAAATATTAGACACTTCTCATTGAACAGCAGTACTCGGAAAGTGGGTGTGCTTTCTTTTTTCCAATGGATCTGATTGTTGTTATAAAGAATTAATCAGAAAAAAGGATTATTTGGAGTCTTTAAATTAATTATTTTTATTTATTCGCCCGTTAATAATATAATAATTACTAATTAATAAGTAATATAGGAGATGTATGGATTAAATAAAAATAATGTAAGAAATTCACAGTAAAGATTTTGTAGCTACAAAGTAAAGGATAGTATGGTAACGGTGCCCCTCTTAGTCTTCTATGTTTATGAGGGAGAATCTTCTATGTTTATGAGGGAGAATCTTCTATGTTTATGAGGGGAAATCTTCTATGTTTATGAAGGGAAATCTTCTATGTTTATGAGGGGAAATCTTCTATGTTTATGAGTGGAGATCTTCTATGTTTATGAAGGGAAATCTTCTATGTTTATGAGTGGAAATCTTCTATGTTTATGAGTGGAGATCTTCTATGTTTATGAAGGGAAATCTTCTATGTTTATGAGGGGAAATCTTCTATGTTTATGAGTGGAGATCTTCTATGTTTATGAAGGAAAATCTTTTATGTTTATGAGGGGAAATCTTCTATGTTTATGAGGGGAAATCTTCTATGTTTATGAGTGGAGATCTTCTATGTTTATGAAGGAAAATCTTCTATGTTTATGAGGGGAAATCTTCTATGTTTATGAGTGGAAATCTTCTATGTTTATGAAGGGAAATCTTCTATGTTTATGAGGGTACATCTTCTATGTTTATGAGGGGAAATCTTCTATGTTTATGAGGGTACATCTTCTATGTTTATGAGGGGAAATATTCTATTTATTTCTGAGATAATTAGAAGAATTCATAACATGTGAAATTAATACCCATATAGAACATACTCATCAAAGATTAGGAGAAGTAGTTCAGAAGCAATTAAATATTAGGTTCTACAGCTCAAGTAGATGCATTCATTAATTTCTCGTAGATATGATATTACTAATTAGCATAGAAATGTGTATTATAAGGACCGTATTACACTAAGATTTAAAGGAGCAAATAACGATAACGAATTAGAGTCCGTTATCTTTACTTGCTTAAATTACTAATGTTAAAATAATAATTGGAATAATATTTTGCAATCATAAATACCATTTTATAATCAAGGATTTAAGCAGAAAACTTTCTGATCAAAATATAAATTAACTGATGTCATTATTTGATCTAATTAAATGATACATTTAACTGATCTAATTAAATGATACATTTAACTGATCTAATTAAATGATACATTTAACTGATCTAATTAAATGATACATTTAACTGATCTAATTAAATGATACATTTAACTGATCTAATTAAATGATACATTAAACTGATCTAATTAAATGATACATTTAACTGATCTAATTAAATGATACATTAAACTGATCTAATTAAATGATACATTTAACTGATCTAATTAAATGATACATTTAACTGATCTAATTAAATGATACATTTAACTGATCTAATTAAATGATACATTTAACTGATCTAATTAAATGATACATTAAACTGATCTAATTAAATGATACATTTAACTGATCTAATTAAATGATACATTTAACTGATCTAATTAAATGATACATTTAACTGATCTAATTAAATGATACATTTAACTGATCTAATTAAATGATACATTAAACTGATCTAATTAAATAGTACATTTAACTGATCTAATTAAATGATACATTTAAATGATCTAATTAAATGATACATTTAACTGATCTAATTAAATGATACATTAAACTGATCTAATTAAATGATACATTTAACTGATCTAATTAAATGATACATTTAACTGATCTAATTAAATGATACATTTAACTGATCTAATTAAATGATACATTAAACTGATCTAATTAAATGATACATTTAACTGATCTAATTAAATGATACATTAAACTGATCTAATTAAATGATACATTTAACTGATCTAATTAAATGATACATTTAACTGATCTAATTAAATGATACATTTAACTGATCTAATTAAATGATACATTTAACTGATCTAATTAAATGATACATTAAACTGATCTAATTAAATGATACATTTAACTGATCTAATTAAATGATACATTAAACTGATCTAATTAAATGATACATTTAACTGATCTAATTAAATGATACATTTAACTGATCTAATTAAATGATACATTTAACTGATCTAATTAAATGATACATTTAACTGATCTAATTAAATGATACATTTAACTGATCTGATTAAATGATACATTTAACTGATCTAATTAAATGATACATTTAACTGATCTAATTAAATGATACATTTAACTGATCTAATTAAATGATACATTTAAATGATCTAAAAGATGATGTTAAACTATTCTCTTTACTTTGTTCAAACAATCTTCATTTGCTTCTTTTTTACTTTTACTTAAAGTTTTACTTAAAGTTCTCAAATTTCTGAGTGACCTTTCAGTATTTAGACAATAATTCTAAATCACTTTTTGAATTAGATAAGAAACTTGGGTAACTTCGTTGTTCTCGGACACTAGCAGTACTCGTAAAGTGGGTGCTACTAATACAGGCCACGAACCAGTACAACCTTTTTATCGGGAACTGAACTAATTTTGTGTAGCCGGGAAAAATATTTAATTGCCTGATATTCTTTGAATTCTGTTTGTATATTTAAATAACGAGAAAAATAATAAATATTATATTCTTTTTCTTATGAGATCGAAGATTTGATTCCGGGTTTTTATTAGTTAACATAAAATGTTTTTATTAGTTAACATAAAATGTTTTTATTAGTTAACATACAAGGTTTTTATTAGTTAACATACAAGTTTTTTATTAGTTAACATACAAGGTTTTTATTAGTTAACATAAAATGTTTTTATTAGTTAACATACAAGGTTTTTATTAGTTAACATACAAGTTTTTTATTAGTTAACATACAAGGTTTTTATTAGTTAACATAAAATGTTTTTATTAGTTAACATACAAGGTTTTTATTAGTTAACATACAAGGTTTTTATTAGTTAACATACAAGGTTTTTATTAGTTAACATAAAATGTTTTTATTAGTTAACATACAAGGTTTTTATTAGTTAACATACAAGTTTTTTATTAGTTAACATACAAGGTTTTTATTAGTTAACATACAAGGTTTTTATTAGTTAACATACAAGGTTTTTATTAGTTAACATACAAGGTTTTTATTAGGTAACATACAAGTTTTTTATTAGTTAACATACAAGGTTTTTATTAGGTAACATACAAGTTTTTTATTAGTTAACATACAAGTTTTTTATTAGTTAACATACAAGTTTTTTATTAGTTAACATACAAGTTTTTTATTAGTTAACATAAGCAATTACCCGATAGATGTGTTTTCATATCATTACCATTCACAAAGTATTTGCTAATTGTTGTTAATAAGCTAGTTGGTCTAATTTGAGAAATAAATACAGTACATTAACTGATATCTGAATCTATAATCTATACTAATAATTTCCCTCGTGTGTTTATTTATTTATTTGGTGTCCGCTTTTACATGACGGGTATTAAACCTGAAGAATGTAGCTATGATACGCACGGGAATATATTGACTTGGTATTTAAATTCCCCTGTTTTTATTCTATTTTTAAATGTATTTTATTTGTAAAATAATATAGGTTTTGCAGAAAATATATTTTTAATTGAATTCATTAAAAGTAACTTAATAACTGATAGTAAATTGTTATTGATGATGACCCGTTATTTTAACGGGCAAATACACTAGTTATGTATTTTATTCATATAAACAGATATAGACATTCTGTGAGTAACTTAAGAGAGAGAAAAAAAGAATTGAACACAATAAGACAAAACTAATTATAAGCTATTTAACTTTTATGATAAGCTACTTAACTTTTATGATAAGCTATTTAACTTTTATGATAAGCTACTTAACTTTTATGATAAACTATTTAACTTTAATGACAAGCTTTTTAACTTTTATGATAAGCTACTTAACTTTTATGATAAGCTATTTAACTTTTATGATAAGCTACTTAACTTTTATGATAAACTATTTAACTTTAATGACAAGCTATTTAACTTTTATGATAAACTATTTAACTTTTATGATAATCTATTTAACTTTTATGATAAACTATTTAACTTTTATGATAAACAATTTAACTTTTATGATAAGCTTTTTAACTTTTATTATAAGCTATTTAACATTCATGATAAGCTATTTATCTTTTATTATAATCTATTTACCTTTTATTATAAGCTATTTACCTTTTATGATAAGCTATTTAACTTTTATGATAAGCTATTTATCTTTTATTATAAGCTATTTACCTTTTATGATAAGCTACCCAGCTAACCATATCATCTCTGTCCCGCGTGGGACAGAGGGGGAAATCTCTTGCTAGCAAGGGACGGGTTATTTCAAACGTCTCAAGACGTCTGAAATCCCACGTCATTCCAACATCTGAATTCCCACGTCTTGAGCGGGATGTCCCTCTCTGTCCCACGCGGGATATCACTCTATGTCCCACGCCAGATGTCCCTCTATGTCCCACGCAGGATGTCCCTCTCTATCCCACGCAGGATGTCCATCTCTGTCCCACGCGGGATGTCCCTCTCTGTCCCACGCCAGATGTCCCTCTCTGTCCCACGCGGGATGTCTCTTTCTGTCCCACGCAGGATGTCCCTCTTGTACCACGCGCGATGTCTCTCTCTGTCCTACGCGGGATGTTTCTCTCTGTCCCACGTTTGTCCCACGCAGGATGTCCCTCTCTGTCCCACGCATGATGTCCCTCTCTGTCCCACGCGGGATATCCCTCTCTGTCCCACGCGGGATGTCCCTCTCTGTCCCACGTTTGTCCCACGCAGGATGTCCCTCTCTGTCCCACGCATGATGTTCTTCTCTGTCCCACGCGGGATGTCCCTCTCTGTCCCACGTTTGTCCCACGCGGGATGTCAAAGACTTATAAATAGGCTAGGCATATTTAATTACTGCTGTAGGTAACTATATAGGTAGCTTCTGATAAATAGTTGTAGATAACTATGTAGGTATTGTTAAACACCAGTGGGTAACTTATAGGTAGCATTTGATGAACATTAGTAGGTAACTAGGTATAGACAATGATGAACATAAGTAGGTAACTAGGTAGCTATTAATGAACATTAGTAGGTAATTAGGTAGGTATTGATAAACAGTTGTAGGTAACTAGGTAGTTACTGATAAACAGTTGTTGGTAACCAAGTAGCTATTGGTGAATACTAGTAGGTAACTAGGTAGGCATTGATACAGTTTTAGGTAACTAGAATGCTATTGATGAATATTATAGGTAGATATAGACAAAAACCAGTAGGTTACTAGGTAGCTATTGATGAATATTATAGTCAGGTATTGATAAACACCAGTAAGTAACTAGGTGGGTATTAGTGAGCTATAGGTAGATATTGATAAATACCAGTAGGTACGAGGTAAGCATTGATAAACAGTTGTAGGTAACTAGATAGGTAAACACTTGTAGGTAATGGTACGAATTGATAAACGCAAGTAGGTAACTAGGTAGCTACTTATGTATTGATAAGTAGTATTTATTTACCTTTTGGCTTTTATTATAAGCTGTTTAACTTTTAAGATAAATCAATTTAACTTTTATGATAAATCTATTTAACTTTTATGATAAATCTATTTAACCTTTATGATAAGCTATTTACCTTTTATTATAAGCTATTTAACTTTTATGATAAATCTATTTATTTTTATTATTAGCTATTTACATTTTATTAAAAGTTATTTAACTTTTATGATAAGTTATTTAACTTTTATGATAAGCTATTCCTAAACTACAAAGAAAAGTTATAATTGGTCTTGAATGATAAGCTACCTATACAGGGTGTCCAAAAGAAGTGGAACCAAAATTTAAGTTAGAATATTTCAATAACTATTGAAGGTACATGTTTCTTTCTGGTATCATTTTGTTCATTGAACACTTCTTCATCTCATAAAGTTTTATTTATGTTTGTGAATGTTATAACGGGTTTATTGATGGGTGGAATGGCTTTGAACAAATGGTCAGAAGACGGACGTTGAAGTAAGTTCAAACATAAAAAAAATATTTATTAGATAACAACCTCATTAATAACACAAATTTATTTCCATGTTTTAAAAGCATTCAAATAACTACTCCTATTTTAAAATATTGAAAATCCGGAGAAATGTAACTAAGTACAAAAAGGAAGGCTCAAACTTAAATTTTAACAAGGGTCGTTCAGACAATCTGAAGACAATATCAATCTTATTCAGCAACTCCATTTAGAAAATACAAATGTTTCTTTTATCAGAAATGATGGATTAAAAATCTCGAAATCTTCAATCAATCGAATTACCAAACTAGACTTACAATGACACCCTACAAAATGAAAATCAGAGCAATGATTCTAATTTCCACAGTGACTGTTTAATCAAGACTGTTATTCCGTGGAGAATATTGCCGAATGTTATGATTAATTACTTCTCCGTTCATGTAAAATACAGCTCCGTCCCTCATAAAAATATATTCACGAAATGAACATGTCTTTACAAAAACCAGTTGACGAAATTTTATGCCGAGTGAAAACTGTTTTAAGAAGTTTACTGTTTCAGACCGTACTGCTTTCTAGCAACCTGGTCGACCTTTTTTAAAATTTTAAGTTTGTGCCTTTCTTTTTGTGTTTAAACAGATTTCTCCAGATTGTCAATATTTTATAAGAGGAATAATTATTTGACAGCTTTTTTAAGACCTGGAAATAAATTAATGTTTTTTTTTTGTCATATAAAGATATTTTTAATGTTTTAACTTACTTCATTGTTCGTTTTCTGACCATTTGCGAAAAGCCATTTTCACCACCCATCAATATACCCGTTATAACATTCACAAAAATGAATAAAACTTTATGAGAATTCAACTGTTATTGGAGAAGGATTCAACAAACAAAATGGTACCAGAAAGAAACATATGCCTTTAATAGTTATAGAAATATACTACTTTAAAGATGGGTTCCGGTTTTTTGGGACACCCTGTATTTGAATTATTGGTACCTTTCAAATGAATTGTGATAATGTAATTATTAGGATAGGTCAGTACTGAAGTAAGATAGGGTTACTCTAAAATAAATAAAAAATAGTTACTCTATTTATATACGTTAATAATTACACTCAACTGATGTGTCTAACAAGGGGTCTCTCATATATTGGTTTCTTATTTGTTTGTATTAATTGTAATTAGTAAAAATTTAGGTCTGAAGTTTAGGTCTGAAAATGACCTTGACTTGACCTTTACCCTGATCGCTACCAAAATCTAACCAAGTGGTCACTAGATAGTGACCAATCGTCCCAACAAATCTCAGTCAATTTGGTTGAAGAGTTTTTAAGCTATGCGAATAGCAAGATGATAAATAAATAAATAAGTAAATAAATAAATCCCGCATAAAACATAACCATCTGCAATCTGCAAAGGTAATAATAGAAAGGAGAATTATCAGATTGAAGATTTTAAAATTTTATGATGTGTATTAATATTATTTGATGAAATTTTTACGTAAGGCCCTATTTAACGACGAAAACCATTTACAAACCTATTTTAGCACCCACATTTCAGATCATAGCCACAGTACCCGAACAATCTCCAACAACACCAATCTAAACCTTCCCCACATTAGAACAGAAGTAGAACGTGATTCCCCCATTTTTATATCTATTGAATTCAGGCGAAGTTTACCTCCATTTTTATTACTACCCATGTCTGATTTTAAATTTAAAAAACTGTTTTTGAATCAGCATCGTGGGCTTTCATATTTTTTATGGATCAATTTTTAATGTAGAACTTTAAAATGAAATTTTAATTTTGGTAATTAATTTTTTAGGTTCTATAAGATTTTCATTCTTTTAGGAACCAATACTGTACAATTTTTCAAGTAACTTGTTAGTATGTTTTTAATGGAATTTTTTTTTTGTTAAAGTGTGAAATATAAATTAATTAAAAAATCATTTAAAATGTTCTTCCATTAAATATAGACCAATCCACATTAACATCAAATATAACTGTCCTGTTCTAATTATTTTAAATAAAGTAAATAAATTATATTTTTTGTATGTGATTATATATTATCTTTTTTTTTAAATATTAAAAAATTTAATTTTAATCTTTTTAACGATTTAAAAAAATTATTTAATTATATTTTTCTCTCTTTATAACTTTCAAGTAATTGAAAATTACAATTTTAATTGCAATTATAATTTTCATCGTATTTTGTAATTTTAATTTTAACTGATTTTTTTTATCACTGACATTTCTTCTTGTTTTTCTGGTAATTTAATTAATTGATTATACATGTATAATTTATATAGTATATATTTTGTAAGCTTTTTGAGGCAATAATTTTTTTATTAAATAAATACCTAAATATTTCATTAACAACATTCATATTGAATTATAAATATAATTGCGATAATATCATAATATACTTTTTTCATAATATTTATTTAAAAATAAACATTCCAAGAAGTACGGAAAACTATGCTATATCTCACATTAAAATGTCAATAATAATCTTATTATTCACTGATTAATTATCACTGTTAGTTACAATAATAATACACCTTCCTTTAGATATATTACAGGTAAGTCCGTCTATATTAGGTAGCAGTTGTCTCTATCTACAGAGAGAGATACACAGTAACCACCTTCCTCTACCGTGTGTAGAGCAGTTGTGACTCAAAGAAGTAGTAGTGACTCAATGAAGTAGTAGTGACTCAAAGAAGTAGTAGTGACTCAAAGAAGTAGTAGTAACTCAAAGAAGTAGTAGTAACTCAAAGAAGTAGTAGTGACTCAAAGAAGTAGTAGTGACTCAAAGAAGTAGTAGTGACTCAAAGAAGTAGTAGTGACTCAAAGAAGTTGTAGTGACTCAAAGAAGTAGTAGTGACTCAAAGAAGTAGTAGTGACTCAAAGAAGTTGTAGTGACTCAAAGAAGTAGTAGTGACTCAAAGAAGTAGTAGTGACTCAAAGAAGTAGTAGTGACTCAAAGAAGTTGTAGTGACTCAAAGAAGTAGTAGTGACTCAAAGAAGTTGTAGTGACTCAAAGAAGTAGTAGTGACTCAAAGAAGTAGTAGTGACTCAAAGAAGTAGTAGTGACTCAAAGAAGTTGTAGTGACTCAAAGAAGTAGTAGTGACTCAAAGAAGTAGTAGTGACTCAAAGAAGTAGTAGTGACTCAAAGAAGTTGTAGTGACTCAAAGAAGTAGTAGTGACTCAAAGAAGTAGTAGTGACTCAAAGAAGTAGTAGTGACTCAAAGAAGTAGTAGTGACTCAAAGAAGTAGTAGTGACTCAAAGAAGTAGTAGTGACTCAAAGAAGTAGTAGTGACTCAAAGAAGTTGTAGTGACTCAAAGAAGTAGTAGTGACTCAAAGAAGTTGTAGTGACTCAAAGAAGTAGTAGTGACTCAAAGAAGTAGTAGTGACTCAAAGAAGTTGTAGTGACTCAAAGAAGTAGTAGTGACTCAAAGAAGTTGTAGTGACTCAAAGAAGTTGTAGTGACTCAAAGAAGTTGTAGTGACTCAAAGAAGTAGTAGTGACTCAAAGAAGTAGTAGTGACTCAAAGAAGTTGTAGTGACTCAAAGAAGTAGTAGTGACTCAAAGAAGTAGTAGTGACTCAAAGAAGTTGTAGTGACTCAAAGAAGTAGTAGTGACTCAAAGAAGTTGTAGTGACTCAAAGAAGTTGTAGTGACTCAAAGAAGTTGTAGTGACCCAGGCAAGTAATGTAACCACAGAGAGATATTTGTTATTTTACTCTTACATTTCAGAATTATTGTAAAATGTACATACACAAAATGATGTACATGAAACAAGAAATAACGATGTATATATGCAATACTGATATTCTAATTCACAAAACTAACCTCTTTTATCTTGAATCAAATGAAATTTAACTTTTATTGTTCACATCACGTCAATTATGTCTGAACATCTCTACGGCAAAGCGATTGATGAATTTATCAAAACTATTTCACGCTATCAGCTGTTTGCAATGTTCCTAGGTAACTGAGACACTGTTAACACTTGAAACGGTAGCGGTGCAAATGAGCAAAATGACATGCATGTGTTTAAGGTCTGATATTTCTATATATACATTATAATATATAAATTAATATTATGGGTCACAAATTCATAGAATAAGGTGTTAGACGGTTATAAGTAGGTATGGTTTTTAACATGATATTGAATTACAACAGGTGCGGTTTGTGAGTCTGAGAACTGATTTTTCCACTATCGTCTAGTTTTAATGTAATTATGAATAACTAAGACAAAGCACTAATAAATAATTACTCTTTAAATGGAAAATTTGAAAAGTATCCATAAATTTCGAACAATTATCAGTGTGAGTGAAGTGCAGTCGATAAAATATGATATAACGTTATCTTCAGAATCCGGTATTCAAATTCACAAAACTAATTCATATTATCTTGAATTAGCTTTAATTTGATTATTATCATTTGGAGCTCTTTATTTCACCTGAACAGCTCTACTGCAAAACAGATACTGAATTCTACAGAAACTTTTATTTCGTTCATCCGATTTGGCACTGTTAGTAGATAGCGGTGATACAGTAGAAGCCTTGTACACTCTAGGCACAAAAAAATGCTTCATGTCGAGTCACGCATAATAAAAACGACTGATATGGTGACTACTCGTGAAGTTTTTGTGGTGAATTAAATTCTGTCAGCAGGTAATAGCCATCTACACACTATAGTGATGAGTGCTTGATTCGGTACAACAGCAACATGGCTGGGAGCCAAAACTTGCGCGAAAGTAGATACTCATTTCCAGTAGCAATCTGACCCTGAATATAATGCATCTGTAGATACTAATTTTAAGTATAGCTTATATTTTAACATATAATTGAATTCATTTTCATTATTAATAGGAAATTTTTCTCCAGTATAAAATAGAATGTTTTTGGAGGTATTCGAAAAAAAAATGAAAAAGGCACTTCCATGCCGCTTGCAATAATTTCTTGGAATCTCTTTTTTCAACCAAATCATCGCTTATTGTAATCACTTCTTTTTGCTTCCTAAAAATCCTAAAGAAATGAAAGCTTTACGTCTTCCATCTCTGAAAATACAAAAAAATGCTGGTTAAAAGTCCCTTCAGAAAACATCAAATAATATTTTTATTTTATTCCATATAGAGGCGTAAAAAATGATGTAGGCTATGCCACATAAGAATTATAGATTTTGATCTTCCCAAAGTAGACTTTATAAAAAAAAATAATAAAAAGTTATTTGTTAACATATTCTTTGTTAAGACCTAACATTGATCGAAATTTTTTTTTTTAGATTTTACTCATCGTACACTTTTTGTGACCTATCACTTTGCGGTTGTTCCGAATCATGCACTTCTAAGTACCTAATGTGCTTAACAACTGTTATTGAAATTTTAATTACTATTTTGATATAATAAAGAAAATGGTTATTATGAGTATTCAATATTGAATTATTCGCTGGGACGATTCTAGGACATAATTTATTATCGGAACGGTAGACTGCCAATCCCCATGTGGCATAAAGAGATTAATAAAAAGAGAGCTTTTGGCTACGAATTTTCTTTAAAAAAGTTGAGTGCCTTATTTATTGAATTACTAAAAATTGTAAGTTCTTAAATAAATCATTGATTATATATAGCCATCCTTATACATAATTGTAGCCTCTGAATAATCACGGATACGATTTACTCCC
The DNA here is from genome assembly GCA_947561585.1 of Caprella mutica. Taxonomy (NCBI): domain Eukaryota; kingdom Metazoa; phylum Arthropoda; class Malacostraca; order Amphipoda; family Caprellidae; genus Caprella; species Caprella mutica. Next base: position 247,779 of record CANNZV010000545.1, read on the forward strand.
TCTCTAATAGTTTTCTTCTGCAATGGTATAAATCACAATACTTGCCCGCTTGTGACAGTTGGATCAATACAATTATAACATACCGCCTTAATTCTTGTAGAAAGACTATCAGGGACATGTGTGATTGATTATGAGAACCACCTGTGTGAATTTAACAAGGTTATTCGACATCAATCACTCACTATTATCTATTAATCAAAAGGAAACACCACAAATCAATGTGCTATATTCCAGCACAGCAACTGAACATAGCAATATGACATTTATTCAATCAATATCTTAAATGTCATGAAGACACACTACTGACAAACTGCATTGTTGCTGTGGATATTGAATACCAGTAACGAATATAAAATTCACACTTTGTATGTAGTTGGAAATTAAAGTAATGTTTTATTTCTTGGTATTTATATACTAATTCTCTGTTTCAGTTCCCCTATTACACTGAACTGTTATCCTGTATAGTGAGCAAGCGAGAACGTGCTGTCAACTTCACAATTAGTTCGATACTGATGTTATTTCAGTCATAACGAAATGGTTACAATCACATAGCAAACTTGTCAGAATCCATTCTATCGAATTGTTTAAAATCTTTGCTTTGGTGGTAATTGAAATGAAAGATTTTAATTAGTTATCTCAATGTAATTATCTAAGTTATTGATTTCTTTAGAAATCTAGAATATTTATTCCGTCATTTTATTTATAAAAATCTAATCTGCATCGTATATTTTGAAATATTAAATGATTTAATATATATCAAAACTACATCAATAATTATTATCAATTATCAGATTTCCATTATATTTCTGCATTATGTTTAAACAATAAATGTACACATAATGTTCCGTATCGTTATAATGATCAGGTACGAAATCTAGGAAAATGAATCAAAATTACATCAGAGACACGATATCAATTCCATTTCTATATAAATCAATTTAAAATATTTTTGAGTGCCTTCGAATCGTTTGTTACCGAATTAGACTTCTACCAATTAAGCGCATCGAAACTACACCAGTAATTAGAAAATTGCATTACATTACAAAATTGTAACTAAAAATAAATATATGCACAAATTTCCATATTGCCTATAATCAAATTCGAAATGTTCCTAACTCTATGGAAAATGCATTAGTTATGTATACATCTGCTCCATTTCGGACTATACATTTAACATTTTTTTACTAAACTAGTGTATTTTTCCGATAAAGAATAACGGGGTTTCAATCTATACTAATAATTTCTCTCGTGTGTTTATTTATTTGGTGTCCGCTTTTACACGACGGGTATTAAACATGAAGAATGTAACTATGATACGCACGGGAATATATTGACTTGACATTTAAATTCCCCTGTTTTTATTCAATTTTTAAATGTATTTTATCTAAAAAATAAATTAGACTATGCGGAAAATTTAGTTTTAATTGAATTTATTAAAAATAGCCTAAAGGGCTACATGTCAGGGATCCGTCCGGTCCGTCTCCTCTCAGTGTCAGTGAAAAAATATATCGTTACTTTAATTTCAACGGACCTATTCACACAGTACCGGCTCCCCTCAGTGATAAAAAATCACTGACCGGTGACGTCCCGGAAGCAGCCTTTAAAAACGGGTAATAAATTGCTATTGATGAAGACCCGTTATTTTTAACGGGAAAGTACACTAGTCTATACTAATAATACCCGTTGTGTGTTTATTTAATTGGTGTCCGCTTTTATACACGACGGGTAATAAGAACGGAGAATGTAATATATTGGCTTGAAATTCAAATTCTTATGACTTTATACTATAAGTATTTTACCTATAAAATATGTCAGTCAATGCCTCAGGTCAATGCAGAAAAATAAATTTTAATTGAATCCACTAGGCCCTTCACATTTGCGTTTCTCAACGCCACATTTAAAAAATCGCTCATGACAAAAAGCTAAGCTACAATTGATTTTAACAGAGCTCTTTATACCCACGTAACAAGGGTTGTAATAGTTAGGTAAGTTATGGATTATTGGACAGTTGCACATATTCGATCGTATAAGAAAAGGTATATAATTAATACGACATTTTAACTCGCTATTTGTTGATGATCGAAAATGTGGAACTGTTCGATAATTCAGAACATACCATATCAAGCAGAATCACTTTTTTCCTTATCATGTCTGAGGAAAATGATAACCAAAGAGAATGATAATCAGAGAAAATAATGACCAGAGAAAATGATAACCGAAGAAAATGATAACCAGAGAAAGTGATAACCTGAGAAAATGATAACCAGAGAAAATGATAAACTAATAATAACCAGAGAAAGTGATAACCTAATAATAACCAGAGAAAGTGATGACCTAATAATAACAAGAGAAAGTGATAACCAGAGGAGATGATAACCAGAGAAAGTGATAACCATAGAAAGTGATAGCCTAATGATAACCAGAGAAAGTGATAACCTAATAATAACCAGAGAAAGTGATAACCAGAGGAAATGATAACCAGAGAAAGTGATAACCAGAGGAAATGATAACCAGAGAAAGTGATAACCTAATAATAACCAGAGAAAGTGATAACCAGAGGAAATGATAACCAGAGAAAGTGATAACCAGAGGAAATGATAACCAGAGAAAGTGATAACCTAATAATAACCAGAGTTGAAATGATCATTTTTTCTAACGCGGCCTTGCAAAATTGCAAGTGTGAACACATGCCAAATGAGCTTTTTTTCTAACGCGGCGTTGAGAAACGCAAGTGTGAAGCGGGCCTAAAGATGACCTAATAACGGGTAATAAATTGCTATTGATGAAGACCCGTTATTTTTAACGGGATATTAACATAAATGGAGATTAATTAAAATTAAAATGAATAGAAAACATATATAAATGAAGATTATTTTGAAATGTTCTGTCCACGAAACGTCCGGCAACCGCCAGTTAACGTCAGTATCTACAGGCACAGCCATGTACTTTGTACAGTCAATAATTACTGGATGTTGAAATTGTTTCCGGATTATGGCGCGAGTTTTAACAGTAATCAAATTTTCTTAATTAAAAAAATTTCAATGTTTCAGTGACTCATCGCTTCTTGCAGGAAAAATTGGAGAAAATCATTCTATAAAGGGCCGTACACACGCAGGGTTTTTTCAGTCTTTCCACCGGACTTTTTGCTAAGCTCCTCCCACTTAAATTTTGCACCGAAAGTCCGAGACTTTTCAACAACCTACATGTTCTATTATTTTCCCCCAATCAAGAGATGCAATCTTGGAAATCTTCGTATAGCTACTGTCAACTCATAAAATATATTGTAATAACACGATTGGTGTTCATTTTATGACAAACTTTGCTCCATTCATTTCTTCACCTTTGAGGTGAAGAATTCTCATATTTTCCTTTTTATAAAAGACTGCCAGTAAAATTGATAATAGTAATGTTTCTTTAAACCTTTTTTTAGTAAAGAATATTTTAGTAAAATGTCACATTAGGTACTATCTTTATTTTATTTATTTCAACATATTACCTATTAGCTAATACCTTTATTTTATTTATTATAACGCAATAGATATGGTACCTAGTACCTATACGTATTAATACTTTTACCTAAACTTTATATAATAGCTAAATTACATTTGTTGAGTGGATTAGGTTAATCATTAAATTAAATGAAGCGAAAATAATCTCGGTTAGTTTATTATTAAATATTGTAATAAACTTCATAAAAAATTTCAAACTAAGGTAATTAGTTACTAAATAATCTTAGTAATCTAGGTAGGTGTGTACAGTTCTCTAGTAATTAAATAATCTGGGTAAAAGTAACTAACCTAGTAACCTATATAATTAGTAAATAACTAACCCAGGTAATTAGTAATTTTAACTATCCTAGGTAGTTAACAGTTACTAACTACCTAGGTTAGTTACCTAGTTTAAAAAATGGGGGAGGGCTTATGTCGCCGATATGAGTAGTTAATTTTGCAAGACATGTGATTAAAAAGTCAATCCACGTGTGGACGCTATTGGCTTTTGAATCAAAAGTCTGGTGGAAAAGCGTAGAAAAAAGTCCGGTGGAAAGACTGAAAAAACCCTACGTGTGTACGGCCCTTAAGCTTCATTAAAGAGGTAATTATATATATTTTACGTATGTATATATATATATAGGGTCAAAACCTAGCTCTTGTAAAAGTAAAACTCTCGTAGGGTAAAGAACCTATCTTTAATATTTTGAGAATTACCATCACTCAGACCCTTTTTTCACTAGTGTTAGATAGACCCTTTACTCACAAGTGTCAGATAGACCCTTTACTCACAAATGTTAGATAGACCCTTTACTCACAAGTGTTAGATAGACCCTTTACTCACAAATGTTAGATAGACTCTTTACTCACAAATGTTAGATAGACCCTTTACTCACTAGTGTTAGATAGACCCTTTACTCACAAATGTTAGATAGACCCTTTACTCACAAATGTTAGATAGACCCTTTACTCACAAATGTTTTTGCCGTAGATAGATGATCTTTATTAATAGATTATAATCACCGATAAAAAGGCACCGGTGAGTGATTTTAATTTACGGCAGGAATATATTTATAGTTTATGTTCCCTTTCCGTTGATTAAAGCAAAATGAAAAGTAACAAAAAAAGATCTGTTTTCAGCAAACTACAAGTAAATCATGTACCATCAAGTTAATTCTACTGCATATTATAACTAGATTATGTGCACTCGGTAGAGCGCATACTTTCGCCTCCGCATTGACCTGTTCTCTCCCAAAATTTAAGAAACTGCTAACTGGATAATAACCAACAGTCCCATCAAATTTCAGATAATTTGGTTGAATACTATTAGAGTTATTGAGTTATAAATGGCCTTGACCTTGATCTTTGACTCGATCGCTCCCAAAATCGAGCAAAATTGTTCATGTATATTGACCAATCGTCTCACCAAGTTTCATGAAATATGGTTACATATTTTTTGAGTTAGAAATGACCATGACCTTGACCTTTGACCAAGTTGCTCCCAAAATTCTAGCAGCAGGTCACTGGACACGGACCAATCGTTTCACAAAATTTCAGGCAATTTGGATGAACACTTTTTCAGTTAAGCGAATAACAAGCTGATAAATAAATAAATAAATAAATAAATAAATGCCGATGAAAAAATGACCTTCCCGTATTCTGTGAAGGTAATAAAAAATGAACAGTTACCCAAGGCTTACCTGTAAGGTGAAGGGTGACTTCAATTACTTCGGAAGCCATTCTTGTTCATTTTTCTGGAGTGTTCCAGAGGTGCCAACTTATGAGATGTCCACCTGCATCGGCCGTTAACTTAAGCATTCAGTATTCAAAGATCGAATCTTTTGTTGTGTATTTCTGGAGTGTTCGGGCGGGAGCGCTCCGGGCGGGAAAGAACACTCCAGAAAAATGAACAAGAATGGCTTCCGAAGTAATTGAAGTCACCCTTCACCTTACAGGTAAGCCTTGGGTAACTGTTCAATTACTTATCGCCATTCTTGTTCATTCTGGAGTGTTCCAGAGGTGCCAACTTATGAGATTTTAAAGAACGCAGCAAAAGATGATACCAACCAATTTTCAAGTACGAATTTAAGATAAGAGCATTAGAAAATTGTAACGTTGGCCCAGCCTGCGACCTTCAATATCGTCAATGATAATATTATGGTTTAAGAAAGAAGAGGCGGCTGCTGCACAAGTGCAGAGATTAAAATTAGCAATGTCGATTCCTGCCTCTTCCATAATTGCTTCAATCCGTCTACCTATTTTTGAAATAGATAGGTACTGCTTGTATGATTTTCAGAAACTTACAGAGTTGATTAGACTCTCCACGAAATCTAATCCATGTACTCTTTAAAGGTTAAATATAGACAGAATTTGAATTGTCATTAAAATACCTCATTTAATCAGGAATTCATTATTTCCCTTACGTGGTGTATAAAGTAATCGAAATAGTCTCTTTCATGATACAAAATCTTTATACATCCATAACTTTGAAAGTTGGAACTTGATGTATAGATCATTGAGCTTGTACCGTATCTCATTAATTAATAGGTTGAAATTCTAAAAGCAATACCTTCCAGAGAGAAATAATTTTTCAAAATTCAAAACAAAAGAAACATCCAAGATCATTATTTTGTACATGGGAGTGGTTAGTCTTATTTAATTTTTATTTTAATTGGTATCCAGGATACCTGCACTAATTCAATAACTAACACTCTTTACTGCAAGCGATTTCACTATAGATAATCCAGTATTATAAGAAAACTTAATAATTTACATCATTAAATTGCATGGGATCAATTTTCTGTCTACTCAAGAAATATACCACTTGTGATCTAGCTATGTTCTTTATAGAGGTTTGGCGGAAATTCTGCACTAAAAACACATGATACTGATTTTGTACCGCAAAAGGGGTAATGAACACTGTTGCACTTGGTCTTCCTAAATTTTATAAAGCCTCATGATACTTAAACGTTAGATATCAGCTACTATTCGGTAATCCCATCAAAATACCAACTTACTTTATCAGCATGAATGTTTTGATAAAAGTATATTTTTTCACAGAAAAATAAGTCTTCTAACAGACGTTGTCAAAAACTTTAACTAATACGAGAGCATGACTAAATATTTGTAGTCTTGACAGTAAATATTTTGATGTGGACAAATTAAATATCATTTAAAAAGGCCCTGCCAACAGGATAAAAATGGCCTTCAGTTCTAGTACATTAATGTGGAAGGTAGAGTCTTAGCATATATAATACCATCTATCAATAAATAATTATAATAAATTTTAAATAAAACTTAATAAATTTATAAGAAATGTACATTCCTTAATTAAGTTGATGCATCAGTGGTAGCTAAGTACAATACTTTGAGAATTATGGTTTATGCTTACTAAACTGATTGAAAAGATTTATATTCAACTGGATATCCATATTATCAGAGGTTATATAAACTCAGAGTTGAAGGCCACGTTTTCCACACTTCTCCTGATGATGAATAGAAATATTTTTAATCGAAAGCTTGAAACCAAAAATACCTTCAACGCTTACGAAACTAAAGTAATGAAAGGGTGTCTAAATACTTTAAGCTGGATAATCATCATAAATTTCTATTCTTTTTGTAAGTTACCATTGACAATTTTGAGAGCATTAATTTTAAGACGTTCTAAAATTATAAAGAATATACCTCCCCATTAAACTGCTGGATGGCAGAGAGTCAACAGTTTGATAAAAATAAAAACGTCACAATTAATAGAATTTTGCTCAAATTTGTTGCATCAATTAAAAATAATTTCTTTCTAATGATTAGGAATAAATAAAATAAATTTTCTTTCATTACTAATAACATCAGTGCTCTCTCTAGAATTCAACTATCAATTAAGTAAATTAAATAGTACGTAGACAAGTGACTTTCAGTTCTTAATTCTGCCAATATAGAATTCAGGACTTAAGTAAGTTGCATAATTCACAAGTAGAGCCTTTAGCTCTAAACTTACTTAAGTTAGAAGTGGTTTCCAATTTCTAATATCTACGGTATTATTCTCTATATGGACAGAAAAGTAATCATCTTCAAAATCAATTGAGGCCACGAGACAAATTTATTCCATTGAACCAACTACAGTTCTTCAATGTTCTAATTAATAACGTTAATAATGGATATGCAGATTCAATGGCTTTAGATAAATTTATAAATAAATGAAGTCCTCCACATCTTATATGAATGTGAAAACTGAACCGAAAATTATTATTATTCTCTATGACCAATCTTCATACCTATAGACATTAATTTTTGAATTTCCAAAATAAGAAATAATTTTTGAAATACAGGTTTTATGTAACTATGTGTACCAAATTTCCGGTTGAACTGTTGTTCCCAGTCTTTCAACTCTTCGTCAATTCCCGAGTCAAAGAAGAATGTATCGAGGAATATAGGTAATTAGGGTAAAGTAGGTATATTGCGACACATAGTAAACTGGCCTACTAGAAAAACTATGAACAGTCTTGAATCCTAGCAGGAGGTTATCGAAATTCCCCTGTTAATTCTCTGAATCAGAGAAAAACTTAACATTGCAAATTCATTTGGGAAGAGACTGTAGGCATTAGCATATTACTAGTAAGTTAACTGGCTTCCAGCAAAAATTTTATTGAAGAACTAGACTTGGATATGCAATTGTAAAACATATTTGTAGTGGTATTTACAGTCTGTATTTGTTAAGAAATTAATATTGGTACTTGAGACTAAAGTTCAAGTTACACGATATGTCTAGTGTTCCTTAGATGAAGCCAGTACAAGCTCGGGTCACAAATTCCCGGCTAAAATAGCTAACTAGTTGCCCTAGCTAAAAATTCATAGAGACTGTCTTCAATCATAGTAGTGAATATCGAAATCCCCTCTCAAATTGTTCTGAAACAGAAAATTTTCATAATGCGAGTTTATATGGAAGGAGACTCAATAGGCATATAGCCTGTAGCTAGTTAGTAGTCACCATGAATTTGCGACGAAATTTTTATAAAGAGTTAAAAAATTATACACAATATAGCGTAGCGTATATTTGATATTTCCAGTGAAAACACGGTCTCGAAATACCGGCTTCAAACTAACTAACTAGATTTACCTTAGTCACAAAGTTTTAGAGTTTCTCTTCAAAATTCCCCTGTCTATATTATATCTCTGAATCAGAGAAAATTTCACGATGTGAAATTATTGTTAAGAGACTATATAACCTATAACTAGTTAGTAGTTAACTGGATTATTATTATTAATTGTATCCATAAATTCATGGTGCTTCTTGAATGGAATACATAGCACTAGTAGCAATATCAATCTTTAAGTAGCTACCAATTATAAGCTAGATAGGGTAAAGCAGGTAAATTGCGGTACACTAACTAACTGTGTCCTCTAACCACAGAAATATCATAGCTTCAAACAATAATAAAATATAGAATGCATTCTGCTACTTCAGATATCTAAACAAATTTCAATAAAAATTCGAATCAAAAAGTTTTAGAAAACTTCTTGCAAAGACTGCAATTGGACCGCAATTTACCTGTGGGACCCTAAGCAATGATTACAAACTAGTATTATTTACATTTAACGCCACAATTTGTACCCGTTAAAACGTTTTATTTTGAGTATTATTGCACATATGTAAAGTTACCATATAATATATAATAAGGAAGTTCAAGAAAGTTATAGTATTATACGATATATAGTGTATATTTGTTCAATCCAGTAAAGCACGGTCAAGAATTTCCGGCTTGCACTAGCTAACTAGTACCTTAGTCACAAATTCTGAGGGTTTTAGTCATCAAACCTAGCAGGGGGTTATCGAAATTCCCCTGTCTATAATTTTTCTCTTAGTAGAGAAGAATTTCACTGCGTGAAATTTGGAAAGAGACTCTATAGGCATAGCTTAGCCTAAAGCTAGTTAGTAGTAAACTGGTAGTCACCAATTTGTGACGAAAATTTAAAGAGTTAAATAGTTACTAGATATAGGGTCAAGCAGGTAAATTGCGGCACGCTAACTAACTGCGGCCTCTAACCAAAGAAACATCATAGTTTCAAAACACACGTTAAAAAATAATAGTAATAAATTATATCATTCACCGCGCTTCTTTCGATATCAATGCAACATTTCAATGTAATTTGGGAGCCGCAATTTACCTATGTGACCCTATCGTATTTTTGAGATATCCAGTTTAAGCACGGTCACGAATTTCCGGCTTTATCTATTCTAACTAGTAACTCTAGTCACGAATTCTTAAGAGTTTTAGTCATCAATCCTAGCAGGGGGTTATCGAAATTCCCCTGTCTATAATTTTTCTCTTAGTAGAGAAGAATTTCACAATGTGAAATTTGGAAAGAGACTCTATAGGCATAGCTAAGCCTATAGCTAGTTAGTAGTTAACTGTTTAGTAGTCACCGTAAATTTGGGACGAAAATATTAAGAGAGTTAGTTATACACGATATAGCGTATATTTGCAGTGTACGCACGGTCTCGAAATACCGGCTTCGAACTAACTAACTAGATTTACCCTAGTCACGAATTTCTATGGTTTGTCTTCGGTCCAGCAGGGGGTTATCGAAATTCCCCTGTCTATATAGGGTAAGAATCGCATCACCGACCAAATAACACACCTTCTCCTAATTTCCAATTTATTTGCAAACAAGTACTCTCACTACATTGATAGATGTACTCGAGTGTTGCCATTGATTTGTACTTTCTTTATTTGCAAACAGAAAGTTTCTAGCTATATTGGTTTTTGAACTAAACATCATTTTTTGAGATCATGTATTTTCTGAAGTATATCGATTTATCGACCAAGGTTCATTTATAAGTTCAATATTTCGACCAGGTATCGTTTACCGACCATAAAATCAATTAATCGACCAGGCTGTTATGTGAAATGTACGCACAAAAAGTGAATACTACCTGAATTGATATCTACTAAAACATTCATTTTAACTACTCATAATGGTTACTATTTAGAAATGCAACGCATTAGGCAAAAATAAGCTGTTTTAAAATTGTAAATTAGACGTTCTTGAATGAAAAATATGATGAAAATAATTATTTTACTTTCATAATTATTTTTCTAAATCTAGAAATTGAGGTTTCGTGGATTCCTTAAAATTGTATTGCACTATAGCTATTTATAAATTAATGACTTGAAATGAAGAAATATGTATCAATTTTTAACCTCGCAAATTTGAGGAAGGTCTTATTTTAGTCGGCATTTATTTATTTATCATCTTGTTATTCGCATAACTGAAAAAGTGTTCAACTAAATTGCCTGAAATTTGGTGAAACAATTGGTCAATGTCCAGTGACTTTCAAGAAAAAAATTTGGAGCGACCCGGTCAAAGGTCAAGGTCATGGTCATTTATAACTCAAAAAGTATTGAACCATATTGCATGAAACTTAGTGAGACGATTGGTCAATATCCATGAACCATTTTGTCAGATTTGGCAGTGATCTGGTCAAAGGTCAAATATCAAGGTCAAGGCCATTTATAACTCAAAAAGTATTCGACCCAATTGTCTGAAATTTGATGAGACGAATGGCCAATGTCCAGAAACCATCTGGTAGAAATTTGGGAGCAATCTGGACAAAGATCAAGGTCAAGGTCATTTATAACTCAATAACTCAAAAAATATTCAACCATGTAATATAATACTTGGTGGGACGATTGGTCATTATCCAGTTACTAGTTTGTTAGTTTTTGGGAGGGAACGGGTCAAAGCGGCGGCGAAGGTATGCGCTCTACCGAGTGTATTTAATCTAGTTTTAAATACATTAGCTCCATGCAATTTTGTTCCAGATTTTTATGACCTTCAAAGGTTCTCTCAAGGTTCCGGAAAAAGTATGAGTTTATTGCATATTATAGAACTAAGGTCTAGTCGTCTAGGATTATTTATCTGCGAAACTGCATAAAATTCAGTTCAGTATAAGACAATTATACAATTATATTAATTTCCTGCTTTTAGAGTTGTTAATACTCTGTGTGGAACAATTGTACGAAACACTATAAATAAAATGCTGTAGAAATAGATTGTACACTACATTCTTTCTTTTGATTTTCAATTTGAATTCTATTAACAAAAATTGCATGCTCTGTCCTAGTTTAAGCTGTAAGTTACTTCGTCCAGTTTATAAACTTTTCTATAGTTTATCATATTTCATACCTTAAAGGTCCCCTCCAAGCAAATTTTTTTATTGCCTAAATCAACGAGGCTAATGTTTCTTATTATTTTACTGCAAACCCCATAAAATTTGATAGCATATTTTTAACTTTATATGCTTTAAAGATTTTTATAATCCAAACTCTACAAAACCTAATTTACTTTCGACTTTCTAAGTTTCAGTCTAAAGAAGAAGAATGTACACCATTTGTTTTGATTGTCAACTAGGTATATGGTTTAATAAATCTATTCATTATTCGTTTAAAGGTTTAAATTTAAACTTATTATAGAAACGTTTATATACTTTTAGAAACAATTAATATCTTAATAGAGAGCCAAAAACGCTTTGTTTGTTTAAAAATCTAAATTTACAATCATAACAAAGAGTGTACAATCTTCTTTCTCAGCGTCAGGTTGGAGATTCGCTCGATTGTTGCTCACAGAGTATTAAAAAACTTTAAAAGAAAATAATAAAATACATACTGAACCAAATTGTATGCGGAATAATGATCGTAGACCTTAGTTCTGTAATATTATGTAATAAACTCATTTTTTCCCGGAGCCTGGAGAGGACCTTTAATACACGAAGATTTGAATTGGATTAAGTGTACCTTCCTAGTTGAAATTCAAAACATATGGTGTATATTCTTATACTTTGGACGTTTGGATTGATATTCCGAAGCTATCTGGTGAATGGAAGAAAAGAGAGGTGGCGTCACTTGTGCCCCGAAATGTTGTAATTTGGATTATGAATTGTCTTTTTCATTTTTTATTTACCTTATTTATAATTTTGTTAACGCTACTTGGAATTTTAGAGGATAGCGCTGGGGTTATGCTCATCAACTACGAGGTCTTAGATTTTTGTGTTAGGTAGACTCGTAGACTTCATTTACTATCAATTCTTCATTTTTCTCTTCTATCCGTGAGTACAGCCACTGTTGCTTGTGTCCCGTTTCGTCACATTCCTTAATAAGTGACGTCATTTATGGAGTAGCTTTTGTGCATCCATGACCATTGTCACCGTTGAAGTTAGATGGCGTACTTAGCTCATGAAGCCACTTTCCTTTCTGACTGCTTCTTCCAGTCCCTTGTATTTAATTTCCTTTTTATGTCAGCGATATTAAAGGAGGCACAGTTAACAGTCAAACTTACTAAGTCATGAGAATTGAGGAAACTCATCAAATTATCACTGAAACTATTGTAAACCTAAGAGTACCGATTACTCGCTATTTATATATGAATTTAATTTTATATAATCAATAAGATATAATATACGTTCCAATTCCCTAAGTACAAGTCAGAAGAAAAATATTGTACAAAATTTTCTTCGGCTTCTGGTCATATGGTACAATTTTTCACATTTTCTAACAAGATGTAATACACATATTTATCATATTCTGAACGATTGCAAATTGTTAAAATGGAAGATCTACACTATCGATCGATCGCGCTGTGCCACCTTTGGATCCATCATTAGAACAACCATCAATCGATGATCAGATCGGCTGATGGCGCATAACAAAAATACTTGAGTGACGAGCACCGAACATATAGCATCATATTAGTACTTCGTACTTTAATACAAAATTATTAAAATCTTTTAAATCATATTAAAAGTATATATGTACAATATAAAATGTTATGCGATTATCAGAGTAATAATTACAACATTAAGAAACAAACTCACATTTCTCGGAGACTGTAGAGGAACTTTAAGTAGGATATGATTAATACTATTGATTATGTTATTAGTTTCTATATTTATACTTTACCTTATAGGTATATATAAGAAAAAGTTTCAACACACTAATATTAATAGAAATTCGTACCAACTTCCATATCAATAAAAACATCAACCTGTCAACTTGTGATGTTTTAGGAATTTCATAATTAATATCTCACAATGTGTGTTTTTATTAATTATTCTGATATTTCTTCTAACAAAACATTTTTAGTGTGTGTGATTTATTATTTCAATTTTGACATTATTATTATTATTTATCTATATGTATAAATTATTGTAAATACACTTTTTTGTATTGGTCGACAAAGCGAATTAGCTTGGTCGACATTATGACTCTCGATCACAAATTTCCGACCAGTTGGTCGATGATTCGATTTGCATAGGTAGGGTAACGATTTACCGACCATTGAAAAAAAATATGTAACTAACATTTTTTTCACCTAATAAAGAAACCAACTTGTGGTAACACTCATTGTTAACTAATATTAACAATTAGAATTGCGGTCGGCAAACGATAACGGAGTAAGATTGGCTTCGACCAATTGACTCAATAAGCAGTCAATTGGTTCATTTTTTCACGTTTCATCAAATGATAAACATAATTCTATATTTTTAAAGTTCTGATGATGCGTTCACCTCGCTGAATAGATCAAAATGTTCGTAAATAACCAGCAAATAAGATTACAATTCACTTCATCACTAATTCTGAGTAAATAATTATAATTTTGAAGTTAAACACAATTTGGTCGAAATATCGATTCGGTCGGCGATTC
>CANNZV010000546.1:0-157178 GCA_947561585.1 Caprella mutica
GTTGTTGATACTTACATGAGAATGGGTATTAGAGAGGAGAGACGGGAGACTGGGGGGAGGCATGAGGCCAGCTATTTCAAGTTTACGGAAGAAAGAAGTGAAAGGTTTAAGCTTGTCGCCCACCAGCGGATCGGAAACGACGCGGAAGCTCACGAAGCCTCGGAACGGACACGACATGACGTTCGTACGCACACCAGTTCAGATGACTTCGGAAGAGAAACGATGCCGACAGCCGACATCACAATACTTATAAGAATATAAGAATATAACAATTAAAAGTTAAAATTTATCGATCATGACTACTATTTTATACGATAGGTATTTGATAAAAAAAATTCGGTAGTATCGTTGTTGTTTTTAATTTTCAGTTCGAATCTCTCTAATTTATTATCATACAAGTGTACTTCCCCATTAAAATTAATGTTTTTTTCCCCCACAAAATACAAAAAATATATGTTGAAAACAATATATATAAAAAAAATATGTTGGAAATATAAAAGCGAAAAAAAATTATTTAAAAAATATTAGTTAGAAACATATAAAAAAAATGTATATAAAAAATCATGTATAAACAAATGTATGCAAGTAAAATTTATATAAATAAAATGTATGCAAATAAAATGTATGCAAATGAAATGTATGTAAATGAAATGTATGTAAATGAAATGTATGTAAATGAAATGTATGTAAATGAAATGTATGAAATGAAATGTATGTAAATGAAATGTATGTAAATGAAATGTATTTAAATGAAATGTATGTAAATGAAATGTATGTAAATGAAATGTATGTAAATGAAATGTATGTAAATGAAATATATGTAAATGAAATGTATGTAAATGAAATGTATGTAAATGAAATGTATGTAAATACAATTCATGTAAATACAATTCATGTAAATACAATTCATGTAAATACAATTCATGTAGATACAATTCATGTAAATAAAATTCATGCAAATACAATTCATGTAAATACAATTCATGTAAATACAATTCATGTAAATACAATTCATGTAAATAAAATTCATGTAAATAAAATGTTATTCTTCTTAGTTATTTCAATAACTTCTCGTGATCTGATTTATAATCATTAAAGTTAATTGAATAAAACTAATTGATTATGTATTAATATCAACGTATTCATCACGCAGTAGGATATTCACAGCTCTTCCAATCTTCTATCTCCATCCCAGTCTCTCCATACACCGTTCTGCGCATGCGCAATCTCTCGGACGCATCAGAACTATCAGAAAAATATTCTTTCAAACATATCCGCGTCGTTTCCGTTCCGATCCGACGCGTCGTTTCGTTTCCGATCCGAGCAGGTGGGCGTTAGCACGTTCAAATGTATGGTTTAGATTTTTGTCTGATGCTTCGTGTCCGTTCCGATGCGTCGTTTCCGATCAGGTGGGCGACAAGCTTTAAAGGTCCTCTCCAGGCTCCGGGAAAAAAATGAGTTTATTACATAATATTATAGAACTAAGGTCTACGATCATTATTCCGCAAACCGCATACTATTCGGTTCAGTATATATTTTATTATTTGCTTTTGAAGTTTTTAAATACTCTGTGAGCAACAATTGAGCGAATCACTAACCTGACGCCGAGAAAGAAGATTGTACCTACACTCTTTTTTTTTATTTCAAATTTAGATTTTTAAACAAACCATACCTTTTTGGCCTTCTTTTAAGATAGTAATTGTTTCTAAAAGTATATAAACGTTTCTATAATAAGTTTATGCAAATTTAAACCTTTAAACGAATAATAAATAGATTTATTAAACCAAATACCTAGTTGACAATCAAAACAAATGGTGTACATTCTTCTTCTTCAGACTGAAAATTAGAAAGTCGGAAGTAAATTAGGTTTCGTAGAGTTTGGATTTTAAAAAACTTTAAAGGTCCCCTCCAAGCAAATATTTTTATTGCTTTATTTAACGAGGCTAATGCTCCTTATCATTTTGCTGCAAACCGCATCAAATTTGGTAGCGTATTTTTAATTTTATATGATTTTAAAGATTTTTTAAATCAAAACTCTACAAAACCTATTTTACTTCCGACTTACTAATTTAAGAAATTTTCAGCCTGAAGAAAAAGAATGTACACCATTTGTTTTGATTGCCAACTAGGTATTAGGTTTAATAAATACATTTAATATTCGTGTAAAGGTATAAATTGAATGAACCTTTAATAGAAACGTTTATATACTTTAGGAAACAATTAATATCTAAAATAATTTAAATAAAGACCGAAAACGCAAGGTTTGTTTATAAAATTCAAATTTGTAATCAAAACAAAGAGTGTACAATCTTCTTCTTGAGCATCAGATTAGTGATTCGCTCAATTATTGCTCACAGAGTATAAAAAAACTTTAAAAACAAATTATAAAATATATATTGAACCGAATTGTAAAATGCGTTTCACGGTTTTAATTCATGTATAATGAATGAGTTCCTCTTCACTAGATGGCGCTGTACTAGCTTATTGAACATCATTTGCTATACTGTTCGATCGTTGATTCAGCTGTGTGCTTCAGTTTGATGTTTTTATTCGCTAGAGTAGGGGATGTTCGGCTGGGAGACCGGGTGAATCATTTTTGTTAAACATCAGTTGTATTCACCCGGTCTCTTATCTGATGCTCTCTCTTACTGTGTGTTACAGGTCATTCTTGATTTATCGTTTTAGTTGGAGTTATTTAACTGGTAAAATATAATTATTGAGTGGAATGCTGTGGTTTTACTACGTTGTCTACCAATGCTTGAGAGGAGAGGTGGAAACCGGTGTTTGGGTCGCAATCACTAGTCAGGTATGAGTGCCTACTATATTTTGTCCGCTTAGTTTTTATTATTATCCTACCATGTTTAATATAGAGCTATTTTTCATTGGTGTTTACTGTTTAATAAACTTGTGAAGTTGATTTGTATATAAATCTGTATATTATATGTGTAGATTTTAGCTCATTAGACTCTTTCCTTCTTTTTAGTACATCTACTGTTGTGCAGTCTCCAAATAAAACTACAACAAGTCACTGGCTTTTGATTTGACCTCTCCCCTCAACAGTACTGACTAGTGAAGGAAAAGTCAGTGCCCCTGTACTGACCTGGAGTGTGAAAGGGGAGAAGTCTGAGGCGCTTCTTACTGTTGGATTAGCGCTCTGTGTCTCCAAGGTGCACTGTCTCCAAGGTGCACTTTCTCCAAGGTGCACTGTCTCCAAGGTGCACTGTCTCCAAGGTGCACTGTCTCCAAGGTGCACTGTCTCCAAGGTGCACTGTCTCCAAGGTGCACTGTCTCCAAGGTGCACTGTCTCCAAGGTGCACTGATTGCTCTCTTTGAATTCGGTTTCTGGCGAAATATGGAGGAATTTTCTGTTTGGCGAGGTACTTTGATTGAGTTCGAATAAAGTAGCTATTAGTTTGGAGTCTAGACTCTGGTGGGTGTCCTTGCGAAACATTAATTAATTTATTGTATTTTGTATGCAGCTGATTCATGTTTTGCCTGTTAGTTATATTAGTTCGTACTCTAGCTGCATTCAGATTGAGTGACAATTGATTCAGTTCTATATTGGTGAACATTTTTTGATTGATTTAGTACTTCTCGTATATATTTTGTAATTTTGCACTGTGCCGACGGATTGAAGGAATCGAGAGGAATCGTGAATTCTGTGGCTGTTGTATTTGTTTATATAGGTAGATTATTGGATATCTGTAACAATCATGGAAAAGTTGAATATCAAAGAGTTAAAAGATGTTCTCATTGGTCTGGGTGTATCGCCTAGTGGTGGGAAGAGTGACTTGATGTGCCGCCTTCAGGTAGTGTTGGAAGAGAGAGGTATGACCTTTGGAGAAGCTAACAATGAAGCTAGGATAGAAGGTGGTGGTGCGAGTAGGGTGAGTGGCGGTGGTGCGAGTAGGGTGAGTGGCGGTGGTGCGAGTAGGGTGAGTGGCGGTGGTGCGAGTAGGGTGAGTGGCGGTGGTGCGAGTATGGTGAGTGGCGGTGGTGCGAGTAGGGTGAGTGGCGGTGGTGCGAGTAGGGTGAGTGGCGGTGGTGCGAGTAGGGTGAGTGGCGGTGGTGCGAGTAGGGTGAGTGGCGGTGGTGCGAGTAGGGTGAGTGGAAGAAGGGGTACAAGTCAGGTTGACGTTCCACAATTAGGTTACGTTGAGATAACTCCAGACGAAAGCATATCGCAAGTAGACTCACTAGTAGGTAGAAACTATGTTCCAGAGTTGGAGAATGTAAATAGTTTAACATTAGGTCGTGATGTTTATGGTGAGACGAGAATTGAATCCGGTGCACATGATGGGAATAACAGAGCAGGTACTTCGGTTTTATCGGGGATATCAAGGGGCAGCTCAGGGAGTTCTGCTTCGGATAGAGCTAGACAGGCAATGGTGCAATTATCCAAAAATGCTGCACAGAGAAAGAATTTGGAAGAAATAGAGAAGTTGGAGCGTGAAAAATTGATAAAGGACATGGAAGTTGAAACAGCAATTCGTAAACTGAGGAGGGACGCTGAGTACCAAGCGTTAAAGACTGAAGTGGAGATGTGGAGCAATTTTGAGAAGGTTGATCTGGGAATAATAGAAGACAATAGCGAGTCACCGCAAACCTTTCCTACCATTCCAACCCAGAGCTTAAGTAGTAATAGGCCATTGCGGGTTGTAAGTTTAGAAGAAGCATGTCAGGTTCCATCTGCTCATTCTGAGCGAAACGTTCCGTTTGTGAGGGAAATTCCTCGCCAACCGGCATGCACGGAGAACGAACACCACGTGCTTAACATTGGCGCTCTAAAGGAATTGACTGCAAGCAATGTGCGTACGTGTATGCCAAAGCACGACATAGAAATATTTAATGGGAATCCTGAGCTTTATGTCACTTTCAAGCAGTCTGTAAAGGCAATTATAGAATCTTCTATACTGAGTGCGGATGAAAAACTGCACTACTTATACCAATTTACGACAGATGAGCCGAAAGAACTGGTGCGAGCTGTACTGTATATGGAGCCAGCAAGGGGGTTCGATGAGATATGGAGGTGTTTCGAGGAGAAATATGGAGCTCCAGAATTGATTGCAACTGAATTCATGGAAAAGTTATTCGCCAGAGGCAAGATAAGCAGAGACGACGTTGAAGGTTTGAAATCGTATGGGGTTGCTTTGAGACTGACTCGCAATGTTGTAGACAGGATACCCTATGGCAAGAACGAGTTAGAACACCCAAAGACTATTAGATCTTTAGTTGCTAAACTTCCTTACGGACTACAAGAAAGGTGGCGATCTTTAATACAGGAAGGTCGGGAAAGGGGAATTGAAAATGCAGACTTCGACAAACTCATCAAATTCGTCGACAGAGCTGTCAAGGCAGATTCTGATCCAGTTTTTGGAAAGGCTGCTATGGAGCGAGAAATGACTGGGCGAGTGGGAACCGGTATAGGTGTTAGAAGCAAAACTAGAGTTACAATTAATGCTGTGAATCTGGAGCAAGATTATTCTGAGGTTAAGGAGGTATTGGGAAGAAAAGACAGTGAGAGACAGGTTGACGGAAGCAATTCGAGATTTGTTTGTACTCATTGTGATGGGATGCATCACGTTTCAGAGTGTAGGGATTTTTTGAAATTGACTACTGTCGAGCGGATAAACAGTGTTAAACTGCGAAAGGGATGTTTTATTTGTCTTCAAGGTGGGCATATGGCGGGAAATTGTAACAAACCTTGTGTCTGCAGTGTATGTGGTCGTTGGCACAACGTACTGTTGCATGGTGATGGTGCATGGTCTTCATATGAAAATGATAAAGGTCATAGAGATAAGTCATTTAATGCTAGGGGGAATAATTTTGTCTCGTGTTTGAGGGAATCTTAGGGAAGGAGGATCTGGGCGAGGATATAGTGTCTGGGAAAGTGAGGAGGCTTAGTTTTGAATAGTTTGCCTTTAATTTGCGATGCTAGTTGAAGGAGAGGACCTCCCGTAGAGTGCTGTGTTTGAGTGAGGGACCCGTGTTGAACGTGTCTAATTGTTGGAATTGGTTTCCAAGAGGAGGGACTGTAAAATGCGTTTCACGGTTTTAATTCATGTATAATGAATGAGTTCCTCTTCACTAGATGGCGCTGTACTAGCTTATTGAACATCATTTGCTATACTGTTCCATCGTTGATTCAGCTGTGTGCTTCAGTTTGATGTTTTTATTCGCTAGAGTAGGGGGTGTTCGGCTGGGAGACCGGGTGAATCATTTTTGTTAAACATCAGTTGTATTCACCCGGTCTCTTATCTGATGCTCTCTCTTACTGTGTGTTACAGGTCATTCTTGATTTATCGTTTTAGTTGGAGTTATTTAACTGGTAAAATATAATTATTGAGTGGAATGCTGTGGTTTTACTACGTTGTCTACCAATGCTTGAGAGGAGAGGTGGTAACCGGTGTTTGGGTCGCAATCACTAGTCAGGTATGAGTGCCTACTATATTTTGTCCGCTTAGTTTTTATTATTATCCTACCATGTTTAATATAGAGCTATTTTTCATTGGTGTTTACTGTTTAATAAACTTGTGAAGTTGATTTGTATATAAATCTGTATATTATTTGTGTAGATTTTAGCTCATTAGACTCTTTCCTTCTTTTTAGTACATCTACTGTTGTGCAGTCTCCAAATAAAACTACAACAAGTCACTGGCTTTTGATTTGACCTCTCCCCTCAACACGAATTGTAAGCGGTTTTCAGAATAATGATCGTAGACCTTAATTCTATAATATTAAGTAATAAACTCATTTTTTTCCCGGAGCCTGGAGAGGACCTTTAAAAACAAATTATAAAATATATACTGAACCAAATTGTATGTAGTTTGCGGAAAAATGATCGTACACCTTAGTTCTATTATATTATGTAACAAACTCATTTTTTTCCCGGAGCCTGGAGAGGACCTTTAATAAATCCATTTAATATTCGTGTAAAGGTATAAAATTGAATGAACTTATAATAGAAATTCGTTTATATACTTTAGGAAACAATTAATATCTAAAATAATTTAACTAAAGGCCGAATACGCTTGGTTTGTTTATAAAATTCAAATTTGTAATCAAAACAAAGAGTGTACAATCTTCTTCTTGAGCATCAGATTAGTGATTCGCTCAATTGTTGCTCACAGAGTATAAAAAAACTTTAAAAACAAATTATAAAATATATACTGAACCAAATTGTATGTAGTTTGCGGAAAAATGATCGTACACCTTAGTTCTATTATATTATGTAATAAACTCATTTTTTTCCCGGAGCCTGGAGAGGACCTTTAAAAGCATATAAAATTAAAAATCTGCTATCAAATTTTATGCGGTTTGCAGTAAAATGATAAGAAACATTAGCTTCGTTGATTTAAGCAATTAAAAAAAATTGCCTGGAGAGGACCTTTAAAGCTGGAGTTGAGGAGGAGTTGACGGGAGTAGGGGAGATGAGCATGGAAGCTTTGAATGGCGTCATGAAAAGTGTAGCAGAGAGAACACTGAGGGCAAAGTATAGGAGAAGGGTAGAAAGGAATGGGAAGATTGAACAACCATGGATGAATGATCTGATAAGAAAGGAGATTAAGAAGAGAAGAAGGCTGAACAAGGAACACAGGAACTGGAGAGCAAGGAGGAAGCATGGAGGAGGTATGTGGAGCAGAAAGTGAGGGTGGCCCATTTGATATCTGGAGAAATGAAGCTGCATGAGAAGAGACAGGAACAGGAAATTAAAAGTGGCAATAGGGGAAGAGATCTCTGGGAGAGGATTAATAAGTTGAGAAGAATAGACAGAAGGAAAGAAGACTTGAAGATTTACAGTGCGGAGGGGAAGAGATTGGAGGGAGGAGAGGTGAGGGAGGAGGTAGTGGATTTCTGGCAGGGAATATACAAATCGCATCCGAACAGAATGGGAGAAATGTGGACAGAGGTGATCAGGGGGAGATATGAAGAGGATCTAGTACTAAGAAGAAGACAGGAGAGAGAGGAGCAAGGGCAGGACAGGCTGTTACTACCGAGAATTGTGTTGGACCCCTACTGTCGCGGTAGCGATTATTTTTGAGTTTAATTTCTTTACCTTTTATTTACAATCTTTCCGTTCCTTCATTTCATATATTTCCCCTCTTATAGTCCTTTAATTTAAACGAACTAGTTATTATCGCGTAGTGATAATTATTAGTTTCTCGCGGTTCATTGTTGAGCGAGCCGCTCGCTCAACATTCCTCAGTAGTTACTTTGATGCCATTCCGAATGGTCCCTGTTACTTCTCCCTCCATACGTGCCCATTCCAAAAACACCAAGAAGTAAGTTACTGTTTGTTTAATATATAGTAGGTCCATACTCAATCACCGAGTTATTATTGTACTAGGTTAAATATTATTAATTTAGTTACTTTCATTATTGTGATGGTATAGAGTTGTATTTTATACCTATAAGTGTTTTATTAAGTAGAATTATTCTTTTGCTGATTTCTGCAATATGTTGCAGGTCACTGCGTGTCTTTTTGTAAGGATAGAAATATAAGAGTTATCATACAACTGGTTTCAACATCCTTCTCACGCCTGCCGTGATAGTGACTTCTAGTGGATTTGGATTTGGACATCTTGTAACGGTGGCATCGCTCCTGTAGCTCACCACCATCTTGCAACTTCACTCAACCGCTGCTGGCTCGCTCATAAGCGTCATAGAATTGAATGGTATATTACCTTTCAATCAGTATTCTCTTTCCCTTGAACAACTGGGTAAAAACTTTCTAATTTAAAGTGATACTTAGGTAGTTATTCCTGAATAATATTGAATACCTATGTGCTTATTTATGAAGATAATAATAATCGTGTTTCTGCGCAACTACTCGGCGCACTCTGGTTAATCTGGCAACCCACTCGCTCAATTTGTGACGCAGTGGTTATTTTCGGTGTTAACATCTACCTTTATTTAAACTAATCCATACTTAATTTAAGCGAAAAGTTTGATTGCCAGAAATTAATTAATTTATTTACGATATGACTATATTATTTCTTCATTGCAATATTAATCATCATAGCTAATGTATATGCATTAATATTACGCCCTACCCCTTTCCTCTCTCTGATTCTAACATTGTGTAGCTGCGCATGCGCAAACTAATTTTCTCGGTCTGCCTTAGTTATTCTCTATAAATTCAAGGTGAAACATGTATTATTGTATTAGTGATAATTAGTTGTGCATTTACACTAGTATATTATTTCCTAATTTGTATTTAGCTGTATCTCAATGTATTGTCATTTCTGATTCAATCCTGCTATTGATTTAATATATTGTGTGAGTATATTATACTTGCACAGTCACCCCTCTCCCCCTCTCAATAAGGTGGGGCTGCATTTGTTAACATTTAGATATAAGACTTTAGATTTTGATATTTCGTACATGTTCTCTTCTCATTATATTTAAATTAGTATATTATTTCATAGTTAGTTCAAGATAAATTTTAGTTCTTGCTTATTAATCATGGATTGCCACAAGCGAATTCCTAAACCAAGTCTTGACTCTCTCCTTGAATTATATGAAGATCATACAGTAGCTTTAGATAACTTGTTAAACTTTCCCTTAGACTCCCTAGAAGGTGATGTAGACGACATCAAAAGATTTGTCTCAGAATTAAAAGAGTCATGTAAAGACTTTAGTTCCTTATGTAATAATGCTATTTTTTCTCTTCTAAAAAATGGCTCCTCTTCTCAAGCTAATGATATTACTAAGGTCATGATTTTAAAGCGCTCTGAAGTTAAGACTTTCATCTCATCTGTGAATGAGACTCTGACTAAAATAGGCATCTCTGACGAAATATCCAATATCCGTTCTAAGGTATCGTCAGTTATTTCAGAGCGAGGTAGAAATGCATCTGTTATTAATGATTTCAATGATGAAACAAATGTAGACAAGCCTAAAAGTACTGTTAACTTGCAATTGAAACAACCATCCGTGGTAAACGAAGTACTTGTTACTTCAGTGAGTGGGACTCTTGAATCTGACTCTCTTGTGCATGATGTTCCCCCTATTGAAACAAATGTTAATGTTTGTATTGATAATTCTCCTACTAGTGTAAGCACGTCATTTGTTTCAACTAGTAGTATTTCTCATAATTCTATCGCTATGACTTCTTCTGACTCTCCTGCTCCTATCTATACACATCCTCCTCTCAGTAATTCTAATGCTTTAACTTCGTCTCATCTAGTTTCTGAAGCTCTCGTGACTAGCACCTATTCATCTAATATGCTTCCCTCTCTTCCTCACACATATGTTGATTCTCGTCCCTTCATACCTAACCATCTAACCACTTCTGTGAATTCCACTATTTTCGATAGGTTAGATCCTCCACTTGTTACAGTGGGGAGAATGTCTAACTTAAACTTAGTTGACTCCCGTGACACTTCCACTCTAACTCGTCCAACTTTAGGAACCACATCTGTTCCTGTTCCGATCGCAAATCCTGCATTCAGGTTCCATGAAGATCCTCCCAACAATCCTGTCATCAGTAGTTCGTACAGTCAAGAGGCAAATGCATTTAGAGGATCATTCCCTAGAAATTCGAACGCTTCGAATCAAGTTTTTCAAGATTCAGCTGGAATGCATTTAATCAAACAACAATTGTTCCTCAAGTCTCCCAATCCGTTTGCTGGAGAACCACATATGTTCAATTCTTGGATGAATGCTCTTAACAACAAGCTTCATGGCATAACTCTCACTGCATATGATAAATTGTTAATTCTCGAAGCTAGCACATCGGATCTTGCTTTGAAAATCGTGCAGAAAAATATGTCTCTTGGTGGACCAGATCCATCACGTACGTTGCAGAAAGTAATGTATGAACTCAAATCCGAATGCGGTTCTAACATCAGAATTGCTAATTCTATTCACGAGAGAGTGGACCTATTCCCGGTAATCAAATCTGTTCAACAGATTGACAAATTGAAAGACTTGCTCCACATGTGTGAGCAAATTGAGGCCAACATGACTGCCACGCGAGAATTGGGAGTGTTCGACTCTGCCTACGGCGCTCAAAAGATTTGGTTCAAACTCCCTGAAAACTTGCAGAATGCTTGGAGGTCTACGTGTGATGATCATCGTCAGTATAATAATGACAACTACCCCCCTTTTTCACATTTCGTACGTTTTCTGGCCAAGAAGACGCGAGAGTTCTCTGACCCCTTACTTCAGAGGCATCTCATTCGTGATGTACCCAGGCGTGAAAATATTTCACTGAAGATTGAACATTCCAATCACAAGTCATCGAGTGTTTCTTTCCCTGCTACATCTGATGGTGTATATCAACGACCCTCTTCAGCATTCAAAGCGGCATCTACTATCTCAGCTCGAGAATCCTTTTCATGCCCTTTGCATGAACATGGCAAGCACGATTTGAAAGATTGCAGAAAGTTTTTAAAGTTACCATACACTGAGAGAGCCGAAATTCTGAAGAGTAACAGGTTGTGCTTTGCATGTACCGGTAGGCATATGAAATCAAAGTGCTCTCTCACGACAACATGCGAACACTGCAAGGGGAACCACATCGGAATAATGCACAACTTCGAGAATAGATATAAACGTTCCCAAGAAGGAAAATCGAATATGTGCACTAAGATATGTGGTAACGATCTTGTTACTAAAAATTGTAGCAAAATAGTTCTCGTCGATGTGACGAAAGATGGTTCAAGCAAGTCCTTGCGATGCTATGCTATCATTGATGAACAATCCTCGTCGACCTTTGCAGACCCCAAAATAGCTCGTTTCTTCAATGTTTCAGGACCAATATCAGACTATTCTCTCAAGACCTTGTCAAACTCTTCAACACAGACACAAGGCATCTTCCTCAGTGGATTGGCTGTTAAAGGTGTCGGTGAACGAAAAAGAATCCAGCTGCCCGCTATTCTAACTAATTCTTTCATCCCTGACAGCAGAACTGAAATCGCTACAAAACAAATCGTTCGCTCTCATCCTCACATTCGTAGATTTGCAAGAAACTTCCATGACCTCGATGAGAAAGTTGAGGTCTTGCTTCTTATAGGCAGAGACTCTAGTCCCTGCATGTACACCAAATGTTACAATAATCGTCCTCCCTTCGTTCACCACACTGCGTTGGGTTGGGCACTTGTTGGAAACTGTTGCACCAACACCAACAAAGACACACCACATTGCGTACTGAAGGTAGAGCATTTCTCTCAGGTGTCCTGTTTCACCAATGACCATAAATGGCATTTAAGGGATGACGATATCTTTGAATCAAGAAGCGATGACGAACATCTTGGATTATCCAAAGAAGATCAAAAGTTTCTCCACATGATGCGATCTGAAGTAACTGTAAGTTCCTCTGGTAATCTGGTTCTCCCTCTCCCCTTCCGAAATGGTGCTCCGACGCTTCCTGACAATAAAAAAGAAGTGTACTGTCGAAGCAAGAGTACCCTCACTCGTCTCGCTCGCGATAAAATAAAGCTCTCCCAATGTCACGGCACATATTATGCACCGTTTTTTAATTTTAATTTAGTCAGGTAGGTAGGTAGGTAGCGAGTTTAATTTTAAGAAGTTTGTAGTTACTTGTGGCAACACTGATGGCAACACTCAGTCAGAAGTCAACAATAACAAACCATTTCTATTTTTTAATCATGGTCCTAAGTTGTTTCATCGAGTCATACAAAGTACGTGATCTTTTATACAAGTTTATTAGAAGCCCCTAATAAAATTCCAAGAGATTTCCCACGACTTTTTCTTATCGCAAAAGAATTAAGGCCGTGTCAGTACTTTGTCGCTCATTGAATCCAAGGAAATTTAAAAGATGGCAGAATCAGAGGTGCCTGTACAAAGAAGGTCTGCACCTTCATTAAAAGTTATGGAGAGTCAAGAGGAGATTACTAGAGAAAGGCTATTGCAAATCTTGATCTCTTCTGATAATATAGAGGCCCACCCAGTGGAATTAAAAAAGAGAATTCTGCTGATAAAGGAGCATATTAGGAGCTTTGAGGAAGTTTCTCGTCTACTGTCTACGTGGCTTTCTGATAGGGGATCTCTGCAAAAATCTCATGAAGTTAGAAGTGAGAGAATTTCAATTGTCCACCGCGATGCCAGGGAGTCTGTGAAAAATCTAAACAAAATGCTCGCAAGTTTAGGAGAAGATGTTTCTTCAGAGATTAACAGTTTACCTCCCTTTGAAATCATTCAGAAACTCGACCAGGGTGTCAGGCCAAAGACTACTCATCCCCAGCAACCAAGCAAACCAATCTCTGAATACTCTGATCCTGTGCATCAATCAGTTGCGGCTTCTGTCCCTCCTATTCCATTGCGGGTTGTTGACCCAACTCTGCCAAGAAATATCTTGGAGCCCCCTGGGGTGGTAAATGTGGAGCCTTCTATTCAAGAGGAACTTCTTGAGGTTCAATTAAGTGCTGTATCTCTCTCGCCCCGTGAAGCTGTAGACGAAGTGCAATTACCAGGTGCTAGTGCTACTAATCAAATTTCATCTCTGAGCAATATTCCTTCGGATGATGTAGATCATCTAGATCCCATTAGCAGGCGTCAGCTCAAGCAAGATCTACTGAAGGGAATGGGAGATCCCTATGGAGGGGAACCTGAAAAGTTCTGGAGTTGGCAAAAACATATTGCTCGAAGGTTGTTGGAATGCGAAGCTGGAGCACTCGACTCTCTCTACATTCTAATTGCCAATACTAATGACAGACCCAAGAAGTTAGTCTCCACATATTTGGATTCCTGCTCTGGCAATCCGGGTATGGCATTGCAGAATGTGTGGCGAGACTTGAAGATCAGATTTGGTTCAAGTTCTTTAGTGTCTCAAAGTCTAGTGGATAGGGTTGATGGCCATCCCTATATAAAGTCAGTTCATCAAGTCAGACAGATGGAAGAATTATTTGACCTATGCATGGTAATCAGGTCCAGCATGGAATATTGTGCAGAGCTTACCTTTTTCAATCTGCAGAGAGGGATGAAAACGATATACACCAAGTTACCAGACTCTTTCCAATCAAGGTGGAGAAAAGAGTGGTTTGTAACTGAATCAAAAACAGGTTGTACTCCAAGTTTCTCCAACTTTGTAGACTTCCTGCATACATACTTGCAGGAGATAAGGACTCCGGGGTTCTTTGAGGCTGGCCGTCCAATGCAGGGAAGGGGTGTTTCAAGGAGAGTTGAGTCTTTCCAAACCAGAGTTGAGGAGGTCTGCGCATTTCATGGGGTGAGTGGCCATAATATAAGAAATTGTTTTTCCTTCAAGAAGTTAACTTATCCTGAGAGAAAAAATTTTGCCAAATCAAAAAGGCTTTGTTATTCTTGTTTGGGGGACCATGTAGCATCTTCATGTCCTAGAGAGGTTTCATGTGATATATGCAGCCAGAAACATTGCAATGTGATGCATAGTGACAGACCAAAATTTAATAGATCTGATCATGGTCATAGTGTAATTGAATCTCGAAATAATTGTATCAAAGTGTGTGGTGATTCAAGTAAAAATATCATTTGCAGCAAGACATTGCTAGTCTATGTTAGAGTTAAGGGTGCTAAACCAATAAGATGCTTGTGTATTTTGGATGACCAATCTAACTCTACCTTTTGTGATACTAAACTGCTTGATTACTTCAATTTAAAGCCAAAGTCAATTCAATATGATTTGACTACAATGAATGGTCTCAATACCACGCAAGCAGCTGGTTCTGTAGGAGGTTTACAGGTGAAGGGTTTACAAAGATAAATCTGCCAGAGACACTGACTCACAGCTCCATCCCAGATACTAGAGACGGTATGGCTACTTCAACAGTGGTGGCATCTCATCCACATGTGAGGCATCTAGCATCCAATTTTCCAGAGAGTGATCCAGACGCTGAGGTGCTTTTGCTGGTTGGTGCAAATTGTGGCCCTGCAATGACCACAAAAGTCTATGGAAGTCACTATCCATACGTACATAGGACTCCTCTTGGATGGTCTCTGGTGGGACCTGTCTGCTCTAAGAGCGCTAGAAACAACACTATAACCGTCTTGAAGACAACCAGCTCCTCTATGTGTGAACATTCAGCAACCTACCAAACCTTTCCTGAACATGTAAACGAGACTAAGTTGTTTTTGGAACGGGAAGATGACGATTTCGAAGGTCTATCACGTAGTGATCGGCAATTCAACGATATAATGGCAAAAGGCATAATCACTGACGAAAATGGGAACATTCAGCTGCCTCTGCCATTGAAGGAACCTAACACCCTTCCCGACAATAAGGCTGCAGTTTTCCAGAGGACTCGAAACACCTTAAATCGCATCAAAAGAGATTCAGGCAAGACATCAGAGTGCCTGAAGATAATGGGGAAGTACCTCGAGAAAGGGCATGTAACTCAGGTTCCTGCTTCAAACTCTAACCTCAAAGCCAACTACATACCGATCTTTGCTGTCAGCAGTAAATTTAAGACCAGACTGGTATTTGATAGCAGTGCTTCCTATCATGGAAAGTGTTTGAATGACGTGTTACACCAGGGTCCGGACATCAACAATAAACTACTTGGAGTGCTGATGAGATTCCGGGAGGGACAAGTAGGTTATTGTGCTGACATTGAATGTATGTACCATTCATTTTATGTGCAACCAGAGCACAGAGAGTTACTCCGCTTCTTCTGGTGGAAGAATAATAATCCAGAGGAAGTATTAGTACCTTATAGAGCTAATGTGCACATCTTCGGCAATTGCTGCAGCCCAGCAGTTGCAATATATGGCCTGAGATACGTCACTACACTTGATCATGCTGCTTGCACAGAGAACTCTTCCAAATTCATCAGGGAGAACTTCTATGTGGATGATGCTCTGGGAGCTTCGGCTACTGTTCTTGATGCCGTCGAATTGCTTGATGAAACGAGAAAAGTTCTTCGCCGCTTCAACATCAGACTCCATAAGATCGCTTCAAATGATTCCTCGGTTCTTGGTGCCTTTCCTCGAAGTGAAATATCTGATGCTAGTGAGGAAGTCCAGTTTTCATCTGACAAACCGTATCGTACCCTCGGAGTTATTTGGAATACTGTGAGTGACACATTGATGATAAAGTTTGATCTTCCTACTGCAGACCTCACCAGAAGAGGAGTCCTGAGTATGGTGAACAGCATATATGACCCCTTGGGAATCGTGTCACCTATTGTCCTGGGAGGAAAATTGTTGCTAAGAAGGGCTCTTTCTTCAGAAGATGAAAATTCTGCTGCAAATGGAGGGAAAGGAGAGACCAAGGGATGGGATGATCCTTTAGAAGAGTCTTTTGGTCTTCAGTGGAGAGCTTGGTCTGCATCATTAGTAGAGTGTCCTGCACTTGGAATACCTCGAAACATTGTGCCTTCAAGTTGTGATAAAACTAGGGTAGAGATTCATGTGTTTTGTGATGCGTCAGTGTTAGCTATTGGTTTGGTAGTGTATTTGAAAACTATTACAAACTCAGGAGATGTGAGCATCTCATTTCTGTTCTCTTCTGCAAAGGTAGCTCCACGAGCTGCTTGTACAATTCCCAGATTAGAGTTAAATGCGGCTGTGGAAGCTGCTAAGTGTACCTTCAAGATTAATAAAGAGATCTCTATTCCTATTGACCTAATAACCTTTCACTCCGATAGCAAAATTGTATTAGGTTATATTTCTAACACCACTAAACGTTTCTCCAATTATGTTACAAACAGAGTCCATGATATACTGAAGTTAACGAGAGCTGAGCAGTGGGTGTATGTTTTTGACCAGGGAGAATCCAGCAGACTTGGCGACCAAGCCCCAAACTCCTGTCTCTCTTAGTGACTCTATGTGGTTTGTTGGTCCGGAGTTCCTTCAGAACTATAGTAGGAGTCAATCTGACCAATGTGATTTTGAAGTTGACTTACCAGAACTGTTACCTGATAAAAGATCTCTTATTACACAGAAATATACTGTCAGTATCCTAGAAAACGTATTTCAGATTACTAATGACTTTTGCAAAGCTCAGAGAATGGTTCAAAATGTTCTAAAGTTCTGTATTAAATTATTGTCATCAATCAATAGAGAAACCAATTTGAGGGCCTCTAGACAAGAGGCAATACGTATCCTAATTATAGACTCACAAAGGACTTCTTTTCCAGAGAGTTACAGGACTCTAAATAGTGGTTCATCCCTAGGTGAGAAGGACAAGCTTGTTGGTTTGGCTGCCTTCATGGACCGTGGAGTGATCAGGGTTGGAGGTCGGCTTCGGAACTCCAGCTTGCCCTCTGCTGAGAAGCATCCTGCGATACTACCAAGTAAACATGCCGTTACCTACTATGTCCTTAGCCATTATCACGAGAGGGCATACCATCAAGGAAGGCATATCACAATGGGGGCCTTGCAGCAAGAAGGTTATCACATTCTGCACAGTAGAAACACCGTAAGAGATTTTCTATCTAAATGTGTTCAGTGTAGAAGATTCAGGGCTCCTCTTGAAGAGCAGATGATGAGCGACCTTCCATCTGACCGTATCGAGATGTCTCCCCCATTCACTCATACTGGTATTGATGCTTTTGGACCTTATCTTGTGCATGACGGGGCCACCACGCGGAGACTGAAAGCCACTAAAAAGGTCTGGCCCCTTCTCTTCACCTGTTTGATAACCAGAGCAGTTCACTTCGAAATATTGGCTTATCTCGACTCGGCATCCGTGCATTTGGCTCTTAGAAGATTCTTCGCCATTCGTGGGCAGTGCAGGAGACTCCGGTCGGATCATGGAAGTAACTTTGTTGGAGCTAGAAGTGAGCTTTTGGGGGTCATTGATGAGGATTGCCTCAGGAAACACGTCGAGAGTATGGGTCTTACATGGGAAATGACTACCCCTGCTGCTAGCCATACAGGAGGCGTTTGGGAACGAAAGGTCGGAGCAGTGAAGAGCGTCCTTAATTCCGCCATACTACAATTAGGGTCACGGTCCCTATCTAGATGTGAGCTGAACACTTTATTGCAAGAGTGCTCTTCAATAGTAAACAATACACCTTTATACGAAGTGAGTGGAGACCCTAACGATCCAGTGGCAATAACTCCTGCTATGATTTTGACATTGAAGTCCTCGTCAAACCCAGCACCAGTGGACCAGTTCTCTGAAGCTGATCTCCTATCTTACGGCCGATCCAGGCGGCGCAGAGTCATGTACCTGTCGGAGCAGTTTTGGGTAATGTGGAGAAGGCTGTATCTGCAAAATCTCCAGCGAAGAAATAAGTGGTTGGTTCCAAAAAGGCCTCTGCAGGTGAACGATGTTGTTCTGTTGAGGCAACCTTCACCTAGAAACTCATGGCCATTAGCCCGTGTAATAAAGACTGAGGAGGGGGCTGATGGTTTGGTTAGAACAGTGACTCTTCGAGTATCTCCAAAGGGAGGGAAGACTACCGTACTACGGCGAAGCATTCAAGATACTCTGCTGCTAGTTCCTGCAGTTGAGGAGGGTCCTTCTATATAGTCACTCCTGCTGGTGACAGGGGGGTGTGTCACGGCACCTATTATGCACCGTTTTTTAATTTTAATTTAGTCAGGTAGGTAGGTAGGTAGCGAGTTTAATTTTAAGAAGTTTGTAGTTACTTGTGGCAACACTGATGGCAACACTCAGTCAGAAGTCAACAATAACAAACCATTTCTATTTTTTAATCATTGTCCTAAGTTGTTTCATCGAGTCATACAAAGTAAGTAGTTCTGTGTTAGGTAGTTCTTTTAGTGTCACAATAATTTATAGTCCTTTTATACTCGTTTACATTTAGGAATTTTAGTCTTTCAGATATTACCATCTTTACTAACCAGATATGATAGTTTGCCATTTCTGTATTCATTTCAACTCTTTTATGATCATTCATTTCATGGCAGGTCTAGTAGTTTAATTTTAAATTAGTTTTGCTTAAGATTTAAGGTGCTGCTATTTTGTCTTTTCTCTCTTAGCATACCTAGGTTCAATACTTTACCCTATAATATTTTACTCTAGCCTTTTTATATTCTTTTTACCTTACATAGTGTAAATGCTGTCTCCTTTGACAAATTGATTTTTACGCTATGGTGCCTAATAGTTTGTAATTTTAGTTTTACCATTTTAAAATGTCTTATTTTTTGCCATTTATATTTTCCCTATACAAATTTTTAATATTTTGTTTAGTCTATTTTTTGCTTTATTCTATTTGCCTGTAATTTCTAATTGCAGGTACGTGATCTTTTATACAAGTTTATCAGAAGTCCCTAATTAAATTCCAAGAGATTTCCCACGACTTTTTCTTATCGCAAAAGAATTAAGGCCGTGTCACCCAATGCTTAGGTGTTATGAAAAAGTACATTGACAAAAACCACGTCGAGCCCGTTCCGACAAATGAACAAAATCCAAAATCCCCTGCTTCCCTGTGACTCATCCAAAAAAGGAGAAGGTAAGAATAGTTTTTGATAGTTCAGCCAAGTATCATGGAACGTGCCTGAATGATGCCCGTATAACCGGCCCTGATATCAACAACAAGTTGAGGGACGTGATTATTGGTTTCAGGAATGGCACTATCGGTTTTTCCGCCGATGTCGAATGTATGTTTCATAATTTCTATATCAACGACGAAGAACGAGACTACATTCGGTTCTTCTGGTATCGTGATAACGATGGATCCAAGGATATCATACAATATCGCGCCCTAGTCCACGTTTTTGGAAACTGCTCAAGCCCTGCCATCGCTGGCGTTGGACTTCGTTTTGCGGCTTCAGGATCCAAAAGCGAACATGCGTTAAGATTCATCAATGAGCAATTTTACGTTGACGATGGGTGTTCTGCTACTGAGAAAGCGGAAGAAGCTATATCAATTCTTCAAGACACTAGAACTGCTCTCAGTCGCTTCAACATTCGTCTTCATAAGATATATTCCTCCTCTGAAGATGTCGTAAATGCATTCCTGGAATCTGAGAGAGAGAAATCTTCAACAGTTCAGCTGGAAGACACCTCTTTTCAGACTGCATTGGGTTTGATTTGGGATACATCAGGTGATAAACTAATTTTGAGAAGTGAAATACCGGACAGACCTTTCACTCGCAGAGGCGTCCTAGCCATAGTAAATTCTGTTTTTGATCCTCTCGGCATCAGCTCTCCCATAGTCCTTGAAGGAAGGCACATTCAACGCGCAATACTTTCAACTGCAAACCAAGAACCTCAAAATCCAAATTTCTGGGATGAACAGTTGCCTGCAGAATATGAGGACGCTTGGAACTCATGGAAGAACTCCCTACGTGGCCTTTCAGGACTTGAGCTTTCTAGAAATTACAGGCCTCCAAATTTCGGAATTCCACGAAGCTATGAAATCCACGGTTTCTGCGACGCATCCACTGAAGGATCAGGTTATGTTTTCTATTTGAAGTCCACAAACGAAACCGGCGAACATTATGTTTCCTTTGTATTGGGAAACTCTAAAATCGTCCCAAAATCATCCCCTACAATTCCTCGAATGGAACTCTGCGCAGCTCTCTATTTGGCTCAGACATTTGAAGAATTGGCTGATAAATTGCAGGTTCCCGATCACAAGGTGTTCCTCTATTCAGATAGTATGATAGTGCTCGGCTACATTAGAAATACAACTAAGCGTTTCTCCAAGTATGTATCTCGACGTGCCTCCCTCATCCTCACGCGATTTGCAGCAGATAGATGGTTATATGTAAATACGCTTCAAAATACTGCCGACATAGCTTCAAGGAAGCAATCTATCCAAACGCTGATAGATTCACAATGGCTCTCAGGACCAAAATTTCTTCGCGAGGAAATTTACAGTCCCGTTGAAGAAATGACTTCATATCTTCCTGAGACTATAAATGAGGCCACAGTACTAAAAACTGCTACCAAATCATCTTCTCCTGTGGATGACCTCACCGAACGATGTGGTACTCTCTCTAAACTAGTTAAAATCATTCAGAGGATCATCAGTGTTAGCAGAGGATGGGTTAAATTGACAGGGCACGTCAACGTTTAGGTGTGTCTCTTACTCCACGGGGCCTTGCATCTAGATCTGATGCTATGAACTTCTTGCTGCGTCATGTCCAAGAAAAACACTTCCCGCATAAGAATTCTAGCAAGATGCCATGCCCTAGTTTAGTCAACTACTCTCCATATTTGGATCCTAACAACTTGATAAGAGTAGGAGGACGGCGGCGTCAATCAGAGTTGGACTACGATCAAAAGTTCCTCCATCATCGTGCCTGATAAAAGCCATTTCACCAATCTCCTTATCAGACATCATCACGAAATGGTGAAGCATCAGGGTCGTTGCATAACTTCATCTTCAATTAGAAACGCTGGCTTCTTCATTCAACATGCTTCCCAGACTATACGTCAAATAATCTCTAATTGTGTGATCTGCCGGAAGCTGAGACTGCCTCTGCTCGAACAAAAGATGAGTGATCTACCCTGTGACAGGCTTGAGGACGTTCCTCCATTCTCCAACTCAGGAATGGATGTATTTGGACCATATCACGTGTATGATGGAGTTACAACGAGACGTCCAACAGCTAACAAGAAATGTTGGGCTGTGATCTTCACATGTTTGAATTCCAGGGCGACACACATTGAATCACTCCCTTCAATGGAAACGGCAAGTTTGAAGAACGCTCTACGACGCTTCATTTGCCTAAGAGGACCTGTCAAGAAGTTGCGGAGCGATCAAGGAAGTAACTTCATTGGAGCGATGAACGAAGACCAATCTCGCGCCAAGGAAGACCTCAGTAATGAGATATCTCGTCACGATTGCACTTGGGAACTGACACCTCCTAAGGCCAGTCATTTTGGAGGAGTCTGGGAGCGCAAATACAGACCGTCAAGAAGATTTTGAACTGCTCTCTTCAACAGCTAGGCACTCGTGTTCTCTCTCGAGATGATTTCAACACATTTCTTGAGGAATGTGCCTGCATTCTCAACAACACCCCTCTTTGGGAAGCATCAGCTGACCCGAATGATCCACTTCCTCTCACGCCAGCTATGCTTCTAAATTTGAGATCAAATAAGTCGATCGAAGAAGAATACACCAAACATGACATCGTTGCGTATGGCAAGAAACGCTGGAGACGCGTGCAATACTTGTCCAAACAATTTTGGTCCAGATGGAAAGATGAATATTTGCAAACTCTCCAAAGACTGTGCAAGTGGATAAACCCTTCCAGATCTCTTCAAGTTGGTGACGTTGTCCTCTTGAAAGATATTCAAGCAAAAAGGTACCAGTGGCCCATTGGAAGAATAAATGCCACAAGAATCAGTTCCGATGGACTAGTTCGTTCAGTAGATCTCATCACATCAAAAGGGTGTACTCTACGTCATCTGGTACGGCCGATTACGGAACTGGCTCTTTTGGTTCCTGTTGAATCTGAAGGTTCGAACTGACGAGTTCGAGTGGGGAGTGTCGCGGTAGTTACAAACTTTCCATTCCTTCATTTCATGTATTTCCCCTCTTTATAGTCCTTTAATTTAAATGAACTAGTTATTATCGCGAAGTGATAATTATTAGTTTCTCGCGGTTCATTGTTGAGCGAGCCGCTCGCTCAACATTCCTCAGTAGTTACTTTGACGCCATTCCGAATGGTCTCTGTTACTTCTCCCTCCATACGTGCCCATTCCAAAAACACCAAGAAGTAAGTTATTGTCTGTCTAATATATAGTAGGTCCAAACCCAATCACTTTGAGTTATTATTGTACTAGATTAAATATTATTAGTTTAGTTACATTCATTATTGTGTTGGTATAGAGTTGTATTTTATACCCAAGTGTTTTATTAAGTAGAATTATTCTTTTGCTGATTTCTGCAATTTGTTGCAGGTCACTGTGTGTCTTTTTGTAAGGATAGAAATATAAGAGTTATCATACAACTGGTTCACCCTGGTGTTTCGAGTTCACCCTATGACTTTGTCTCTAAAGCGAGACACTTTAGTGCATCAAACTTTTGTTTGGATGCACTAAAGTGCATCAGTTCGATGCACTTTAGTGCCTGAAATTTTCCTTAGCTATAATGATGAGAATAATTTTCTCTTCATTTTAACAAACTTAAAGCTAAGACATTAAAGTGCATCGAAAGTATGCACTTTAGTGCATCCAAACAAAAGTTTGATGCACTAAAGTGTCTCGCTTTAGAGACAAAGTCATAGGGTGAACTCGAAACACCAGGGTGAACTACTACTATTTAATTAGTAACATAATAAAAGATCAAATTTGGGTAAAAAATCGAACAGTTGCCAATTCAAACTGAAATCTATATTATTTTATTTACGCTATTTCAACCAATAATAATATTTCAATTTAAAATTGAATGGAATGTTTAATTTTCAATGTGAATAATGATTTCAAACGAAAAAATAACATTTCATTATATATATGAATTAACTAGCGGCCAAACTCATTTTTATCAAGGAAATGAATAAAGTTTTAAATTAATAATTAA
The DNA here is from genome assembly GCA_947561585.1 of Caprella mutica. NCBI lineage: Eukaryota > Metazoa > Arthropoda > Malacostraca > Amphipoda > Caprellidae > Caprella > Caprella mutica. The sequence goes on from CANNZV010000546.1 coordinate 23,388, forward strand.
AGGGATAACAGGCCTATTTATACTAAATTGTCTGAAACGGCTACAATTTCAAAGATATACTTAATTGAAAATATTAAATTGGCTATTTGGTGTGATTAAAATTGGGAGAGATCGTTTACACCTAACATCTCTGATTGTCTGGCGATAACTGCCAAATAGAACCAGTAGAGTTGTATAATAAATATACTGGTACATCAGAAAATCACTATTGGTAAACCAATGTAATGTTTTCCTCCATTGGGCCAGTGTTGTTTGGCAACCGTTGGCCCAGTGTCGTTTTCATTGCATTGGCCCAGTGTGTAATAACACCGAAGTACCAATGCCCGATCGTGCCTTTACTTTGCCAACGTTTACTGACGTTGGCCCGATAGTACAATGTTATCAGGGTAGTGGTACCGATGTTGGCCCGACAGTGCAATGTTATCAGGGAAGGCAACTCATATAAATAGAAAATTAAGGTTAAGCAGTGTGAATAATAAGTATGGATTAATCACTGTTTCTTATAATGGAAATAAATAAACAGTTTTAATAGGAAATAGTTGAAATAAAAGCATTCTAATTCTATAACTAAATAATACCCTAATATTCTAAAGGTAATACCATATGTGGATAGGGGCATAGGGCATGTCCACCAAAAGTTCATAACGTTTACTTCTAGGCTCCAAACCAATAGAGTATTCATTTGTTGTTTCTGTTCTTTAGAGTGAAGTCGTTAGGTGTGGTGCTCTGTGAAGCCAATAGTCTTTCTTAATTTTTTATAATTGTAATTAATGTTTTGTTTTCAGTCTAATATTCTCAAAGTAAGTAATCTATATAATTACCATAAATGTAAGAGATACCTAGAACTGAAGTGAAACTAAGTGATTCAAAGAGGAAACCAGGGTATGTTTTTTAAGTTGATTATTTCTTATTTAGTAACCTTTATTTATATGATTTTTTTTAAACAATTTATTTAGTTATACTAATATCTCTGTTTCGTCCTGGTTTTTCATTCATTACGTACTGAAAATGCATTTCGATCATTAATTACCCATTTCATTTAGATATACTTGTTCATATCCTATCATCATAACTGTCATTTCATTTATATTCAGGATTCAAAATAAAACTCTTTCATTTAGTTATATAATTTCATTTAGTAAACATGCTAATATGAAATCAAATTGTCTACTCTATGACTTGATGGAGGATTATCTCACTTTTTTACTATTTTTTTGAAGAGTGAGTTGTTTTATTTTCTCAAGCTTGATTATTATGTAAAAATAGACAAATTATTACTTACGTCCTTTTTTTTAATCCCCCTATTCCCCTCCCGCCTCTGGAAAACTGCAAAATTTAGACTTTTCTTTCAAATCTAATTCTCTCATTTTTTGACCTAGAGACATTTTCATTCTGTCAAGAATTTTGCACTCTACAATAGTACGATTCGTTCCATCAAATTCTCTTAAAAAAATGGAAAAAAATATATTATTGTTGAAACTTAGTTACATTTCCCCAAAGACTTTTTTACAAGTTGCGAAATAACATATCAACTGATCATACTTTAGTAGACAAATAAATTCTGAATAAAAAAACACCCATATATCTAAGTCAAAAATTAAAGATGGAGTAAAGATGAAAAGTGTTCAGAATGGCAAATTTTCTATTTTTATTTTATAAGAGCAGTACTATATTGATTATATGAAAAATAGTAGAAACAAACAAATACTAGCTACTTCATAACATAAATTTTTTTTGCTTTGGTTGGAAAAAGAATGTTAGGAAGTACTTTTATGTCCCACATTTTTTTATGTCCCAAACATCATGAAAAGTTGAAAATGGCATTCAAACTTCATCCATATCAAATAAAGTGACACTTTATTTTCCACCTAAAAGAAGTGGATGGGTTTTCAAGCTACAAGAAACCGAAGAGTTTTAGAATCCTCGGAACCTTTCTAACAAATTCAAAGGGCTTTTTTAAATTTTCACCCAATCTTTTTATCACAGTTCCAAACCAAAAATGTAGGTGTTTTTTTAAAATTTCAGTTACTAGTAAAAAATGCATAAAAACAGGAAGGAATATTAAAAAAGCCTTTAGTTGATTTGTTAGAAATGTTCAAAGTACTCTAAAAACTGTCCTAGTTTTTCTCTAGCATGTACACTCATAAACTTTTCGTCCTGTCTTTTCAACAAAATATAAAATCTGAGCGGCACATCACAGCACAGCTCACCACTGTACCTTTTATTAAATGGTCAAAACATAAATGGCTGTTATGTAGTTTTTTGTATCTGCTACTTTGTACTGCAAACTTCATGATTGTTTAATAACATATTAGGGAGATTTAACTGAGTATTTAACTGGTAGTTTCTTATTAACACCTCAGGCAGACAGTTTACAATAGTTACCCTATAAAATGATTAAGCCAGTCTGTAATTCATAGTAAATTCCACTGACTTGTCGGTGGAATTTTTTCTCCTTTGACTTCAGAGTAGTTATAGGAGATCAACGGCTTCCTTTCATACGAATGACTATAATCTCGTCATTGCCTGGTACCTCAGTTAGCCACACACTATCATGGAATTCAACCAATAGCTGAAGGGATTTCCCCCTGATCATTATTTAAAAAGGTATTTTCATTTTTTTTAAATTTAAAGCATGTACCAGGAAAAGAAAATCACCCACTGTTAGCCAAACATGTCTTGATTTTCTAAAAACTAAAACTAAAAACCACTGCCGATTAACTTGAGACCAATAGCTAACAACCAAAATTACTTTTCACACAAAAATTAAATGAACTGAAACTAGATGGAAACAACTCTCTTCACATTTATACAAACATAGATGCATCCATATACTTTAGGTGCATACATACATATATACATTTTTGTACTTCTGAACCTCTCATTCTTCATGTTGCTTAGTGTCGACATGAGAGAGAAATTTCAGTACCACCTTCTACTCAATTTGAATAGCATTCAAATATCCAAAAGAGCAAAACACTACATTCCCTTCAATAACCTTTGTCTCTCATTCCAGAAACTTCTTGTACATAAAAACATTTTAATTTCTAACAAACATCAACATCTCTTCCTCATTCGATCTATTCATAAGATATCTTTCTCTTATCCCATTTAGCATCACACATTCCTTCAAAAAGTGACTATGAGTCTCTTCATTCAATCCACACAGCCTACGCATAACATTTCCCATTTCCATTCTCAAATCTTTCTCCAGGTCAGATTGAGACTATTGCTTCTGCATCTGAAGAGCAAGGTTGACCTGAAAGTACTGTCATAATAGGGTTCTTCCACAATTACATTCTTGTATGTCTTTTATAACCCTAAAGTAGTTCTAGAGTTTCCCACTCATTTATCCTTCTGACTATATCACAAACCTGATTTACATCAATCTCCAGTTTCTGCAAGTAGCTATAAATAAAATTACATCACTTGTCATCTCTATCAACATCTCATTTGTTCCACTCATCAAATGCTTTAAAAAATTTACTTTAGATTTCATATTTCGGGTTGTCACACTCCAGGCACCTACCTCACCCCTAATAGCAGAGATTGGGGCATAACCAGGAGCACCAAGGATATTTCTCCACACTTTAATTTCCTCATGCTGCAGTTACTCGATCTCTGATTTTGTCCATGTTAAAGTAGCAGCTACATACATCACACCAGGGACAACCATAGAATTCCAATAAGTTTTACCCATCATCAACTTATTGCATGAGCTTGCAATAGCCACCCTTGCAAGATCTTGCATGATCTTGGCCAGTCTTGAGATTTGAGAATTATATTCTAGTAAAGTTGATGGAGTTTTAGCTACATTTTTTTCCCATGTTATCATTGTTTTTTGGTGGCTAAATTGGAAGAATGTTGGTGAATCGCCCTAATTATTGGAAATGTTGTTGGTTTTTTTCAGCGCTTTTTAAAATTCTGTGGCATTTTGTACCCCAAATACTGAAATACAGGTTGGTGCTAATGCATTTGTTATTTGTGTTTTTCCGTAGTGGGAGCATAACCGTACATTGAGCTTTGACAATTGCAGAAAACGTGTTAAGGGGTATTACTTACATACCGTCTGATACTGATTCTAACTTTCTTTAAGAGTATATCTTCAAATGAGTCAAATTTAGTTTTCTTTGCATGATCTCTCATAGAAAACTTTTGAGGGATAACTAAAGTATTTCACAGCAAGTTGTTTTTAATTTAAAACTTATCAGTTAGATGTATCTGGAACTGTGCTGCCCTCCTGAACCCTCTCTGCTCCTGCCAGATCATTAACAATAATGAAATCATGTCAAGTGTGCAGTATGACAAAGCTGTGGATACAACAAACTACTTAAGGGGGTTGTTTACCTGTTTTGCTAACTAGCAATAATAGTCATCCGATTGAGCTGAGATTTTGATATAAGCTGTAAAATGCTTGAAATCTTTGAAGTTGCTCGCATAAATTTTACATTTTGGGGTCTCCCTCAACCATTGGGGACGAAAAACCTGTTTTATTTAAATTCAAGAAGTAGACAGGTAAGCAGTTGAATAACTGAATAGGTCTATAATTATTTTAATAGTAAACCTAGTTAAAAGTATATAGTTTTTTATAATTTAGCTTAATTCAATTGACTTCATTTACATACATAAAACATCTCTATTGTCTCTATGAATGAAACTTCAAGGTTGGGGTGTTGTCTAGCAGGTAGCTCAATTGAACTTTGAAGTCTGTTTGTAGAGAATTTTACTCTCACCTTTCTTGCTAAAAATGTAAATTTCCTTTTTCTAGTAACTAAACTGTTTGTAGAAAAAAGTCTAAGTCATATTTTAGAGGATTGCAAACTGTAAATCAATTTTAGCTGAAAATTTCACAACTTATGATCCAAGCAAATTTTGTCTCCTCTTTGAAAATTCCATGTCAAACTTAACATGGAAAGTAAGAAACAAGGAATTAATTAAAAATTTCAAGCCAATTAGACCTATCTGAGTTTTGACCTTTTGAAATGAAAGCCAATTTACTGGCTTTCACTCACATACTCTAAAACATGGACAGCTGTAGACTTACTTTGTAACATGGATTCCAAAAAATGAGGCAAGTCTCCGATATTCTGTTGTTCCAGTTTCTGCTGACTGGGAGACACATTATGCAGAGTGCCCAGACTTCAGTAACCCATTCTGCAGAGTAAATTCAAATTAATTACAAAAAATTCAAATTAATGCATCCTATGTATATTCACATCAATTCCAAGTAAAGTAGTATGGCTCAAAAACTTGCCATTTATCTCTCCAGCTATCTCAAAAAGAAGCTCAATTTCTCTCCAAAATGATTAAATTATCATTATTTCTCTCCAAAATGATATTAACTCTGTTAACTATATAAAATGAGGATAAATTCTAGTCTTCCAATAATTCCTCTCCAAGCATTTGTTTCTCTAACCAGTTTCAGGTCCATGTTTCAAAGTCAGCTGAGGACTTTCTATGAAGAAAATTTCAATTAAATATCTCACTGGTGACTTCGAAGGAATGGAAATGTGTAATTACAAATATTCTTTCAATCTCCAAGTCATGGAAATATTTTTAATATAACATGGTGTTGGAAATAGATATTTGCATTGGATCTTTATATTGAAAACTATCCTTTTTTTAAATATATAGGAGTGCTTTAAAATTTTAAGTTATCTATTTATTGATTCATAAAAGTGGACTAAAAAGTAATAAAAAGAAACCTCAAGTGCTCATGCTTCCAATGGTGAGTCTTAATTAATGCAGGTAAATATGCTCTTTTTGCCATATTTTAAAGTTATGATTCAGATATATAATTTATTTTGATTTATTTTTCTATACATGTAAGTTTAGCTATAAGATTTATAAAGACCTGAGGTGCATGTAATTTATGAGGATTTTCTAATGCATTTTATTGAGACAATTGATTTTAAATGACTTCTCCAAATATTATGTTTTCATTCTTTTTATTTTCAGTAAAGTCAGGTCATTTATCAGACCTATTACAAATGGAAATAAGAACAAGATATGATTCAAAGTTATAATATAATTGTAACTCCTTAAATTTTTCTTTTTTCTAGGTGATTGAATATAAAAATAAATGGCTCAATTTGGTGTAGCTATATTGTAAATTGTTTTGTCAGACTCAGTTGATGTAAAGTTCTTTGATGAAAGTTCAAAGTAGTGAATGAAATATAATTCAATCATAACTTAACTAACCATAGTTTGTATTCAATTTCATAATAAATTGAATGTAATAACTCATGCTCGACATTAGGGGGTTGAAGAGGTTTAAAAGCACGCAGAGAATTCTTGAGATTGTGCAAATCGGAAAATATCTATTGGTAAATTATGAAATTTTACGATGAAATATTGTCAATATATACCGTAATAGAAAATGTTTGACGATCTGCCGATGATATTTTTTGACAGGGAGATGTGTCAGTAAATTTCCTATGATGAAATTCTCTGCTAGCATTAAATTATTAATGAATATAGTAAATTATTAATTATTCTACTAAATTCATATTTTGTAATTAAATTTCTTGAATGTGTTTACATTGAAAATTAATTGTTCACCAATTAAGTATTCTACATTACATATTTCACATTTCAAGCTGCATCTGCATCTGTCCTAATTTCAAAGTCAATCTACCTGAATGATTAGTTGATCATCAATCTGTAGATTATTGAATGTAAATTGTAATTATTGTATTGAGAAATCACTGTTGATAAAATAGAAATAAATTATAATACTGAAAATTAAATAATAACCTTGTTATAAAAATCATGTGGTGCTCATTAATCATATTACTCGAGAATTTTCAATATGATAGGCTGATAGGTATTTCTTTCTTCAGGAAGTCTTAGATTTTACTTTAGTTGAGTAATTTCATTGGATTCATTTACTGTAACTTTTTCATGTCGCTTACAGTGTTTTATTTTATCTTCTTTTGTCACTATCCATGGATTAGCTTTTCTATGACCACTGCCACCATATGATAGTGAGTAGATTTGTTTGAGAATTGTGAGGCAACTTTGTTGTCAGACTGCTTCTTGAAAGTCTCTAGTCATTAAATATATCCTTCCTGACTGCTTGATCGAGTCCTTTGTATTTAATTTACATTTAAACTGAGCAATGGATTAGACATTAAGCCTCACAATAAATCTATCATTCCATCACATCAGCACTTTTAGTTTTTCATAAATTATTTGTTTCAGATGGAGTCTGAAGGTGAAGGTCTTGCAATGCCAGAGGGAGTTATTGCTGACTCATCCAATTTGGTTAAAGAACACATCAACCCAGATGTTTCAGATTTCTCATGTCAAGTTTTTCTTCATGACCAAGAAAATGTAGCACAAAATACGCATGATTATGATGACAAGAATAAAAATTCAGGACTTGATTTAATGATCCAACATGAAGAGGTTGATTATGATAAAAAAAGTTTACCTAATTCTGAGAATAATCAGAAAGTCAAAGGAAAAATGATTATTAATGTAGAAGAATGTGGATTACCTTCTGGTAAACAAACTAACAAATCCAAGAGAGAAACCCATAACAAAAATGTAAAGCAATTCAAATGCATTGGTTGTGAAAGAACCTTATCAAGTAATAATAATTTGGTTTCACATATGAGAATGCACATAGGTGAAAGGCCATTTAGATGCAATCATTGTGAAAAAACCTTTACTACAAAGGCTATTCTTCAGTCACATATGAAAATTCATAATGCTACAAAGTCATTCAAATGCCATCTTTGTGATGCGGTATTCTGTTATTCACATTTACTCAAAAATCACAAAGTAGTTCATACTGGTGAAAAGCCATATAAATGTAATCATTGTGATAAGGCATTCCAGCGTGCATGTGGTCGCACTAGACATGAAAAAAGTGTTCACAGTAGCGAAAAGCCATTCAAGTGCGCTTATTGTGATAAGGCGTTCAGTTCTAAATGTAATCTTGTTTTACATATAAAAAATCACAATGGTGGAAAGGCATCAAAATGCATTTTCTGTGATAAACGATTCAATTGTAAATCTGATCTTTTTTCTCATAGAAAAATTCACACTTGGGGAAAGCTATCTGAATGCAGTTATTGTGATAAGGCATTCTTCTTTCCATATCAACGTATTAGACATGAAAGAGTTCATACTGGTGAAAGACCATTTAAATGTAATTATTGCAGTAAAGGGTTCTCAATGAAATGTTCTCTTGCTTCTCACATAAGAATTCACACCGGTGAAAAACCATTCAAATGCAAATATTGTGATAAGACTTTCTCTGCTTCAACCTCTCTCATAATACATGAAAGAAAGCACACCGGTGAAAGACCATTCAAATGCAAATATTGTGATAAGACTTTCTCTGCTTCACCCTCTCTCATAATACATGAAAGAAAGCACACCGGTGAAAGACCATTCAAATGCAATTATTGTGATAAGACTTTCTCTGATTCACCATCTCTCATAATACATGAAAGAAAGCACACTGGTGAAAGACCATTCAAATGCAATTATTGTGATAAGACTTTCTCTGCTTCATCTCCTTTCACCAGACATCAGAAAAAGCATACTGGTGAAAAGCCATTTAAATGCTGTTCTTGTGATAAGGCATTCTATACTAAAAGTGAACTAGTTGTACATGTAAGAAAACACACCGGTGAAAAGCCATTCAAATGCAATTATTGTGATAAGGCGTTCTCATTTTCATATAGTCTCATTAGACATCAGAAAATCCACACTGGTGAAAAGCCTTTCAAATGTAGTCATTGTGATAAAGCATTTTTTCAATCTTCTAATCTCAGAAGACATCAAAGACTTCACACAGATGATAAGTAATTCAATGTAGTTATTGTGATGAGGCATTCTCTCTCATGTAATCTCCATGTACAGAAAAGACAATTAGATGCAGATCTTTCGGCAAAACATCAGCCCTCCAGAGCCATCAAAGAGTTCACACTGAACTCTGCAAATATTGTGATAAAGCTTTTCAAGACACCAGACACCAAGGAGTTCACGATGATGTCAACACGGCACAATTCTTTCATTCAAGCAGCTTCAAAATGTTGGTGTCTTTCACCTTTTCCAAAATGTGCATCAATAGTAAGTGATGATACGCATCAGCTAGAAGAAATATTTGCATAGTTAGTTAGTCTTCAAGATCTTGTAATCTGCTGAGCAACACTACAGTTTAGGAAAACTTCAATATGCTTTAAAATTAAATGTATGATTTGGAACAAAAGCTCACATTGCTGACGTTAAATGGAAATTGATATTATTATAATTTTGTTTTATTGTGTTATGAAACAACTTAAGTCAACAATTATCTAATAAGTTTATCGGAGATTAAGAATGTAACATTTTCAATTTATCAAACTGAAAAAAATGAATACGGTAAATATATTTCTGTCCCGTATCTAAATGTAACCTCACAAAATGTATGAGTTAGAATAACTTATATTGTCACGTATGTGAAAAAGAACTTTCAAGGGAACATGCAAGTCATCAACATAGAAAACTATTGATAATAAAGAATCAATTTTCAGCTTCAAGGCACTTTGAATATTAGACATTTAATTCAAAATTACACAATAAAACCGAAATATATGGGTTTAGAATCTAAATAATTAGAATTAATTTTTTTCATTACTATTATTTGCGTTAATTCATTTTCAATTCAATTAATAAATATTAAGAGAGAATCATAGTAGATAGTTTTAATACAAAATTGAGTATCATTTTTAACTTTTTCATTCTCTGTCGATACGAAATGTAAACTCGAAAGACGCCCCAAAGACTATCCTGAAGCTGTCTGTTGAATGTAAGAGAAGGGAGGTGGCGTCCCTCGCATCACTAACTATTGTAATTTGGAATTTGTATTGTTAATCTCTTATTTTTAACGCTAGCTACTTGCAGTTTTAGAAGATGCCAGTATAGAGTTATGCACTTCAATTACGAGGTTAATCATTTTTGTGTAACTAGCCTCGTAGGCTTCATTTACTATCACCTCTCACAATCCTATTGATCAGTCACTGTTTTTTTGTTACTTTTTTGCCAATGGAACGGAGTAGTTTTTCTGCATTCATGAGCATTGTTACCGACTGATGGTATGTGGTTCACGGAGCCACTTTCCTTTCCGACTGCTCCTTCCAGTCCTTTGTATTCAATTACGTAGGAGTGTCAATATGTAAACCTGTAAATGAATTCTACTTTATTATGTCACTATTCAATATACTTTTATGTTTAGATTTTTCAATATTCATTCACAGTGTTAAAACAGCATTATAATATTGAATGTCAATTAATAGATTTTCCTTCTCTTTTCATTACAGATTAGAATATAACATTAATTGACTACGTGAAATGTTTAATTTTAGTATTAATATCAGTAAATATTTACAATGACTTATCTTCTCAAACTGAAATAATCATTTCATTTTAAATAGATCAGTATGTCTAAAAGGTCCGTAAACACGCAGGGTTTTTTTAAGTCTCTATCAGATATTTTTCTAAGCTCTTCCTACTTTTTCCACCAAACTTTTAATCATATAAGAAAAAACGATATAATTTTTAGTTATTTTAGTTGGTATCCATTGCTGGTATCATGGATACCAACTGAAATAAATAATTATAGTTTTTTTATAAGATTCTTAAGTCTCGTGGAAAAAGTAGGAGGGGCTTAACGAAAATACTGGTGGAAAGACTTAATACAAGGTTTTTTAAGTCTTTCCACCAGTCTTTTTTCGAAGCTCCTCCTACTTTTTCAACGAGAATTTAAGAAAAACGATAAAATAATTATATATTTTATCGTTTTTCTTAAATTCTCGTGGAAAAAGTAGGAGGAACTTCGAAAAAAGACTGGTGGAAAGACTTAAAAAGCCCTACGTTTGTACGGCCCATTAGGTTTAAAAGTCTTTATAAGAGTCAAGGAGAGACTTCTCTCTCATTTTAGAACAGCAATTTACTTCCCTGCGCTAAAATTTCACCCTGGTGCTGATTGTTAGAGTACAAGTCCTTATTTTGTAAACTGTGTATAATTATATTGTGTTAATAAATAATAACCAGTTATTTCTCTACTTTCATTCTCTTTATAATTGATAAAAAACATTTAAATCTGTTTTTAGATCATTTGAGACTAAGAGAAAATAGAAATCCTAGTAAATCTTAAAGTCTAGTACTGTAGAACTCCTCTATAGTGAACTTCAACTAGTTCACTATAGAGTTGAATAGAAACATAGCCTTATTTTCTTTCTTTTTGAAATAAATAAATTAAACAGGGATTTTATTTCTCAGAACTTTAAAAAAAAATCGTCTGTCTCACGTGGGACAGCTAGAGAGGGACATCCCGCGTGGGACAGAGAGGGATATCTCTCGTGGGACAGAGAGGGACATCCTGCGTGGGACAGAGAGGGACATCCCGCGTGGGACAGAGAGGGATATCCCGCGTGGGACAGAGAGGGATATCCCGCGTGGGACAGAGAGGGACATCTCACGTGGGACAGAGAGGGACATCCCGCGTGGGACAGAGAGGGACATCCCGCGTGGGACAGAGTGGGATATCCCTCGTGAGATAAACGTGGGACAGAGAGGGACATCCCGCGTGGGACAGAGAGGGACATCCCACGTGGGACAGAGAGGGACATCCCGCGTGGGACAGAGAGGGACATCCCGCGTGGGAAAGACGAGGGACATCCCGCTTGTGTAAGACGTGGGACGTAAGTGGGATTTCAGACGTTGGAAAGACGTGGGATTTCAGACGTCTGGAGACGTCTGAAATCCCCCGTCCCTCTCTGTCCCTCGCTAGCGAGGGATGTCCCACGCGGGAGAGAGAGGATATGGTTAGCTGGGCATCTGAAGAAATCATGACTAAAATTAGAGGGATGATAAAAAATACTGTGGATTTGATACAAGTTACGATTAAACGAATATTTTCATTAGGCATCCAAATTGCGCTGACTCAGTGAGCTCTTTTGAAACACAGTAATTTCATAAATGAAATTACTTTCGTACTATTCAGTTCTCAACTACAAAGATTACCTTAAAGAGTAAATATATTATATGCAGACTGTTTTTTTTGTTATTGTAACATTATAATAGTGCCATTGTTTCTAATAGTAGGATTTTTCGGAATTTCCACCTAACAGAGAGAATAGAAGAAATGAACAGGTAAAACTACTGTTGAGAAGTATGACATAAGAGTTTCTCTCTTTATTAGAATATTTTTCACAATTTACTTAGAATGCAATACAAATCCCCATAATGTTTCCGGTCCAGTGAATGACTATAGGTATGAATATATTATTATAGAGGAGTGAAACTTTGAATGAGATTTTTTGTTAATAAGTGAACACTTTAGATTATTAATATGGCATATATTTTAGATTTAAACTTAAGAACAATGACAAACTGTATGCAGTACTCCTTAGTTACTTAATCTGTCTGTAACGCTTTAAGTAATATTCAGAAATTAGACAAAATATTTTAGCAAGTGGTAGCATGAATACCAATTCTTATGAGTGGAATAAATGACGTTAACTAAATTAGAAATTATTTAAAATCTGCTGTGTAAGTTTTTAGAGAAAGATAGTCAGATCTGGAAATTTGTTTACTCTATGAATCCTTGCTACAATATCATCGTCATTATCGCAATATAGATATACGGACCATAAGTGTGAATAATTAAATTACTCTAAAATGGATAGTGATACTATTGACAATAGGTTATTCTTAACGGGCAAGTACACTAGTTAATTCATATCAATCGAAATGACAGCTGAAATATATCAATCAATTTTCAGGCTCTTTACTTTAGTCCTATACTTCAAAGAAATTAGATATTAAACAACATTCTAAAAATTGTTTCTTTTATTGCTCCGGAGTTTCTTCCAATAAATTTATTCAAGAGGGGAGGGAGGGTTGAAACTACTAAGTCACTATGTAGTGAGTCAACTTTTATATTTACTAGTACAGTACCTGTTATTGAATATAAATTATATTTGAATGAAATCATGTATTATGGATACACATGATCTGAGTAAACAAAATTCAAAAGCCAAAATATTTTTTTTTAATAATTAGTGTCAATTATTATTTTAGCCCGTAGTCATGATACTGCCACAAATGATATGTTTTTCCTTTTAAAATATATTTCTCAATGAAAGTGTGACACACAGACGGACGGACGGACGCGGCTCTTATTAGGGCTAATCCACACCATCACTCCGGTCACGCTCCAGTCACGGTTCGGTCCAATATTCTTTAATGCATCTCACGTAGAGCATCCACACTGGCAGTGCCGGTCAGGTCACTCTCTGGTCACGATCCAATCCAAAGATATTTTGACTGGAGCATGATCGGACCGTGAGCGGAGCGGCACTGCCAGTGTGTATTAGCAACGCTCCAGTCGCGGTCCAATTTAATTATTTGCGTGCTTTTTTTTAATATTACTATACATGTACGCGCATTTTACTGATCTGAAATATCGACCGATTTCGCCGCGCAATCTATTGATCAATCGTTATTGCAGCCATCGACCGATGGCGCAACCATCTATCGCTTGTTGCGCGTTCGGATGATAAGATTATTGTAGCTTATGCATCTAATTGGCAAATTTTATTGCATATATCGATCAATAGCGCACCTATCAATCAATTTCTGCGCGTTCGAATGATAGGGAATTTTTTAATTTATGCATTTAATTGTCTTGATTTTAATGGAAAGATATTGTCTTTTTAAACAAAAAACCATCAATCGATTGATGATTACCATATGAAATGTAACAATTATATGTAGAAATTATAGAAATCCATATCAATCGAATGCGCAACAATTGGTTGATGGTTTCCTTATTAAATATACCATTTAGATACCTTATCTAAATACATTCTTCATCATTCGAACGCTAACGATAGATCAACAGATTGTGGAGCGAAATCGGTCGATATTGCTGCAGATCAGTCAAACGCGAGTGGCATATATAATACTTCTTACCTTAGACTCTAGAAGTCTAGATTCTTAGATATACAGACTATTTTCTCTAGGAGTGATTGTGTTTTCAGTGTTGCATGTTTTCTTTTCTAAAATCATTTTCAAATTTATTTTAGACATATTTTTTCAAAAGTTCCAATAGTCATTCGAAAATAATAGAAAAATTTAGCTTTATCATCTATTAGATGAGGATACAACGAGTAGATATCCTTCACACTTCCTGTCTTTTAGCATAGGATGAACTCAAAATCTATACTTTTTTTATTTTTCTCATCCTGTTCACCATCAATTAAGCTTAAGGATAATCACTGCAAAATCAGAGGATACGGAAGGGACGGGAGCGAGAGCGGACCGTGACCAGACCGAACATGTGTATGCACAAGGATGAGATCGGACCGTGACTGGAGCGAGAGCGGAGCGATGGTGTGGATCAGCCCTTATAGTATAGATAATACTCTGGCTTTCAAATTAATTAAAAAATCTTTCAATGAAATTATAATAAGTAACAATCTAGCTAAATATCAATGAATTACTGTTGGCATACACTAATTGCTAGGGTTGTGACAATATGCGTTTAAAGTCATAGATCCTGAAAATATTATAGACGGAGAGAAATAAACAGTATTGAATGATTCTTCACCAGCAGAATATAGTATTCGATACCATTTAATTTCGTTTCGTCTATGATATTCCTAAGATCTATGATTTCAAACGCATATTGTCACAACCCTACTAATAACAATCATAACTGTAAACCTAAACGTGTGGTGATATTTTAATTAAAAATATTAGGTTCTACAATGGTCAAAAATATAAATAGCATTTGTATTTCATTGGTAGCTCTGCCATCAGTACCAGAAATCTCTTGTTTGTTTATCCTATGGCTTGAACAGATTGAGCTAAAGAAAGAGCAGTAATAATATATGAGCAATCAAAACAATTATGAAAAACAAAATATTCGGTTTCTATGGTTGAAGATATGCACTCGTTAGAGCGCATATCTTCACCGCCACTTTGACCAGTTCTCTCCCAAAATCTAATAAACTGGATAATGACCAATCGTCCCACCAAGTTTCATGCAATATGGTTCAATACTTATTGAGTTATTAAATCAAAAATGACCTTGACGATCGGATCGCTTCCAAAATTCTACCAGATGGTTCCTGGACATTGACCAATAGTCCCATCAAATTTCAGACAATTTGGTTGAATACTTTTCGACTTATAAAAGACCTGGACTTAGACCCGATCGTTCCCAAAATCTAATAAAATGGTTCCTGTATATTGATCCCTCGTTCCACCAAGTTTCATGCAATATGGTTCAATACTCTGAGTTATAAATAACCATGACCTTGACCAGGTCGCTCCCAAAATTCTATCAGCAGGTCACTGGACATTGACCAATCGTTTCACCAAATTTCAGACAATTTGGTTGAACACTTTTTAAGTTATGCAATGATAAATAAATGACGGGTAAAATATTACCTTCCGCAAATTTGCGAGGGTAATAAGAACGAGGTATAACACAAGTATTTATTTGATTGAAAAGGTTCATACTCAACGGGAAATCACATTGGAAGCTCACATCCACGGGCAAGTGCACGCTCAAAAAGAGTCTCTACTGTTCACATTTGAAAAGTGTTTGGCGGTCAGATTGAGACGGTGCGAGAGTTCTTAGTTGGTATTCAGATTCGTTGGCGAGAAGCGATGGTATATAAATTTCATCAGATTTTTTCGATTCGTTGATTTTATTACGCTCCCTGCTGTGCTGGTTCCGTATAGTTTGAATTTCATTTTTTTCTCCATCTGTACCTAATATTAATAACTAGTGTACTATCCCGTTAAAAATGACTGTTTTTTAATGGGAATTTAATTTTCGGAAAATTTTAAGTTTTGGGAAAACTTGAGTTTTATAAAAAAAAATCTTGAGCGTGATGGATTTCCACATAAATAAAAACACAATGTTATTTATTATAGAGAGGGATAATAATATATGTTGTTTAATGTCCTTATTGCTCTTTCTCTTAAATTTCTACTTTTATATGCTTTACTTGATGATTTCCAAAGACATTCGTGAGTCCTACATAATTCAATTAGCTGTTCAACAGCAGCTCTACTCGTTGTCAGTCATTTTGCAGGAGTTTCAATGTTTACAACCTCCCCCTGGTGCATCGATGGACTGACTGAGCCATGGTATAATAACTTAATCATGGACTGAGCCACAGTGAGTGTCGAAAAGAATGGCCAGGGTGAATGTTGAAGTGAGCCTCAAGTAACCCGCTGATTTGCCGCTCAACAGTGCGTTATCACGTTGTATCAACACTCAGAGTGTGCAAAAGAGCCTTAATGCAAACGGGGCTTATGGGCAAAACCTGAACCTAACAATGATTTTATGACCAATTGTATTTTGGATACCATCATTCTATTTTATAGTTTACTGGTGTATTTGCCCGTTAAAAATGACGGGTCTTCAATAGTAATTTATTACCCGTTGTTAAGTCATTTTTAGTGAACTCAAATAAAATTTATTTTTCTGCATAAACTGATAGGTACTTTTTTCATAGATAAAAACATTTTAAAATTTAATAAGTACAGGGGAATTCAAATATCAAGTCAATATATTCCCGTGCGTATCATAGTTACATTCTTCATCTTTAAAACCAATAGAGTAAAAGCGGACACCAAATAAATAAATAAACACACTAAGGAAATTATTCGTATAGAAGATTATTAAAAATAACGGGTCATCAATACCAATTTATTACCAGTTATTGAGTTACTTTTAATGAATTAAATTGTTATAAATTTTCTGCATAGTACAATCAGGGTGGTTTGGTTTAAACCAAGCTAAAAAAAACATGTTTTTTTTTATCCTTTGTAGCTCTAAAATCATTTTTAATTTATCATTAATCATCCATATTTTATTTATATCATTTAAAATAGTTTTGTTAAATCATTTCACTAAATAAATATATCATGTAGCTATTTAAAAATAATAAGTTAATCTTATTAGTGTTATTTTTTAATGGAAGATATTAAGACCAGAGGAAAATAGAAATAGGGATAGGATTTTCTCCTCACCATATTGTGTTATTATCATTTTATAAAGATGTGTTACATAGTTATTTAGTGAATAATAGAATATAGTCTTGAGTCACACTGTGATATTCATTAGCTAATATGTTATATTTTAGTTTGAAACTTTGAAGAAATATTTGAACCTAGCTATGTTAATTAAAACTTGAATTTAGAAGTTTTTTATGAGCTTATTAAAGTAGACTAGCAGCTAATAATTATTCATGAATTGGTAGTAAAATATTACATAGCATCTGCATTGTTTAATTTTTTCAGAATTTTTCTCAAATAATTTTTTTCCATATAATTTATCTCAAATAATTTTTTTTTCCATAATTTATCAAAATATGAATGATGTTTTGTATTATTAACCATCTATAGTGATCAGTTATGAACCAATCAGCATCTTCATGTACATTTCTATACGAATAATTTTCTAAGCGGGTTTATTTATTTATTTGGTGTCCGCTTTTACACGACGGATTTTAAACATGAATGTAACTATGATACGCACGGGAATATATTGACTTGATATTTAAATTCCTCTGTTTTTAGTCAATTTTTAAAGTATTTTATCTATGAAATAATTAGACTATGCAAAAAAATTATTTTAATTGAATTTATTAAAAGTAACTCAATAACTGGTAATAAATTGGTATTGATGATGACCCGTTATTTTTAACGGGAAAATACACTAGTATTAAATAATTCCCTATAAAAACCAAGGTTTTCTGGTATTTAAAAAAAAACCATTGGCTTTTAACAACCCTGAGTACAATCATTTTATAGATAAAATACATTTAAAAATCGAGTAAAAAGCATTAGAATTAAAATATGAAGTCAATATATTTCCGTGCGTATCATAGTTACATTCTTCATGTTTAAAATCCGTCTTGTATAAGCGGACACCAAATAAATAAATAAACACACTAAGGAAATTATTAGTATAGATTTATCTATTAAATATAGCTATTGCTGACAACATTCAATCATTTCCTATAAAAAAATATTACTTTCCATATATCTGTAACAACTCAAATGAGTTATAATGTTCTAAATGCCTTCTTGAGTAATCTTGTTGCTATGAGTGTCCTCTAGTTGCTACGTACCGTGATACAATCATTTCATGCTCTGTGGTGAAAATTCAAAGTAGGGGTTTAACGTCTGCTTCCACTATTTCGACTATACCGCAGATGTCAAAAAGAAATTATATACAAGGGACTGCAAGAAGCAGTCAGAAAGGAAGGTGGTTCCTCCTTGAACAAAGTGACCTAGCACCGTCGGTGACAAATTTCATGGATATAGAAAAGCTACTCCATGATTAAAATAACTTACAAAGAAATGTGACGAAAAGGGACACAATTATAAATTTGGTAAAAATGAAAAAAAGACGATCGAAATCACAAGAGTTTGGGGACAAGGGACCCTAACCCCTTCCCTTTCATTCACCACAGACAGCTTTAGGATAGAGCCAATGGGGCAGAAATGGTAATAAGAACGAGGTATGACAAATATTTATGTAATTGTTACTCCTTAAACACGTATTTTAAATATTGTTCAGGATATTGAAGGGTTAGAATAATACATAGTATACTGTGTTACAGTAATTGCTACTAGAATCAGTTCATATTCTGTGATTGAAAGTTCAAAGTATCGAATAAATTAAAAGTATTAAATTCAACCTTAGTTGAGCTGTCACTTATTACAGGTGAGAAATTAATTAGGTACTTTTGAGTTTTATAATTGTGTAAAATTGAACAAACCTTTATTTTAAGCACTATGAAATCTTTTGACAATAGTGATAGTCATCAGAAGATTTCACATTTTCGGACACAAAAGAAAAAATAGTAATGATTTAACATCAAATTTACATTGATATTGACTTACTGGTGTCATGGATACCAATTGAAATAAAAGTTAGGAAGTCACTACAATTCATTATATAATAATCTCTTGTTAATCATACTATAAACATGTATCACGTATGTACAATAATTAGCTAGGTGGATGGCGTAATGCCATCAGAGTGAACTCTACGTTCATGTTTACTGAGGTTGGATGAATCAGAGAATGCCTTTTCACAATAATTGCACCTGAATGGCTTTTGATCAGTGTGAACACTTAGATGTCTATTGCGAGAAAATGAAGTAGAGAAGGTCTTATCACAGTAATTGCACTTGAATGGCTTATCCTTAGTGTGAACTCTTTGGTGATTTTTGAGAGTATATGATTCACGGAATGACTTGTCAGAAATTTTTTTTATTGGCTTTTCATTTTTTTGATAAGTTATTTCTTTTTGGTGGATATCAGCATAGTCAAATTCTTCATTAGCAAAGGTACCACATTTTGCCATATTCATTAAATCTTGATTACTCATATTTCCTTCTAATGTTCGATTCATCTCAGAATTAAGTTCACTTCTGCTATCATAATCAATATCTTCCTGTTTGATCGTTACACCATCTTCAACATTTTCCTTTTTAACATCATTTTCTTGGTCTACTCCCTTTAATATTGAGTTTTCTATCACACCTTGACGTGAGAGATCTGAAACATCTGGTTTGATGTCTTCATCTTCCATGTCACCTTGACGTGAGAGATCTGAAACATCTGGCTTGATGTCCTCGTCCTCCATCAAGAAGATCACATTGGATGAGTCAATAATAACTCCCCCTCTATCTGATACTGCAGGACCTTCACCTTCAGATTCCATCTGAAAATTGAAATAATAATAAAATTGATGCATTTTTTCACTTTTTCTATATAAAAACAAAGAAATCACTACGACTCACCATTGGAGTTTGATCAAGAGATGGACCTGTCTGGAACTGTACACCTGCACCAGCAGAAGAACCACTCTGAGAAAGAATAACAGTACAAGGTAAATGATTAAGTTACCAGATATTGAAATAGTAATTTGCATGTAAATTAGGTAACTGATTCACAGTGAAAACAAAAGGAGTCGATTTAATGGCCTCGTTACACGGTGTAAGTTACTGTTATGACAGTGGACAGCAGCTGTTCCACTGTACTCGCATGCCAGTAGCTCGACTCACCTCGCCCGGTCACACAAGTGCGAGCTGATGGCTTGAAAATAGGCAGTAAGTGAACCTACACTCGCATTGTGCTCTTTGCTCAGCAATGACGAAAATTATGACATTTAATACAGTAATGAACGTGAAATACCAAAATCAGAAAATGCTAAAAAAGTAGAAAGGTTTGGATGAGGGAATGGATGCAAACGGAAGGATCTAAGAAAAAAGGAACTGTATGATGAAGACCACTGGGAATATAGAGCAATTATGAGAGTGACACCTGTTCAATTGGAAGTAGCTACTTTTGAATCTAATTTCTCGGAAAATGTAACGTGAAAATACTCTTATGAGAGACACTATTACTGGAAAAGTGAATTTGGAAGCAACCCTAGTATATTTTCTTCTGGAATATCATATGGATTGTTGTCGGTACTGTTCAGAATCTCGAAAGCATCACTAATTAAGTTTATTCCAGAAGTAGCTATGTGATGCTGTCAGTGAAAGTCACAAAGAAGATATGAAAGCAAGTAACCAATATTATTCATAGCTATATTAGGAGAGATTCTTGCATGATGTATAAAAAATAAACTTTAAACGTATCATATTCTCATAGTAGCTAAATATTCGATTGAAAAACTTGTTGATAGTTGACTTAACTATGGTAATATATTCTTAACAGCTAAGCTAGTATAAGTAGTTTAGAAACAATAGTAAACTATAAGAATAATAGATATTTCTAAAGCGTAACTAAATTTCACAGCAAAATGCAAAACAAACTAATTGCAAAAGACTTTAGAGACCATTAGTCATCCTTTTGAATACCGTCGAGAGGTGTGTTACTTTATTACAATATAAGTTATAAAACATTAGATTCTGGTATTCTAGCTTCAAGAAATGTCAGTAACGTTTCCTGATTGCTATAATATGTTCAGTTTGTTCACATTCTTATGGTTGAAAATAAGTTACCGTTTTTGTTGAAGGGGATGATGTCGGAGGCAGTCCTACAGTTGACTGTGATGGAGAGCATTCACGGCTGTAATAATTTGATAGTTTGTTCACAATGCTAGCATGAAGTACTTTCTCCCTGTATTTAGAAAGTGTGGCTCTAATTTCATCTATTGCATCAATTCTATCCTTTGGTGGTAACTGTCTGAGCTGTATTGATACATGCTGTCCAATCACACCACAGTGGTCTTCTGATTCCTTTGGACTAGACATAATTGAAGTGTTATTCAGTTCATTCACGGCTGCTTGAATATCAGATGTCTTTAGTGGCAATTTCTTGTTAGTTATTGGCTTTTTTGGAGGCTTCATCGGTGGAACTTCAGTAGAGGTACTATCATTGGTACCAGTATTAAGGTGATTATTATAACTTAGCGAAGAATCATCGGGAAACTCATTTACCGACTTTAATGAATGAAGTGGTTCCTGAAATGGAAAACAGACAATTATAAAATTTACATCCCAATACCTTTAAAAAAATCAGTAGCTAATTACAGGTGAAATAACGTGACTTATTATTTTTACGATACCGACTGTCCTACAAATTAAAGTATGATTTCATTCTTGGTGGAATTTCCCGGTTTGCTGTGGTTAAATAGATGGCAAACATGTACTAATTCAATCACGTGGTAGTAAATTCTACAATTACAAAGGAACAAAATAATGTCCAATAGTATGTTTCTAATGGTTGTCGTGGATCATGATTACTGTTTTAGGTATGTAGATAGAGGCTCCTATGGCTATAAATGTAGTGTTTGCTACTCACCACTTTAAAATGTTTTATTTAGGTCCTATAGAATAATATTGATACAAAATATTCGGTAGTTACCTTGTTAGAAATGAGTGGGATTAAATACTGAAGTTCAAATTTCTTTAAATATTTAAAACGATCAACTTAGAAACAAAGCTGATGGATAGTTTAGTGACTTGGTTATAAATATCATGGAAAGCATAAAACATGAACACTAGCTATACAGTTTCATCAGATTTACAGCATTATGATAAGAATTTTTATCCGTATTAATAAAAAAAAAACATTATTTTGGTCAATTCATAGCAAATAAATAAAACAACTGAAATACACCTATTAAATATGGTAAAGTGACTAGAGTCCCATCCAAATGCATTATAAATATAATAGTAATTGGAATTTCTATCTACTTCTTTTCTTTATATCTTAAGGTAACTAGCTACTGCATAAATATTGATGATAAATAAAGTGTAAAATATTGATAACTCACTTATTGTTTAATGATGAATGCATTGTAAATATTGATATTATTTTTATGAACGGCATGACATCATTGACATCTACTACATTCAAGAAGAATATTCTAGGTGATTTTTAATGTCAGGGAGTTGAAGAATGCAAGAGAAATCTCCTAGTCAGCACTTTGGCAGAAAAAAAAATCTTTTCCAATGAATTGAATATCAATTCTGTAAGAGTTATGCTGACTCAAAAGTAACTGAACAATCTTTATTTTTATTACTCTGTAGTCTATACAATAAATCTTATGTTACTGATTTTAAAACGGTAGCTAAACCATTTAAATAATGGGTTCACAAGTAGGTTTAAACCATTATAAAACGACTTATATGGTTAGACTGCCTTAGATGGTTACCTGACATGGCACTAATGGATTTTTTTGGGTGAGTGCTCTTAAGAACAATGTTTATGAAAGAAGCCCAAAACAATATATGATTTTAAAGATTACATTTATATTGCATACACAGAAAATAATGAAGATCGACTCTGTGCTGAACTGCGAGTCAAATTTAGCTAACTGTACACCAACTATTGGGCCACCCTGTATTAACTGTAATTGTTATTTCAGTTGTTTGGGTGGGTTTGTACGACCTTCAAATTTTTCACTTGTCCTATATAAAAAAAATCTCTACTCACCATTGTAGTTTGGTCAGGATATGAATCTGTCTGGAACTGTACAGCTGGACCAGTGGAGGAAACAGGCTGTGATAGGACAACAGTACAAAGTAAATAATTTACCACAAATATAACTAAAATTGGGTGACTGATTCACAATAACAAAAGGAGTCAATTTATCTCACCTCACATCCAGAGAGTTGACGAGAAGTTTGAAAGAGAGTAGGCTCAACATCTTTCTTCAAACGTCGATAGATACCAAAGCCGCCAATGTTCTTCACAGCCAGTCCTAAAAAATCAGTGTGGAAGCTATTATTGGTAAAATGCTCATTGCAAATATGGAGCACTAGTTTGATATCCTGCCGATTTAATTTCTTCTTGGAGGCAATGTTTAGATGAGGCTTCATCAAGCTCAACCATTTTGCCCTGACACTTGGATTACTGGGAAGTGTATGCAATGAACGCCCCAGAGCTTTACAATTTAATTGATTGGTATGACAATTTTGAATAGCACAATAAATTCCCATCCTTTACTCAAATATCTGAAATGACATCAAAGGTAGGTGCAAATAGAAATAAGGTAGTTAAATTATTTGGTAAATTAGAAAACCATGATATATCAATAGTTAATTTTGCCTGTTTAACTTATAAGGGATAATGGGAAATTGTCTAATTTTTTCCAATAACAATTTAGCTCAATTATCATCTCAATGTTTGAGTAGTCTGACAAGACATAGCTATAAGAAATCTTTGTAAGCATTTATATTTTAGGGAAAAGAAGTCAGCCGACTAAATTTACCATCAAATATAATTTGGTCCAGCAGGATACTGACCAATCATATATAAATAAATAACACTAATACATTGCATCAAATGGATTATGGATCAAGGTCAGGACGTTTCTTTGTAGATTTACTTAGATAACACTCCACCATCCAGAGACTGTCCTTCTGACAGAGTGTCTTTTCGGGATAATGGCATTCGCAACGCCTCCCTACATACTAGGCTATCAATCTCTTCCTTTCATCCCTTAACAACTCCCACCTTCAGTCCCTCGAACCCCAGAGCATCCCTCACACTCCCATCAACATAGTTCTCCCTCAGCCTCTCACACCCAACCAGAAAGTACTCCAAGTCCTCATCCCCCAACCCACACAACGGACACCCACTCTCCCTCCATCCCAGTCTCAAAGTATTACTCCTCATCCTGAACAACAGCACCGAATTCCAACCATTATCATAGATATCACCACTCCCAATTCCATCCTTCCACCTATATGCTTTTATAGAACTCTTGCTCTCTATCTCCCTTCTCCATCTCGTCTCCTCCCACTGATTCACTCTGCTTGTTATTTCTTTTCTCTCAACCTCACCCAAACCCCCCCCCCCCCCCACTCCAATCCTATCTCCACTCTCCTACTCCACTTCGTACCTCTCCTTCCTCCCCCTCCAAACTGTTCCACTGGTCTTCTTTCTATCCCATTTTCTGATCTCATCAGGTAGCTAACTACCAAACTTTACTTTAGTTTTCATGTCTCTAGCTCCTACTGAAGAGCATCCAACCTATCCGGGGCTCTCAACACTCTCCTCCAAACTCCATTTTCTACCCTCTGAATGCTCTTCAATTCTCCCACGTTCAAGACCACCGTTTCACTTCCGTGCAACACCCTCGGTAAAACTGCACCCTTCCAAAATGTCTTCCCCATCACCATCCTCTTGCTACTACACTATGTTACATTGACCATTTTCCTTGCGAGGTTTACTTTCTCCACTTTATGTGTTCTGAAGCATCTGTTGTTAATTTTCATTCCCAGATACTTAATTAAACTTAATTAACATTATCACCAAAATAGGATGCCTCTTACACAACTTGAAATTATTTAAAGGTCAGACTCCCAGTACCGACAACAGTAAAAAGCAATTTTGAAGAAGAAAAATTCCAAATTATTGACTTACTACACCTCAGGCAACAAAATATGCAAAATTGTGTGAAATTTGTATAGTATTACCCCACAATATTTTTATAAGAATCCCAAATAGTAGCTATCTTTTGAAATATTAGAGTTGAATGAAGTTTCACACAAAATAGCTAGCTATTCCTTTGAATGTAGCTAACAAGAAAAACAAGCAATCAACAAGTAAAAGGCTCAATTTAACCAGACTCTGCAACAAATCTGAGCCCAATTTTAGAAATTTAATATCTCTGTGGTAGGTTGGTTTTGAATTAATTCCTTTGTAACCAATAATTTAGCTGTGGGAGATTTTGAATTTATTCCTAAATAACCATTAATTTAGCTGAGGGAGATTCTGAATCTGCTACTCAGAGTCAGAGAGTAACTGTCTCTCAATTTAAAATCTCTGCTGGAGAAGAGACACATTATGCAGAGTGGCAATTTTAAAGCATTGATGATGTACTAGTTAGCTACCTGGTGGTTGTGAAGCAGTCAACTCTTCCACCACTTTCTTGTTTGATCTGCACTCGTATCTGTTCTCCCTGGAGAGAGCAGAACCTGTAAGAGAAGAGATTTAATTAGTTATGATGAATATATCTGTTAAATAAGGAAATTTAAATCCGATTAATACATATTACAATACAATAAGAACTACACAAGGCAAGATGAACAAACAGAAGGTGGGAACTAAAAATGAATAAAAAACTTCTATGGCAAATGATACATCTTTGACTAACCTAGAGGCTAGAATCTAATTTAGTATATATGTACAAACATGATGGCAATATCAAACAATGTTAAATTTTTTGATATACCAGATTTCATTTGTATGTTTTGTACAAGAGGAGAAAAACCTAGGAGAAAATTAAGAGTCTCTCACTAAACTGACGATTTTCCTGCCACAATTTGAAACATGGCAAGTCCGTGGAATTTACCATGAAATACATTATACAGTCTGGGCGACCTGGATCCATTTTATCAATCTCCAGAAACTGGTAAACTGTTTGTAGAGATCTCTTATTCTGTTTGTAGCAAAATTAATGTAAATATAGGGATAAATTCAAAATTATTTGTAGCAACATTAATGTAAATATAGAAATCAATTCAAAATTGTTCGGAGAAATATCCCAAATATCTCCCATATTCTGCAGACTGGTGACATTTTATCACTAAACTGGCCAGACTGCAGAATATGGAACATTTCTCCAAGACTCTCAGCGGGAGTTTGTGAACGAGATTTAGAAATTGAAGATCTCTGCAGGAGATCATGAATTAATTCCTATGTTACCATTAAATTAGTTGTAGGATATTCTGAATCTGCTGCTAAGAGACTAAGAGTCAGAGAATAACTCTATCTCAAATTAAAATCTATGCGGGAGGCCTAGTTTAACTTTAAAAGTATGTACCAAGTCGCCGATAAATTGTCTACTTAAAATTTGTTAAAAAAATATCTTTCCCATATATTAACGAATAATGAGCACTTTAATGAGATTTAAAATTAATATTGGTGACTCAGCTTTAACTATATAATTTGAACAACATTTTGCTTTGTTGAAATGTTAACAAATTATTTTCCCGCCATTTTGATATGGCACGATGTATATCAGTTCAGTGTTCATGTAAACAAATTAAGGTGCATTCATGATATAATTATTTTAATCTTGTGTTATGATGTCACGGACTCTCACGCCATGTTTCAGAGGCTGGAAATTAGTAAGCCAATTATTGAGCCAAAATTTCACAAAAATTCTGAGCCAAGCCAAATTGGCTCAATTTTTGAAGATTTCAAGCCAAAATTAATATGAGAACATAGGAATTAATTCAAAATTTAAAGCCAATTAGACATATCTGAGATTTGACCATTTCAAATCAAAGCCAATTAGTTGGCTTAACTCCAGACTGCAGGAACTGTGAAACTGTTCTCCAAGAAATCCTCTAATTTGGCTTTTGTTCTCAGTAAAATACATGTAAATATAGGAGGAAATTAAGGATTGTTCGCACAGAAAATGTTGAAATTGTCCCATATTCTGCAGACTGGCTTTAACTGACATACTCTTATACATGGCTCTCACGGTATGCATCTCTGTGATTCAGTGATTTGGATTGGCTGGTAGCCTGGTATCAGTTGTAAATTGTATGCCTCTCTCTGATTGGCTGATACGCTCTCAATTATTTACCTATATATTAAGGTGTTTACTTTTGATAATTAGGTATTGACGACTGTCTACTTACAAAATTGCAATTAAATTTTGGCGACTGCATTTCTAATTTTTTTGACTTATTTTAGAAAAAAAACATATATTGGCGACTTAATGAACATTCTCTGAAAATAGGGCGGGAGGAGAGACACATTATGCCGACTGGTAAACTGGTGACTTTCATGCCAGACTTTGAAACATGGTCTCTGGTCTCAAGAGATTTCGAATTGATATAGAGTTAGCCGCCACCAGTCTGCAGAATATGGGACATTTTTAACATTTTCTATGCGAACAATCCTTAATTTCCTCCTATATTTACATGTATTTTACTGAGATCAGAAGCTAAAATGAAGGATTTCTAGGAGAACAGTTTACCAGTTCTTGCAGTCTGGAGCCACCAGTCTGTATTTCGTGGTAAATTCCACCGACATGTTGATGGAATATTTTTCCTTCAAAAATATTATTCTGGCAAAGTTGGTGGATTTTTAGCTATTTATTCCTATTTAACCATTAATTTTCAGTGGATAAATTGGGAAAATCTTGGTGGATCAGCTGATCAGCCATGTTTCTAAGTGTGGTAGGAAAGTCGCCAGTTTAGTGAGAAAATGGACACAGGTCACCACATGTAAGACACTCAGACTCTAAAGAAGAAATTTGACTTCCTGGTGAAGATTTTACACTTGGTAACATCCTTTTGCTTCATGTCTGATGCATGTGTATCTCTTGAGACTGTTTTATGAGTGATTTACTTGTTATTTAGGGTAATGAGCCAATTACCGGATACTTATTTTTCTTTTCTAATTACCGAATGGAATATTTCGAATTAGTATATTTGTAAACTATGATTGTTTATGTCTATAAAAATATATTCATTGTAAGGTACTATTTTCTTCTAATCAACAAATATATTTTTATAGTCATAAACAATCATAGTTTACAAATATACTAATTCGAAATATTCCATTCGGTAATTAGTAAAGGAAAATAAGCATCCGGTGGCGGTAATTGGTTCATTATCAAACATGTTTTTCAACTTATTTCACCCTTCAAAAGTCGCCAATATACTGGCAACTTTGGCCATACTTTGAAACATGGCTGATCAGGCAAATAACTGGAAATTTATGGTGGATTTTTTCAACTTTTTGAAAAAGTCAGTGGGATTTTCAATTTTGTGCACCAAACCAAATACAGACTGTCAGTTAGGGTGCTCTCAGTCCTCGGTTTCTCAGCAGCTGATTCAGAATCTCCCTCAACTAAAGCCTAAATTAATGGTATGATAAGAATTAATTCAAAATCTTATATCTCTCTCAGCTAAATTGATGGTATTGGTAGTAACATAGGATTTAATTCAAAAACTCCTGAGTCCCTCAGAGATCTCAAATTTTCGAAAATTGGGCCAAGATTTGTCTCAGAGTCTAGGGAAAATGTTTCATATTCTGCAGAATGGAACTATAAGGTAGGTTAAGGTAACTAGCCTAAAATGGGAATTTAATTTAGGTAAGTTATACTTATTTACATAATATAATCATAATGGCAACTTAAACTCACAAAGTATTTTGGAGGAATGTGGAGGAGCAAGACCAGCATTTTGAGTGACAGATGAGGGAAGAGATGCTGAAGGTATGAGTAAGGTAGGAACTGCATCTTCTTCAATTGATTTTAGTCGAGCAGGCACAGGGATATTTAAAAGTTCATACTTCAAATTTCTTTTAAATTTCTCTGGTTCAAAATGAAGAGAGCATACACGAGCATTATCCGTATTTATCTTGTCACTGCGTCCACACTTCGCTATCCATCGTCTCTTTAGCTCAAGATCTTTAGGAAATCTAAAAAATCTAACACTAGACTGTCTACTTTGCTTTTGAGAACACGAAAATACACTGCATTGAATAGGCATGTTAGCTGAATCCTACCTAGGGAGGTCCTTGGAAAGAAAAAATAGAGAGAATGTTATTTATTTACGTTTAAAAGAAAATTACTTACCTTCATCATTGAGTTTTCTTGGTAGAGCACTTTTTGTTAAGTACTGTTTTTCTCCTTTTGAAGGTGGAAAAATTCTACTAAAATCCAGTCTATTGAAATGACTGCAACACAACCATCTTTTGTTGAATAACGTTTTCGGTGATAATTTATTTAATTCCTCATTACCACATGCCGTTATCCAATCTTTATAGTCATGAGGACGAAAACTAAAAAATTGACTGTTGATGGAATTGGTACTGGTCTTATTACACCCAAAATAATAACATATTTTTAGTCTTGAAGACGATTTATTCATTGAAATTAGATCGGTCGCCATCTTAATAATTAACGTGACCAACAGCAATTCTGTTTACTATATTGGTGCGTGCCCGTGCTGAAGAGAACTCTAAAGAACGTTCCTTCGTTCTATGAAGGAAGTACGATCCCTCAGTTGGCGTTCCCCTGCAACCACTTCAATGTGTACGATTCCGTGGTTTAGCAATTATTATTACTAATTAATTAGGGATGTTAACAATCACTAAATTGGTTTGGTGGGTTTAAACCATAGTAAATAAATAGAAAAGTATACTAAGTTTCGAATTAATTGACGGTGAACTTGATCCATTCTTCAGAAACGATGTAAACAAATGGCGTCGCATACAGTACTCTCATGTATTATAAGTATTATAAGGTGAACATTATAAGTTAATAGAGTGTAAAACATGATAAAAACAATTTAATGTAAGTTAATTTCCATGAAAATGCACGTTTAACTGAATAGTAGAACATTTTTTATTTAAAAACAAAATGGAAAATACTTTGTATGACGTCACTCAGAGTATTTTTTGATGTTCCAATATTGTACTTGGTATACTTCTCTATTTATTTACTATGGTTTAAACCGTTTAATTAATTATCAATTAATCTTAGAAATATCAAATCAGCGTTTATTTTTTTTCAAATTTAAAAACACTTTTTTCCAAGGAACGGAAACTTGTTTTAGTTTCTATATTTATTTTATTTAAAACAATTCTCGAATAAAATTTGCACAATGAAATAAAAGTAACGACGTTTCGTCTTACTACTATAGACATTTTCAAGTTAATCTGTAAATATAATGTAAAATTAAAATATAAATAATAAATTGAAAAACACGGAAAGTAATATGTATGCACACAGTAGAGAGACTGCCATGTGAATAGTGCCTAATAAATATAATGAAATAGTTTAAGAGAAAAGAAGATAAGAAGAGAGATATAGGAAAGTAGTTTATATGGAATGTATATGAGATGAACAGTTCGATAGTGTGACCTGCCTAAGGTAACGATAGAGTTACCATTGTCTGTGGCTGACACAAGAAAAAACTGCTCTACCTAGTAAGGTCTGATTAGTGATTATAATATGAAAAATAAGGATAAAGAAGAGCTATAGTTAAAATATTCACAGAGCAGTCATACTAAGGTAAACATACATACAACAAATAAAATTACAAAATATTGGTACTAGTCTAATAACAGATAAATGGACCGTGCTACAATACATTAATAATTACATGAAATGTGATGTGTTTAATTGTTTATGGGATATAGATATGAAATTAGTATTATTTATATAAATTAAGAAATTGTGATAGTTCGTTGAATTTTACATTAATGTAGGCATTCTGCTCTCGGATGGTAATGGCTTCTAGTATTTTGAGATCAACTATGTTATTATTGGAATGGACTATTTTGAAAGATGACTGCATTTCTGGTGGTTCAAGTGGGGGATGATCTGGATGGTCGGTCTGGAGGTGACTATGGATGCTGCTGCTTTATCTGTGCTGTTGAATCCTTCGTTCCAAACGACACGTGGTGTACCCGACATATACAGAGTTACATCTGTCAACCGGACAATTAAATTGGTACACCACGTGTGTTGTCTCCAGAGGATTCTTGCGGGGTCTTGTAGAGAAGCTGGAAATGAGTTTCGTTGGCTTGTAGTATGGGGTGATGTTAATTTTTTTTGGTCTGGGTTTGTTGGTTTGACGTGCTGTTTGACTATTGATCTAAGTTGTTTTTATTTTGAATAATAATTGTACACTACTAAGATTTAATTTTAATAGGATTTTAGGGTCTGCTTCGGAAAAAAAGGCTATTTCGCTGACGTCAATTGGAAATTAAGTACAAGGTACTGGAAGAAGTAGTCAGTAAGGAGAGTGGCTCTATAAGCAAGGTCAATTACCACGGTTGATGACAATGCTCATGGATGCAGAAAACCTACTCCGTGATTGAAATCACTTACCAAAGAATATGACGAAAAGGGACACAAGAACCGGTGGCTGTACTCATGGATGGAAGAGGGAAATGAAGAGTCTACGTAACACTGTCACAAAATCTAAGACCTCGTAGTTGAAGAGCATAACCCTAGCGCGATCCTCTAAAACTGCAAATATCGTTACAACAAAGTAAAAATAAAAAAGAATACATTATCCAAATAACAACAGTTCGGGGCCCAATGGATGCCACCCCCTTCTCTTCCATTCACCACAGACAGCTTCAGGATAGAGTCCCTGGGGGCACAATAAGTAACAATTTAGATACGAAAACTAATGATCAAACCTTTTGACCAAACATATTTGGGATATAGATATTCAAAATGAAGTGAAACAATTTATTCAAGAATGCATTATATTTATATACAAAGTACATAGAATAGAAGGATAATAGTATTTAAGGCCTCAGTTAATATCAAGAAGATTTTTAGTGCAACCTATTTAAATTAAATTATTCATAAAATTTTCAAAAAGAAATGTAGGTAGAGTTTAAGTTCAATATATCATATCTCACAGGTAAAACAATAACAAACAGAATAGCGCAAGATATTCACATTTAGTAGCACGAAATGAAATATAATGAAACATTATTTTAAATTGATGTATTTAACATTCTTCATATCTTGGTAAAGCATTTCAAGTAGATAAACTCACAAGTTTATATATTTGATTGTTTCTTAGCTTCAAACAAGAGGACAATTAGATTCGATCTAAATCGAATTACATACTGATTGTGATCTGAAAGGGTGATTATGTGGTAAAATAAATTACAATCTATACTATGATTAACACTACTTCATAATTTGATAATATCTGTAAGGTAACCCAATTTCAAAGTTGAATAATACATGTATATAAATATAATAAATAGTTTATTCAAACAAAACACAATTATTATGAATAAGTATATATCTCACAGTAAACTTATTTGCTCACAAGTTAAAAAGTTGTAATTTTGACTGAAAATAATGACTGTATAATGGACCTTTTAAGAATAGGAAGGTATAGAACTGAAGACTGGGGTTGTGACAATATGCTTTTAAAATCATAGATCCCGAAAACATTATAGACGGAGATAATTGAAGAGCATCGATTCATTGAATGATCCTACACCAGCAGTATGTATATAGTATTTGTTACCATTTCATTTCGAAGATTCTTAAAGGTCCTCTCCAGTCTCCGGGAAAAAAATGAGTTTATTACATAATATTATAGAACTAAGGTCTACGATCAGTATTCCGCAAATCGCATACAATTCGGTTCAGTATATAAATTATTATTTGCTTTTAAAGTATTTTAATTCTCTGTGAGCAACAATCGAGCGAATCTCCAACCTGACGCTGAGAAAGAAGATTGTACACTCTTTGTTTTGATTATAAATTTAGATTTTTAAACAAACAATGGGTCTCTGGCCTTTTTTTAAGATATTAATTGTTTCTAAAAGTATATAACCGTTTCTATAATAAGTTTATCCAAATTTAAACCTTTAAACTAATAATAAATAGATTTATTAAACCAAATACCTAGTTGACAATCAAAAAAAATTGTGTACATTCTTCTTCTTCAAACTGAAAATTAGAAAGTCGGAAGTAAAATAGGTTTTGTAGAGTTTGTATTAAAAAAATCTTTAAGAGCATATAAAATTAAAAATATGCTATAAAATTTTATGAAGTTTGCAGTAAAATGATAAGAAACATTAGCCTCGTTGATTCAAGCAATAAAAAAATTGCTTGGAGAAGACCTTTAAGATCTATGATTTATAAAGCATATTGTCACAACCCTAGTAAAGACTTATCGACATTATCTTTGGTTAAGCATTCAGAGTAGTTGCCGGGGTACTAAGGCAAATGAATTGAGATGTAGTTTATAAAAGTCTGGGAAATGAATAGCCAGGGCCAGACTGTTGTGTAGAGTCAGGGCTTTACTAAGATGGACTTCTTTCTATTTATGTAATCCAGAAAAGTTCTTGGGGAAATATATAATACCTACATCAATCTAAATTAAAACATATGAACTAAGCTAACCAAACAAATTAAAAAGAACTAAAAAGAACAATGCAGTGGTTTAGCTAAAAATTAATCAATATATCTATTCCTACAGTATTATTCTAAATTCAAAATCTGACACAGGGCTGGGGCAATCTAAAACCAGTAACCCCTTTCACCATTTGCAAACACTAGTAGGTATACACTACCGTATACTCTGTAACATTATGTACAGTGATCTAGAATACAAATAAAAGTATACAAGCTGACTAACATTCCTTCATCACAAAATCACATTAAATCTAAGTGATAGGACTTCGAACTTACCGAATGACTGAAGTCTCAGTAAAGATGAAGAGTACAAAAATATAAAATAATGAGTTATGTTATGATAAATGAGTATATAAGGTATGTGTGAACAGAATAAACAAATAAAGGATGAGAAGAAATGGTCTAGTAATGTTTGTAATCACCTGAATGTTTACGTAAGAAAATTACAATTAAACTTTATTATAACAAAATCTAAACAATTAAACACAACAAAACGAAACACTACAAACTTTAAACACACAAAAGAAATAAAATATAACCATATAAAACATCTTTAGCTTACATTTCACACATAAGAATGAGTGAAAGATTCTCATGCGATTCTCATCAGTAAGAAAAATTAAGCCGCTTCCGATTCTAATATCAGACACGGATGCCTTTTTCCTAGAATTGAATATGACCTATTTAGTTTCTCAATATTAATGATCAGCTTATTAGAAGTAAGCCAAGTTTCAACCTTAGATAATTCCTAATTAATCAAGTAAATAACATCAAAGGTAGTTTGGGGTAAAATTTGTAGGAGATTCCTATCGTCTGTCGATTTTTGTGAATAAAAAGGGAAATCATTAATGAATAATAACAATAATAGGAGTACAAGAACACTTCCCTGAGGAAAACCATGAGTTATCGGTGAATATCAACATAAATAAATGCAAGTGTTCTGAACTATGACTCTTGTTGCAACCTGCTTTGTGTATAATCAAATCATACAGTCGTGCAAAATCATAATAGGGATGGGAAAAAATATCGGTACTCGGTGTCTGCAAAAAGAGTGCTGATACTTTGCCAATACCAATAGTATATTGATTTTTTTTATAATAAAATATAATATCTATCCATTATAATAAAAAATCTAAAATTTATATTGATAAAAAAATAATTTATAATACTAGGTAATCATATTTTTCATAATTTCAATATTTTTTGATACTTATTTAGCTATATATAGTATAAAATTAATTATATTACAATTAAATACGTTTATACGTGAGCAATATTTACGAATATGCATCATCTAGGACACACAATTACACGTACAAATGCACAGTAACAAAAAGCAAAAGTATTTAATCAGTTGGTAACTTGGTACCTATGAAAGGCACATAAGTATATTGAGTATATAAATATAGTTATAAACCTTAGTTTCTGTAGCAATATTATTAGTTTATTGCATTTTAACTTTAACTCAAATTAATGGAGTATTTCTAAAATTCTATATTCAAATTTAGGTATTAGAATCTGTGAAAGTTTGGGTATATTCCAATCCCTATTATTGAAGACAACATATTTTGTCTCTACACTCACCAAGTAATGTGAGAAAAGATTTGTACCGGTCAGATAGTGTCAGATGTACTCTCTTTTTGAAAGCATTGGTAGTACTCTAAGTCATGAGCTATGATAATCTCCCACTTTTGATCTGCAAGTTGCCCATCCTCAGTCATGAAAAGAATCACATTGAACATAGTTCAGCCCTCTGATGAACTTAGTAGCTTTTTGTATTAATTGCATTGAATTGTCAGTCTATTATACATACTAGCGTATAGTACAGTGCTAACGGATAGTTTATGCAAGAAGCAATTATGGCATTATGAGGGATTTCTATAATTTCAATTTCATTCTTGTATATAAACTGATTATCGTGTATTAATTTGCTTTTTATGTGTGTTCAGTTTTCTTTAAAATTCATTGAAAATTCTGCACTTATAACAGTTTCTTGTATTTTTCAGAGTTTTAAGTGAACGAATAGTTTATGCAAAATATAGATAATGGGGAAACAGAGTCAACTCAAACCAGAAGTAACTTCGGAAGGAAATACCAGTCTAGAAATATCGAAACCGTACTATCAAGAATTTTTATCTGCTGGTGAAGTTACCCGTGTGAAACCGAAACGAATGAAACCTAAGGCTTTGCGTCCCAGAGACATGAGAAAATTGAAGAATACTCAAAGAAAGATTCCTCAGCTGGTGTATTGAATGTTCCCAAAACGACCACAAATGATTAATTAAGGGAGATCGAAGTGGTCCAAAACATGAAAAGCATTCCAGTTCTAACCAGAAAAACAGAAGGAAAAACGGGTTGAATGGTGTAAAAAGTATCTCAAGCAAGATTTTACTAAAGTTATTTGGACAGATGATTGCAGAACTACTCTTGACGGACCTGACGGCTGGGCAAGAGGGTGGCTCTTGTCAGGCCAAAAAGCTCAGCATTGGTTTCGACGGCAGAAGGGTGGGAGAGGCGTGATGTTTTGGGTTGCAATCCTCAAAAAAGTAAATAATTGGTCCATTTAGAGTGCAAGAAGGTGTCAATTACTATCGGTTTCTTGAAGACAATTTCCTCCCTTGGCTGGAAGCTCAACCAATTTTGAGAAGAATTACCTGGCTGTTTATGAAAGATAACGCTCCTGCACATGCTCCCAACTTCACTAAAGAATTTCTTCAGTCTCACGGACTTCATGATCGGAATATCATAGATTGGCCGCCGAATAGTCCAGATTTAAACCCTATTGAAAGTCTTTGGACAATGATTAAAAAAGAGTTTACTCAATTGGGCAGCAATACAGTTCGTGTGACGCTTTGAAAACCTCGCTTTAGACCAGAGTTACGTTCCAAGTTGGTTTGGTCTAGTAGGAAACTGACTCTTCTAGTTTCCTACTAGATCAACATCGTTTTCTGCATAGAAAATAAGCGGTGACAATGCTAATTCCATAACTCTATCTGTTTATCAAGAATTTAATGACGGTAAAAACATTCAAGAACAATTTACATTCTACTTTGTTTGAATTATAATTAATGTAATATTTTTCTAAAATAAACTGAATAATGGCGAAACAAAATGAATTTCATATGTTTATAAACAGGAATAAAGGCTTCAATAATTTTAATTGTTTTATTACAGTAGAAAATAGGATTATGAATTGAATACAAGGCTTGGTGGTGAGAGATTTACTCATTGGCACATATTAGTTAATTTTACCTGTCACTGTATGATTTCATGAAAGAATTTATAGTTTCACACTATGTGATTTTTAGATCTTCACTCTGTTTGAGAGCCTCTGCATCATATTTTACTTGGTCGTATGCACTGACAAATTGAACAACTTAATTTTGCAATATCAATTTCTTCAAAGTATTAAGTTTCATTTCAATAGAAATCCTTCATTATTTGCTCTAGAAGACGGTAGTAATATGGTTGAGAACAAATGGAAAGCACTGTAACGAAATGAAGCAACCACCGATAAACACAATGGCAGCGCGATGCCGGAGCTTTATTTTGAACACCTGTAACTGCAACACTTTCGATTAATCTACCAGTTTAATAAATTAGCATAGTATTCACTGCATCTAGTTTTCTGTGATTCTTCTCTTAATTTTTTCAGCACAGACTCTGCCATGAACAAAATGTTAAACATTTACTCACGTTTTAGTTAAGATAGCAGTAAATAATAAGTAAAATATACTAATCGAAGAGAGATTTATGTCGAAAATATCATTCTAATTATTACTTATTGTAATATTTTCACCGAAAAATCTTTCAGGTGACAAAACCGTGTTTTGTCTCGAACGAGGTTTTTTCAAGTACAGTTTCAAAATTTTTTTGGTCTAATAGGTTTGTCTACTAGGAGGTTTTGCTGTACTACATCTGAAGTACGTAACTTGATTAATTATGTTGATAAACGCCTTATGAATGTCTTACAAACCTGAGAAAATAGAGTGGATAAGTAGACGTTTCATTTTAGAGTTTGTCGTTGCAATATTCGTGCTGGGTCGTATTCTTAAGATAATTAAGCATACATTCTAACAATCAACACATTTGGATATCAACAAATATTCAGCGTTTGATATTATGCGCAATTTTATTTTTTCTGCATAAAGATTTCGTTAGCTAAAAATTTTACTAAATCAAAAATCAGTCATTCTTGATATTATTTTTTCAAATAACAATGTATGTTTACATTATAATGTATTTTCTACTGCTTAATTTATTTGACAATTAAGAAATTTCTACTTGTTTAATTTACATAGCAATATTGGAGCTTATTTTGTAATATGCATAAACTATTCAGTCGCACTGTATGTTAGTAAGGGTAATCCTATTAGCTTAAATATCTTAAAATTTACATATTTCCTACTTTTTTCAAACATTCATGCCTTTCTTTCTGTCTCAATTGTTTGCGTTCTATTTCTTCCTTTCCTTCATTCCGACTGTGAGTTTTTTGATGTCTATCTAGATTACACGTAACAGCAAAGGCCTTGTCACAATATTTGCATTTAAATGGCTTTTCACCAGTGTGAACTCTTTCATGAACCTTACAATAAGATTTATAAATGAATTTTTTATCACAATATGTGCATTTGAATTGTCTGTCATCTATGTGACGTTTCATATGGGGAATAAGATTAGATTTACGAGGAAATGCCATACCACAAATATCACATTTGAATGGCTTTTCACCAGTGTGGAGCTGTTCATGAATAACGTGACAAAATGAATTATAGAAAGTCTTACCACAATATTTGCACTTGAATGGCCTTTCACCAGAATGCTTTCTTTCGTGTATTTTGAGACTGGATAAAAAAGAGCATGCCTTATCACAAAATTTGCATTTGAATGGCTTTTCTCCAGTGTGTACTATTTGATGTAAACTGAGGTTGGTTTTAATAGAAAATGCTTTATCACAATAATTGCATTTGTATGGCTTTTCACCAGTGTGAACTCTTTCATGTTTAATGCGGGCAGATGGATAGAAGAATGGCATATCACAATATCTGCATTTGAATTGCTTATTCTTTGTGTGAACGGATATATGTTTTGAAAGAGAGCACTTACTATAATATTCCTTACCACAATAATCACATCTGAAAGACTTTTCACCAGTATGAATTATTTCATGTGTAGTGAGACCATATGAATCTATGAATGCTTTATCACAATATTTGCATTTGAATGGCTTTTCACCAGTGTGAGTTTTTTCATGTCTAACGAGATGAGATGCAACAAAGAATGCTTTATCACAATATTTGCATTTGAAATGCCTTTCACTAGTGTGAATTTTTTTATGTGATGAAAGATTGGAATTAGTACGAAAATCCTTACCACAATAATCACATTTCCATGGTCTCTCTCCAGTATGAATTGTTTCATGTTTACGAAGAATAGATGGTTTAAAGAATCCCTTATCACAATATTTGCATTTGTATGGCTTCTCATCAGTGTGAACTCTTTGATGTCTCATGAGATGTTTCACAGATAAAAAAGTCCTATCACAATAATTGCATTTGCTTCGCTTCCTACTTTTTACTTGGGTCAATTCTTCAACAGGACTATTGGTAGACCCAATTTTGCTATTAATAATAGCACGATTATTATTATTTTCTACGAGGGTTTGATCGATTTCAGAATATGGTTCAGTTCTGTTACCATTTTCAAGCTTGGTAGTTACTTCAATTTCTTCTTGGTCTTCCACTTCCCCCGAATTAATCACTTTGGATTGGCCACCAGCCTCTCCATTTTGTATAGAAGGACCTTCACCTCCAGACTCCTTCTGAAACAAATAATTTATTAGAAACCTAAAATAGTAATGTCAGAATAAAAATAGTAATTATTGTGTTTGTTTTGAAAAGGCCATATTGCTGACATCACAAGTAAATTAAAACACAAGGGACTCATAGCAGTAATTAAAAAAAAATCTGAAGGACTTGAAAGGAAAGAAAGTTTATTCCATCAAATTATAATTTTAGTAGGGTTCTAACTTTTAAGTTCTGTTTCGAGACCTATGGCCATATAGCTGATGTTGAAAGGAAATTATGTACAAGGGACTGGAAAAAGCAGTCAGAAAGAAAAGTCACCGACCACTGTTGGTAACAATGCTTATTAAGGCAGAAAAGCTACTCCGTGAATGCAGTCACTTACCAAGGAATGTGATGATAAGTGACACAAGCACCAGTTGCTGCACTCACGGATAAAAGAGGAAAATGAAGAGATACGTAAATGAAGACTAAGAGTCCACCTAACAGTGCAAGACCTCGTAGTGGAAGAGCATAACCCTAGCGCTATCCTCTAAAACTGCAACTTAAAAAATGATACAAGCTTCCAATCGCCACAGAAAGTTTAAAGATAGAGATCTTGGGGACTCTCTTCACAAACAAAGTAACTTAACATCATTGGTAGCTAAGCTATTCAACTAAGCAGTTAACAAAGGAAATAGAAAAGAAGATAGCACAGTAATACAGCAACTCAATATATAGAAAGATGAAGAAATCAGAAGATTAATTATGATTCACTTATAGATTTTGTAAGATTTTAATTCTATCAGTGATCATAACGAATGAATCATTAATGTTGTGAATTGCAGTACATTATTGGGTGATATGAATGTTGGCAGCCTCATTATTTTATACATTTAAGTTAGCTACCAATTCATGATTTATACATCATCATTTTTATAATCCAACCAACTGTGTTTTATCAATATAATTCATTGAATTTTCTCTCACAGTAGTTTGAAATAGAAAGTTATTTCTTTTAAAAGGATGGAATTTTAAAATTAAGAATATTTTATATGAACCATTGCAGCGTGAAATATAAAATATGAACCAATATTTGAGAGTTCATAATTACAATAACAATCAGTTAATTGGTGAAAATTAGAAAGTAGACATATGGAAAAAATTATAATTTGCTCCATGTAACAATATTATATTGGAGACAAAACTGACAAAAATTTGATTTTAGAGGGTAAAATTCACATCCACTCTAAAATTTTCCTAACTATTCAATAAGTCTAAGGTTGCCAGTTACAAAACTGCA
This sequence comes from Caprella mutica, assembly GCA_947561585.1. Taxonomy (NCBI): domain Eukaryota; kingdom Metazoa; phylum Arthropoda; class Malacostraca; order Amphipoda; family Caprellidae; genus Caprella; species Caprella mutica. Next base: position 63,901 of record CANNZV010000546.1, read on the forward strand.
AAACATTTCAAATACGGTTCTAGCTCTACAATGAGAATCAACTCTCAGAGGTGGAGCAACTTGATCTCATGAAGTAAGTGGCTAGCTACATCAGATCAGATCCTACCATGCTGAGGCCCTTGTGAGGGATTCAAACTAAAAATTCATGGGTGGCTGATTGGAGAAAAAGGTTCTGAGATAGGAATCATCTAAACTAGCTGGCTGGTCGAGTGTTCGTACGACCTCTTCTAATGGTCTGTTGACTAAGTTGCCAAAACCAAAGAAAAGAGTATGGATCATTCGAAGCGTAACCGTGACATCACATACTCTTCTTAACACTACTAACCTAACCCTCGAAAGTTCACTCACTAACTTGGATTCTGGGTCGCACTCACCCGCGCTCATTGATACTTCTATAAAATCTTTGTGAATAGACTTTTCAATTTTTTCATAAAAACCTTCATTCGATATTAACAAATCAGTTAGTAAAAACAAAAGAATAATAATCAGTTTAAAATGAAACGAAAAGCAAGGATAAGTGATAAAGGTATTACTTCTTTACGGACAGGGTAAAGCCGACAACAGTGTGGTGTGTGTTAGGGGCAAACACTCATGCAGTTGATGCATGGAGGGAGCACTGATGGAAATATATTTGAACGAATGTTTATAATAAAAGTATCTTACCATTTATAACCTTTGTTTATGTCTAATCATATGTAATTTTATGAAAAATGAAAGTCATGAAAAGACTGCATCCAAATCTGTTTAAATTTAAAATTAATGATAGAAAATTTTCTTTGAGAGCTGGTTCACACAAACCAACTCTTACATTACTAGGTTTAAATGGGGATGTCAGGGTATGTACCTGACATGCGGTTGAACTTTTTGTGAGTTATTGAGTGTCAATTGAGCTTCAGATTGAGATTGAGATATTTCTACAGGCTTTTGACGGCCATACAACAATTTAGTCACGACATTAGCACGGTGCTGTATTGTAGAGGCAACTCTCCAAATTTTCTTTCATGGAAGGTGAGTGGTTTGCAACAGGAGGTAAACAAAAAAGCTTCGATGCTCCAAGTGGCACGAAAACCACTTAGGGTGAATGAGAGGATCAGTTCATCAGAAGATTGGTGTATTTTGACATCTAGCTAGTAACTACTAGATTGGACGAATGATCGCCCGAACAGTGATGAGGGGGGATCTCCCATTAACAGTTTAAGTGTGGCCCTCTTAAAACAACTTTTAATTAACATTTTATTCGAACCTTTCATTTTCATATTAATTAAAATATTTCTCTACTAAGGTTACACTAAAGAGTTTTTGAATGTTCAAATATGAACTTGAGACCACCACGAGTCAGCAGCAATATGAGTAGCTAATCACTAGGTGCCCACCGTCGGGTCACGCTGTAGTTAGAGTGTTAATAAAAGAAATAGGGTTCTATATATTCATTATGTGTGATGAAATTGTTTGGGCAAATTTTTTCACTACTCTCCAATTTCCCCAACATAAAAAGAGTGCTGGAAAAAAGACACAGCCCTAGTTATACATTTAAGATAAAGATGAAATTTGGTTGAATTTCTGAACATCCAACAAATGGAAATCCTATCAAATCAAACTAAAAGGTTTTATATTCCATGAAGATTTAAAAATGAGAAATTGGAGAAGATTTTCTCATTTTTTTCTATGGTACATTGTTTTTCTATAGATTGGTAGCTACAAGCCTGAGTAATGTTGTTCTGTTGGGATTGGAGGTTCAACAAATTTCTCTCTACTTTGCTGGATAAACTACCAGTCTGTAGGAATAGATATAGAATTCACAGATATGTTTCATTCCATTCTCACCCAATCTATTCAGCCAATATTAGGATTAATTCACTATCTCAGTTTCAATATGCATCTCTACTAACAGTTATTGACTTCTAATAGTATGTATTATTTTTTTTAGTATTGGTTTAACATCTGTTTCGGAACCAATCGCCAACGTCAAAAGGAAATTAAATACAAGGGACTGGAAGAATCAGTCGGAAAGAAAAGTGGCTCCATGAACAAAGTCTCTTACCACTGTGGGTGACAAGGTCATTGATGCAGAAAAGCTACTCCATGAGTTCAGTCACTTACCAAGGAAGAGGCTGCACTCACGGATGGAAGAGGAAAATGAAGAGGTGATAGTAAATGAAGTCTACGAGGCTACCTAATATCTCGTAGTATCAGGTTAAAGATATCCTCTCTAATATCCTCTTAGTTAAAGAGCATAACCCTAGAGCTATCCTCTAAAACTGGAAGTAGCTAGTGTTAAAAAAAGATAAACATGGTAAAAATGAAAAAAAGACAATACATAATCCAAATTCCAACAGTTCAGGAATAAAGGGACACCTCCCTCTTTCTCTTCCATTTACCACAGACAATTTCAGGATAGAGCACCTGGGGGCTGATTGCATATATTTATATATAATAGAAATGGGAATCTGTATAATAAAATAGCCTCTCACCACTAAGGTTTGATCATTAGATGGATCTGTCTTGATCTGAACGGCTGAACCAGGAGATGAATTAGTCAGCAACTGCACAGTTGGACTAATGGAAGGAACCTGAGAAATGGCAATAGTCAAATTATAGGGTTTTCCAAGTATTGATTTAGTACTGACTTATTGATTATCTCCACAGAGATTAGAGAATATTGGATGACTGACACAGAGTGAAAAAAAAAGAGTCAATAAAACTCACCTGATATCCACTAAGTAGATGAGAAGTTTTAATGAGAGTTGGCTCAGCACCTTTAACCAAACGACGATGCTTATTATTGCCCACATAACGGTAGCAATCTTCAGCAAAATGCTCACTGCATAAAAAAAGTTCTATATTGTCAGTCGGCTGATCTAATTTCTCCTTGGAGGTCTTCTTTAGATGAGGTTTTATCAAGTTCAACCATCGTGCCCTGACACTTGGATTTGTGGGAAGTACATGAAGAGACCGTCCAAGAGTTTGACGATTAACAAGAGTGGTACTACAATTTAGAATTGCACAAGAAACAACCATCTTAAAAATTTAATCAAATATCTGAAATGACACCATAGGTAGGAAAAAATTGAATTACTGAATTTCCATTTCATCATAAGAACCTTACTCTGTAAATAGGAAGGATATATCAACTTTTTAATTTGTATGTTTGTATTCAATGGAATTTGGTTTCAGTTCTCTCTCATTAATATTTTACTCTGTAGCTAATTAATTTATCTCTTACCCAGTGTAATAAGATTTCTCAAAGAGTTATGACATTATCATTTTGTTCTCAAGGAAAAGGCCTGAAAAACTAATGTAAATTGCAAAGTTAGGATAAATGCAGAAGTGCTCTCCAGGAAATTAATGATTAAATAAGATATAAACTCAAAATGGTTCTCAGATAATCTCCCATAGCTAGCATACCTAGTGTTGCTAGCTATCTGTAAAAACTTGACTAAATTGAGTTTTAAGAGTTGAGAGTGAAAAGAGGTCTCACTATTTGGATACAAATTTTGCATCCTATTTGGTAGGCAGAATAATATTGAAAAAAATATATATGAAAATTAAGGACTAAGGTAGCTACCAATAAATGATTGACAATTTAAAATAGCTATAAATTAAATTATATTTTTTTACATCTTTTTATCATCACAATGACTTTTCTCTGATAGTACATCATCACAGTGACTCTTTTCTCTGATAGTACATCATCACAGTGACTCTTTCTCTGATAGTACATCATCACAGTGACTCTTTTCTCTGATAGTACATCATCACAGTGACTTTTCTCTGATAGTACATCATCACAGTGACTCTTTCTCTGATAGTACATCATCACAGTGACTCTTTCTCTGATAATACATCATCACAGTGACTCTTTTCTTTGATCATTTTTATGAAGATTTTGTTTTGAATGAATTAATTATACGAGGTAGCTAGCTATTGACTAAGTACATAAAATAATATTTATGCATTTCATATCTTCTCATTGTATAATTTCATTGTTATCTATATATTCTTATAGTATTGTAATGTATAATAAGCTATAACATTCTCTTTTCTTATAAAAAATATACAGTTCATCATATTTATTATAAAAGTTGTACTGAAATCATAAATATTCTCAAAGTTTATGGTATCGGTAATAACAGTAACGTTATTGGCCTTTCCTGGTATTCATATCTGCCTAAATTTTGGTATTGCCCCAACTCTACTATATACTGAGTAGATAGTTGCTCTTAAAATTTCTTTCATAAAGACTAATTTATAAACCAATTTGCTTTTAATAACCTCATTTGAATATCAATGTTTATTGTACTTACTGTGAGATAATCATATAGAAAAATTGTTTACAAATTGTATGTCTACAAACATGCCTCACAATTATTACAGCAGTTAAAATAGAAGTGGGGCCTTCCTGTGTATTCCATTGACTTTTGAACTGCCTGGTTATGACTAATGTACAAAAAATAAACAGGGTTACCTAGTTTAAAATATTTACAATAGATAAAATTGAATCAGAAAATGTAGATTTGAAGTTGTAGATGCAAATTAATCGTAGCAAAGCAAAAACATTTTTTTGAGTTGCAGGAGTGAAACATTTTAATTGGTTTCAGGATCAGAAATATTTGTGTGTTTCACTTAGTCTGCAGAATATGGAACTCTTTTTAACATTTTCTGTTTCTGCGCAAACAAAACTTCTATTTTTTCCTACATTTACATGTATTTTACAGAGAAAATGAGTAATAATAAGTATTTCTTGGAGAACAGTTTCTACAATCTGGTGTTTCAGTACCAAAGCCATTTTGTGTGTTGCAGGAGTCAAGAATTTGTATGTTGCAGTCTTGCAGAAGTGAATTATATGTGTGTTTGTATAATTAGCCTACTATCAGAAGATAGTAAATTAATTTAGTACATCAGTGTGAATATAAATTGTATAATGTAAGACAGGGTAATTTGATACAAGACATATATTTTACAAAAAGGTCTACAACTCAAAAAGATAACATCTGGTTGTGTTTTTGCTGGGTCATGTATGAAATAGGACATTTTGTAGAGTTAGAACAAGTATAGTTTAATTATTTTCAAGCTATGATTGATATGTTAATCAGTGAGCCAGTTTTCTATAACAGAGAAATCAATGGAATAGATTGCCGCCCGCAATCTTTGCAAATAATATAATGGGTAACAATTGTGAATTTTCACCTACATTTAATTATATAGGTAAACTTGTGTATGAATCTTGTCCAGTCTGCAAATCACTTCCATCATGTCGCTAAAGATCTTTGAAGACTATTTTTCAGGGATATACTATCTTTATAAAATCTTTGAGACTTTAAATTTGAGGATTTCTGGGCAAACACTTTAGCAGTTTCTGCAATATGGATTATAAGCATCTTCCAATTTTCAAAAATTTTAACTTTTGAATTCACTCTGGCAAACCATATTTGAGTGTCAAATGAACATTTGCCCTCTGTTATTATTATTTTACCATAAAGCTTATGAAGTTTAAACTTTAATGATGTTTGAACTAGAACTGTACCATTATTATAGGTTCCTCTTACATTGGTCATCTTTAGTGTATAGTTGTCAAAGATTACCAATACCAAGTTATATTGGATAGTAATAATTATAATAATAGTATCAGTACTTGTTTTATCACTCCTTCTTTAGGTATCAGAATTTCAGTGAATTCTAGGTATCTGCATCAGCAGATTACTAATATCAGTAATAATCATGGCATCGGTACAACCCGAGTTAGAACCAGGTATACCATGTTTCAAAGGCAGACAAACTGTAAGCTAATTTTGAGTCAAAATTTCACAAAAATTCTGAGCTAAGTAAATTTTGGCTCATTTTTTAAAATTTCAAGCTAAAATTAACATAGGAACATAGGAATTAATTCAAAATTTTAAGCCAATTACATAAATCTGAGTTTTGACCATTTGAAATGTATGCCAATTAATTGGCTTTAAGTAACATACTGGGCATGCATATATCTACTTTAAAATGAGTTAAATGTGACAACCTAGGTTACTAGGTCCATTTTTTCTCTCAGAAAAGCCGCTAAAGTTAACGCAAAATTGTATATCGAGGATATTTTGACTCCAGGACAAGTCGAGATGAAGAAACACTTCAAGGACAGGCCTTTTACCTTTCAACAGGACGGTGCACCATCGCACACAGCAAACAAAACTCAGGATTGGTGTGAGCGTCACTTTCCTGCGTTTTGGAGGAAGGAATTGTGGCCTCCTTCATTGCCGGACCTGAACCCTCAGAACTTTCGTGTGTAGTACATCTTGGAGAAGGAAGCGTGCGCTACAGCTCATGATAGTACGGAAACTCTGAAGAAGTCCCTCAAACGACAATTGGCCAAAATTCCCCAAGAAATGTTCTGTGCCGCAGTAGAGCTTCAGAGGTAGACTCGAGAGAGTAATCGCCGGCAATGGTGGTCATATTGAAAAATAATTGGTAGAACCCAGACTGCAGGAACTGGTAAACTGTTCTCCAAGAAATCCTCCATTATAGCTTTAGTTCTCAGTTAAATACATGTAAATAAAGGGAGAAATTAAGGATTGTTTGCACAGAAAATGTTAAAAATGTCCCATATTCTGCAGACTGGGGTAGAACTGTTAAATGGGTTTATTGAGATATTGTGGGATAAGTTTTGTTTTATTTCATCCATCACAACTCATTAAATTAACATTTATATATGATTGGGGACTTTCTCCACACCCTGTATATCCTACAACCCCCCTGCCCCCTATCACACCATTCTACAAAGTATGCACAATCAGTCTACAGATATTTAATTTTTGGAGCAATTTCTCTCCAAAAATATTCAAATTTCTCTCCAAATGGCCAAAAATCTCAAAATACTCTCCAATAACTACAAGTAAAGATAGGAATTAATTATAAAATTGTCACCGGATAATTCAGGAGACTAATTTCAAGGCCTCAATAATCGTCAGATAAACTTCACAACTTCATGCATCTTTTGCAGACTGCATGGCTACCAGGTCATTAAACAATTATGAAGTGTGCAGTACGACAAACTAGAGTCTAGCAGAAACAACAAACTACATTAACAATTTCTTATCTCAAAATGATTTCAGCAAAAATATCAAAATTGCGGAAAGTCAGATTACAAAAAAATGAGTTAGCTTGTGCTTGGACATTTCGTCCACGGATAATTCGTCCACAGAAAATTCATCCACGAAATGCTTTATTTTGTATTATAATTACAATGTGTAGTGTACATAGCTATTGTTTATTATATATTATTTATATATGTTCAGTAATAAAAAAGTAGACGGTACCCTTTTGACGGTATTTGCCTTAATTTTTATCGCAATCTTCTTCCCCTGCTCCTATTGGCCGGTAACAGGAAAATAATTACACTGAATAGCTACTTGATTCAATGATTACATGCAGGCCTCGCTTTGATTGTACATCGGTCTTATAAAGTCAGTAATAATAGCGAGGATTGTCTCGAAGATATAATACATAAATAGAAAACGAAAACATTTTATACTATATTTACAATAACTACAATTTTTGTGGTATATTTTTTTAAGACAGAATTTTTTTCAACAGTGACTACATAAAATATGTTATATAAGAATTAGCTAGATATTTGGTACTTTTTTGTGTTACCTACGTTTAATAAAATAAATGTAAACACGTCTGTGTTTTCAGACTGTTCCATATTTTCATACTCATAATAAAAGCATATATAATAATTAGTATTTACCTCTTTTGTAATTATTTGACTCTCTTTCTTATGTTTCCACATTTTTAGTCTTGTTAGTACCCATGCATAATATGAAAGGAGGTAAATAATTTAATGATAACTACAGTTAGCTAATCTGTTTAGCATATCTAATTTCATAACTGTAATCGATACAAATGCATTTTTAATGTGTTCATATGAAATGTTTCAGCTTAAATCACTAAAATAATATTATATATTTACACCTGGCTACTAGTATAATAGTGAAAAATAGCTAATATGAAATATATCCCAAACACACTTTAAAATATAAAATAGAGCAATTAATGGACAAATTGTCCTAGACCCCGAGTTAGCTACCTGCTTAATTTTATTCCTACAGCCTCTTGATAGGAGAGGCTGTCTAAGACTTTCGTCGTTGACCCGAAGGAAACTTCGTCTTACCCTGCAAATTCTAAAAGGCATGGAAACATTGGATCCCATAACAGGATTACTGGAAAATGGACCAATGACACTTGCCAACGATGTGGACTTAGCCCAGAGACAAGGATTCACATTGTTGAAGAATGCCCTTCTTATCACAGGACTAAGGACTCTACTCTGGATGGATTTCTAACGAGCCTCCACAGAATTACCAGGACTCTCAGCTTCTCGCATCTCTCTACCTTTCATTAAAGAATTGGGAGGCTGGAGGATTTCAACAACTAGTCTAGATCAGTTCACTGGAGATTCAGTACATATGGGCCCACCTGCGGGCTGCGTGCTCACCAGCCTTCACAACAGCGAGCGGGTATCCTCTCATTAATAATAATAAATGTTATTCCTATCAAAAACTTAATTGCGCCTATATCTCTAAAATGAAGCATTTCCAAAACAAATGGTATTCATAAAAAAACCTCTTAAAGGGATAGTAAAGTCAAAATCAAACAATCGCCAAATGTGTTTTAAATCGATCCAGAATATTTAATTATGTAATATTTGAATGCTCGTTTATTTTTTAATTGTTTATATAAAAAGTATATAAAAAAATTAGCGACATCTAGCAGAAGCATCTGCACGATCCGCGGAAGCATTTTACACATTTGTATGTACGTGAGTATGTTTGTTGTTTTCATATTAATTTATGTATTCAGTTATCAAACTTTGTTTGCGTCAAAATGATGAAAATATATAAGACAAGAAGGCATAGTTTTAAAAATAAAGCCATCTCTTCACTTGAGCTAGAATCTAGATAGAAACTTATCTCAGTTGGTTTGAATACAAGATGGTGCCACTGATAGTGGCGCCATTTACCGTTACCATTTGGAAAGAAATTATTTATATATAAAATGATATATTTCCATTATTAGATTTTATTGAACATTGCAATTTTACACGATATACTTTATTCTTACTAAGCAATCATTTGACATTAAAATTGTTAAAACAAAATATGACTATACTGCCTCTTTAAAAGATAAATTGGCTTATTGTACGGTTTTATCTATGTAAAGTGTCAATATATCGAAAATGACAGGCGGTTCGCGGACCTAAAGCACACTATGAAACATGGCTTCTGCGGCTCTGCCTTCTGGCTCTCACAAGATTTTAAATTGACATAAAGTTCTCTCTGAATCTCTCAGACTCAAAGCAGCCAGCAGGCAGAAGCAGCATCTGAGCAGATTCAGAATCTCCCTCAGGTCTCAGATAAATTAATGGTAATAAATTGGTAAAATAGGAACCATGTTATACAGTACCTACTATGTGTCTATGTCAGTTAATCAGCTTACATCTCAAATGGTCAAAATTTAGATAATTGGCTTAAAATATTGAATTAATTCCTATATTCAAAGTTTTCCATGATAATTTTGGCTCAGAACCTTCAAAAATGAGCCAGAATTTTAGTGATAATGTAGCTCAATTTTTTTTCTAATTTGAAGGTTTACCTACGCCAAGTCTGCAAAACATGCACTGATGCACAATCAGTCTCCAGATAGGGTCAAGCAGGTAAATTGCGGCACACTAACAAACTGCGGCCTCTAACATCAAATGAAACATCATAGCTTCAAAAGACATGTTAAAAACTTAAATTAATAAAGTATAGCATGCGCCATGCACTGCGCTTCTTTTGATAGCTTTGCCATTATAATGTAATTTCGGTTCAGAATGCTTTAGAGACTCTATTGAGAGGGCCGCAATTAAAAATTAAAGGGCCGCAATTAACCTATGTGACCCTATTCAATTTTTATGGCAATTTGTCTTCGAAGATTTTCCAATCTCTCTCCAAAATGGTCAAAATTCTTATTTCTATCCACTAATTACATGTAAACATAGGAATTAGCTAATTAGAAAATTGTCACCGGATAAACTTCACAACTTCATGCATCTTTTGCAGTCTGGTTAAAAGTTATAAACTCGTGGAGTCACTTTACTGTACAGAGCAAGATTTCTCAACCCCTCTATCTACCCCAGTTTGAAAAGTACAAGAGGATTTGAGGATTAATCCTGCTTCCAAGTCCTAATTAATTCCTATGTTCCCATGTTATTTACTGTGCCCAAATTTCTTTTTCTATAAAAAAATCCTGGGTCTGTGAAGACATTGTTTTCAGATTGGTAATCTACCTATCTGGGACTAGCATCTCTATTCTCGCTCTTCCAATTTTCATCACACGTAGTTATTTATTTTACTCATGCATCAATTTCCGAATCAGAAATACCTAACTGCGAAAACCACATGTACTACCAGTCAATCAATAGTCATGATTAAACCCCAACATGTTCCAAACATGCTTTGAACACTACATGTACCAGACATGTATTAAACCTCCACATGTTGAAATGTTCCAAACATGCACTGAACAACACGTGTTCCTGGCATGCATTCATGATTCATCTAACCTTTTCGTAGTAAAGCCCCGTTTACACGCTACGATAAATTGTAACGATTTATTGAACAGAGATCGAAACAATTTATCAGATGATTGAGGCAGTACGTGTTTACACGCAACGAGTTTTACTCCAATATTTTTACTAGCTGACATAAAACAAACATTATTGTGGTTTTCATTTGGAATGTATTTAACATTATATATTGAGCTACATTATAACGATTTCTTAGAACCCTGTTTACACGTTCAAATTTGTAGTTACGATTCATATAAATTTGAACCTGCTGGCACCAATCACACGATCCAATTCTACCTCCAATAAATAGCTACGATCACCTGTTTACACGTATTAAAGGTCCTCTCCAGGCTCCGGGAAAAAAATGAGTTTATAACATAATATTATAGAACTAAGATCTACGATCATTATTCTGCAAACCGCATACAATTCGGTTCAGTATATATTGTATAATTTGCTTTTAAAGTTTTTTAATACTTTGTGAGCAACAATTGAGCGAATCACTAATCTGATGCTCAAGAAGAAGATTGTAGGTACACTCTTTGTTTTGATTACAAATTTGAATTTTATAAACAAACCATGCGTTTTCGGCCTTTATTTAAATTATTTTAGATATTAATTGTTTCCTAAAGTATATAAACGTTTCTATTATAAGTTCATTTAATTCTATACTTTTTCACGAATATTAAATGGATTTATTAAACCTAATACCTAGTTGACAATCAAAACAAATGGTGTACATTCTTTTTCTTCAGGCTAAAAATATCTTAAATTAGTAAGTCGGAAGTAAAATAGGTTTTGTAGAGTTTTGATTATAAAAATCTTTAAAAGCATATAAAATTAAAAATATGCTACCAAATTCGATGCAATTTTCAGTAAAATGATAAGAAACATTAGCCTCGTAAAATAAAGCAATAAAAATATTTGCTTGGAGGGGACCTTCAATAAATTTTAACAATCTCTTTATTACGATAAATCGCTACAATTTATTGTTAGCTATTTTAAATCTAAGTTTAAATCATATCTAGCAGAATCCCAATAAAATGTACATATGGTATTTTTGATAATTTTTTAGATTCTATACTTCTACCTACTTGTTATAGCTGAGCATGATAAAATATGAATCTGGCCCACCTCATATCCCCACGATTCCATCCATATCTTGTATTCATTTTTATTTGTGTTGTAGGTTTATTTTTTACTAGGTATTTAGGTTTATATAGGTTTACCCAGCTCTAGGCTTTTTCGGATCACATTAAGAATCTCTTTAATAAAAAATAACATTATTATCATGTTTTGTGACAAAGATGCCCAGCTTTGTCATAGTTTTGTAAGGGTACTTTGTGTAAATAAATAAATTTATCGTAGTGTGTAAACGGGCCTTAAGAAAAATAAAATTTATTTTTATTTTTCGAAATTACAACCTATAGACTAGGATGTATATAAGAGCATATCTATATAACTAATAGTACGTAACACGCATTATCAATTTTGCTTACAAAATCCTTATAGGTAGGTACACTGACCAAACCGCCGAGCCCTTAATCTTACTTACCGAACCATTGGGGCTCGGTCGAACCCAGGTAAAGAACCACTGCTCTGAAGTTATATAGCTACATATTAATATTTTTAAAAATATTATAAAAAATAATATTGCTATATATACTTTCTATTCAACAGTCACGTTCACACACGGTCAGACGCAGTACCATATTTCCTAAGTGTTGAAAGTTCACTGAGAAGACACGTCACGAGGGTAGTGTACTCAAGTACACTGATGAGTGAGAACAAGGGTTCATTGTTACATTCGACACGCACAAGACTTGATGATTAGGCTCAATTTATTAATTAATTATTTAGGATGTTAAAGGGCCGGACTGACTGAATATTTTAAAAGTTTATGCAACTTTTTATCCTATTAAATAAATGAGTAATTATATATATAATATATCCATATTTTCGTTTGATGAGATAATTGGGGTATCTTATTATTATAGGGGAGAGGGGGAGGGTGGTTAAATTAAATATTTGCTAAATTGTACGTGTTTTATTGGAATCAGTAGGTATACTTAATTAAGTAATTTTACATATTATTTACTTTGTTGATTTAAAAAAAGTATATATATATATATCAAAATTGGGAATGCGCCAACTGATGTTGGCGCATTCACAGAGATAGGATTATTTGAATCAAATTTGATTTGTTTTGATTATATGAATGTTTTATTTTTGCCCATATCTACGTGGTGAGTTGCAGGTATGTAACTGACGTCGGTTAAAACAAAACAGTCATTTTGACTCACTCCTAAAGACTAAATTTAAAAAAGTAGCGCCAACTCTCATAGTAAGTTAATTCAATCTATAATTTTTTTTTTTTTTTTTTTTTTTTTTTTTTTTTTTAAAAGGCCCCCTGCCAGAAGAAGCAAACAAATAAATTCATTCTATAAAATGAATTGAATTAACTAATGTTTGATGACACACAACGTCATAGTTGTTTTAACACACATGAAATATGAATAAAGTCATAACAACTCGCGTAATAAATTGATCCAAAGCATAAATTAATGACCCATTAGATATGACCATTGACCATATACTGGTTGTACTTTACTCTCTCTGTGTATACTTTGGAAAATGAATACATATATTGATACGTATTTATGGGTTGTGCAAAAGTTGTAGCAAATGAAAATATATGAACAATTGATTGTAAATAAATGTATTAATGAAGTGTAGGCAGAGATGGGCGGGATTGTACTTCCCAAGTACCAAGTAAAAGTACTAAGTAACAAGTAAGTACTTCAAGTACTACTTGAAGTACTTTCTAAAAAGTACTTTGAATAATTACTTAGAAGTACTTTTTGCAAGTACTTGTTAATTCCCAAGTAAAAAGTACCTTATAAAGTACATTTCTTCCCTTAAAATAAAACGACAGTCAAACTTACGACGATGTAGATACAGTTGCTAGATGTTGCCAATTGGATTCAAGAGATTCTAATAGATTCGTTCTATAATCTCTGTAAAATTGATTATCTTTTTCCCATCTAGAAATGTATTTACAGCTCCATACACACTAACAAACTGGATAAAAATTGTTGGATTTTAGTGTTGTCATACAATAAAACCTAGAGTTTGAAGAGCCAGAAGAGATCCAACATGTTGAAAAATTATTTGTCAAACAGTAGAATCGAAACTAAAACATTGTACAATTTTATGTGAAGATGATTTTTTATATATTCTAAATTACAATCATGTACATGAGCTATATTGACCAATTGAATAAATGCCCATAATTATTTTATGATACCTAGATATCGCAACCAATATTTGCCAAACGCGTACATTGAAAAGAGTCACTGTGATGATGTACTATCAGAGAAAAGAGTCACTGTGATGATGTACTATCAGAGAAAAGAGTCACTGTGATGATGTACTATCAGAGAAAAGAGTCACTGTGATAATGTACTATCAGAGAAAAGAGTCACTGTGATGATGTACTATCAGAGAAAAGAGTCACTGTGATGATGTACTATCAGAGAAAAGAGTCACTGTGATGATGCACTATCAGAGAAAGGAGTCACTGTGATGATGTACTATCAGAGAAAAGAGTCACTGTGATGATGCACTATCAGAGAAAAGAGTCACTGTGATGATGTACTATCAGAGAAAAGAGTCACTGTGATGATGTACTATCAGAGAAAAGAGTCACTGTGATGATGTACTATCAGAGAAAAGAGTCACTGTGATGATGAACAATCAGAAAAAAGAGTCACTGTAATGATGTACAATCAGAAAAAAGAGTCACTGGGATGATGTACTATCAGAGAAAAGAGTCACTGTGATGATGTACTATCTGAGAAAAGAGTCACTGTGATGATGTACTATCAAAGAAAAGAGTCACTGTGATGATGTACAATCAGAGAAAAGAGTCACTATGATGATGTACTATCAGAGAAAAAAGTCACTGAGTAGATGTACTATCAGAGTTAACAGTATAAATTATTAGTTTTTAAATTGTATTATAAATGTACTTGGTACTTGAAAGTACTTTAAAAAGTAATTGGTACTTGTACTTTGAAAGTACTTTTTTATTTGAGTACTTGGGCAACTACTTCAAGTACATTGATTTACGAGTACTTGTACTTAGTACTTAAGTACTTTCGATGTACTTTTCGCCCATCTCTGAGTGTAGGTAATAGTGGATAGAAAATCCACAACAAATTATATATAATTCGGATCCTTTTTATAACTAGTACACTAATTATTGCACATAGTATGGACAAAATGATATTGATTTTTTATATATATAAAAAGAATTATTCATTGAATTACAAATATGATAATAAAATGATATTTTAGTTTAATATAGTGATAAAGTCAATCATTGGAATTAAAAAATATATATACATAGATTACTTTGATGAAAGTTCACTGCATAAATATTTCAAAATTTTGATATCACCAATAGTTGAAGGATATCATATTAATGAATACATTTTAAACCTACTTTTAAAAAGAGTGTTCCGCTTGTGCAGGTGATGAATGAGTTGCGAGTAAGAGTAAAAAATATTGCGAGTGGGAATTGTAGGTGGGATTTTCTTTTTTGCCTTCGATTACGTAATTCCCATAATGTTAAAGATACGTTTAACATTACCGCCCCCAATCCTGCCAGGTCATTAAGGGCTGATCCACACCATCGCTCCGGTCACGCTCCGCTCCTGCTCCAGTCACGGTACGATCTCATCCTTGTTCGGTGCGGTCACGGTCCGCTCTCGCTCCCGTCCCTTCCGTATCATCTGATTTTGTAGTGATTATCTTTGCACCTAATTGATGAACAGGATGTGAGAAAACAAAAAAGAAGATATTTTGAGTTCATCCTATGCTAAAAGACAGGAAGTGTGAAGGATATCTACTCGTTGTATCCTCATATAATAGATGACAAAACTTAAATTTTTCTATTATTTTCGAATGACTATTGGAATTTTTGAAAAAATCTGTCTAAAATTGAAAATGATTTGCAATACTGAAAACACAATCACTCCTAGAGAGAATTGTCTGTTTATCTAAGAATCTTGACTTCTAGAATCTAAGGTAAGAAGTATTACATATATATATGTCACTCGCGTTTGACTGATCTGCAATATCGACTGATTTCGCTTCACAATCTGTTGATCTATCGTTAGCGCAGCCATCGACCGATGGCGCAACCAACGATCGATTGCTGCACGTTCGAATGATAAAGAAAGTATTTAGTATAGGCATCTAAATGGTATATTTAATAGGGAAACCATCAATCGATTGTTACGCGTTCGATTGATATGGATTTCTATAATTCTTATATCTAATTGTTACATTTCATAGGGTAATCATCAATCGATTGATGGTTACTCTATGAAATATAACAACTTTTTTGTTTTATTAAAAAGACAATATCTTTCCGTTAAAATCTAGACAATTAAATGCATAAACTAAAAAATTCTCTATCATTCGAACGCGCAGAAATTGATTGATAGATGCGCTATTAATCGATATAGTTATGCGATAAAATTTGCCAATTAGATGCATAAGCTAAAATAATCTTATCATTCGAAGGCGCAACAATCGGTCGATGGCTGCAATAACGATTCATCAATAGATTGCGCAGCGAAATCGGTCGATACTTCAGATCAGTCAAATGCGCGTGAAATATATATGTATAGTAATATTAAAAAAAAAGCACACAAATAATGAAATTGGACTGCGACTGGAGCGATGCCAATCCACACTGGCAGTGCCGCTCCGCTCACGGTCCAATCATGCTCCAGTCAAGTCAAAATATCTTTGGATTGGATCGTGACCGGAGCGTGACCTGACCGGCACTGCCAGAGTGGATGCTCTACGTGAAATGCATTAAAGAATATTGGACCGGACCGTGACTGGAACGTGAGCGGAGCGATGGTGTGGATTAGCCCTAAACAATCATGAAGTGTGCAGTACAACAAACTAGCGGATACAGTGAACTACATTAATGGATTCATGTCACAAAAATCTAAAGATTTATGTATCTGGAAGTGTGCATTTTAATATTATACCATGAGAATACTATTACATTACGCTAACCACACTCAAATAATGTAAAGGTGACCCACATGTGGTGACCACGTACGATTCACATTAACTAGTCTAAAATATTAATTTTAGAAATTCTCACTCGCATTTTAAATTTCCCACTCGCATTTCAAAATACTCACTCACAATATCTCTTTTTGACTGTCACTCGCAGTTTTATACTCGCACTCGCAGTTTTACACTCGCACTCGTATTTTTTTCACTCGCACTCGCATTTTTCGACTCAATACTCGCAGTTCGGTGCACCTCCTTTTTATAATAGTCCGTGATGTTCTGTACTTTCTATTTTCTTTGTATGCATCTCCTAGAAAATAATCACTACAGAAACTTGTCTCCGTGTTCTATGTCTACGAACGTTAATAACATCGAGTATTGTCTTGCAATTATTACACTTTTATGAAGGCGAGGTATAATAAAAGCGGGACAAGTCAAAATATTTCAAGTTTACACTTGATGAAAACGAATACACGCTATAACTTACGAAAGTAATTAAAAAAATTATGTTTTTCGTGGCGAATAAAGCTAGAATATGTATACTAAATCAATAACATAGTTTTATATATTCTGAATTCACATTAAGTCACAACGAATAAAGCATGATATTCATTATATTAGAACAGTGGTCGGCAACCCCCAGGCCGCGGACCGGTGTCGGTCCACGGGACAATTGGTACCGGTCCGCAGAAGGGTATTCAATAATTCAATTCAAAAATGAAATTATTTTTATATAAGTGTGACCTCACATAAATAAATAATGCAAGTTGGTAGACAATTGTAGGGACAAATACATTTGAATTACATCATAATGTATAACAAGCAGAGTTGTTTTGATCAAGAGATTTAAGGTCCTCTCTGTGGAACCGTGCGAGAAGGTAAAGCCCTACCCTAACCTTCATGACACGTTCGAATTCGCGCACCAATAATTTCATTCTTGTACAATCCCCACCCCAATGATTTCTCTCCTGTACACTCGGTCCCCAAGTGATTTCACTCCTGCACAATCCATCCCTCAATGATTTCACTCATGTACAATCCACACCCCAATTATTTCACTCGTATACAATCCACACCCCAAGAGTTTCATTCTTTTACAATCCACACCCCAATGATTTCCTTCCTGTACAATCCGACCCACATAATTTTACTCCTGCATAATCCGCACTCTAATGATAAGGGATCCCTCCTGTACAATCCGCACCCCAATGATTTCCCTCCTGTACAATTCACACCTCAATGATTTCCCTCCTTTACCATCTGCACCCCAATGATTTCCCTCATATATAATCCACACCCTAATGATATGATTTCCCTCCTGTACAATCTGCCCCACAATGATTTCACTCCTGTACAATCCGTATCCCAATGATTTCCCTCCTTTACAATCCGCACCCCAATAATATACCTCCAGTACAATTCACACCCCAATGAGTTCCCTCCTGTGTAATCCGTACCCCAATGATTTCACTCCTGTACAATCCGCACCCCAATGATTTCACTCCTGTATAATCCGCACCCCAATGATTTCCCTCCTGTACAATCTGCAACCCAATAATTTCACTCCTATATAATCTGCACCTCAATGATTTCCCTCCTGTATAATCTGCAACCCAATGATTTCACTCCTATATAATCTGCACCTCAATGATTTCCCTCCTGTATAATCTGCAACCCAATGATTTCACTCCTGTATAATCTGCACCTCAATGATTTCCCTCCTGTACAATCCGCACCCCAATGATTTCCCTCCTGTAAAATCTGCAACCCAATGATTTCACTACTATATAATCTGCACCTCAATGATTTCACTCCTGTACAATCTGCACCTCAATGATTTCCCTCCTGTATAATCTGCAACCCAATGATTTCACTCCTGTATAATCTGCACCTCAATGATTTCCCTCCTGTACAATCCGCACCCCAATGATTTCCCTCCTGTAAAATCTGCAACCCAATGATTTCACTACTATATAATCTGCACCTCAATGATTTCACTCCTGTACAATCTGCACCTCAATGATTTCCCTCCTGTATAATCTGTAACCCAATGATTTCACTCCTGTATAATCTGCACCTCAATGATTTCTCTCCTGTAAAATCTGCAACTCAATGATTTCCCTCCTCTTAATCCGCACCTCAATAAGAACTGGGGTGATCCTTTTTTTACATGATTATATTTTTTTGATTCAATGTAGATTAATTTACACTAAACGTAAAACAAAGTACTTTATATGGTTTAAAAGATATGAATTTCATCTTTTAGTTGGTTCTGTCGTATATGCATTAGTAGAAAGGAGAGTTACACAATAATAATAGTTTTAAAAGGAATCTCTAAAGTGGCCGATAAATAGAGACTTCCCCTTAGTATCCCAGAGCTATAGGGGGATATTACGCGTGTCCCGGTAGGCTGTGACGTCACATGTCAACAATGGTGCGTACGTTTGTACGTACAGTACAAACACAAAAGATGGCTGCAACACACCCAACTTATGTTAAATAACGTTTTCGGTGATATTTTTTTAATTCCACATTACCGCATCCTATTATCCAATCTTTATAGTCATACGGACGAGAATTAAAAAAAATGACTGTTGATGAAATTGCTACTGGTCTTTTTACACCCAAAATAGTAACAAATTTTTAGTCTTGAAGAAAACGATTTATTCAAGATAATTAGATCATTAGTCAGATAGGTCGCGTTGGTCGCCATCTCAATTCTCTAATCCACGTGACCCACAGCAATTCTGTTTACTATGACGTGACCTCTTGTTTACATACATGACGTCACAGCCTACCCAGAATAAATTTGAATAATACATGGAACTGGGGAACTATACTATTCTGTTTACTATGCTATTACTCTTTGAAGCGAACTAATTTCTGGTCTACCCACAAGGAAGTTATAGTTCTACCCAATACTATTGGCTACTTTCATGCCACCGGGCCGCGACAATATTGTTGAACGTTTACCGGTTCCGCGACGATAAAAAGGTTGCCGACAACTGTATTAGAAGATATTTCTCACAATGTTCGTATGTTTGTACGTAGCCTACACTATCAGATCCTGAATGTCCCATGTTGTTTTTAAACTAGGAGCTCTGAACACTCAGTCGGTCTTATTCAGTTCATCCCTGGTGGAGAAAGCTCTTCATACAGCTCTAAGTGTTCACTGAGGTTAAATGCGTAGTTAAATACTTCTAATATTAAAATGGTGAGTTTAGTAATAATAGCTATTGGTACCTATTGTAAGCATAGTCTCTTGGTATTCCCTATTAGTGGGCCATCATTGCAAACCTTTTGTGATACATACAAGTATCATATTAATTTCCTTTTATTTATGTCACACTTTACCTTTAGTAAATCACTACTTCTAGTTTGAAATTGGCTTAGTTCAATGGTTGAACAAGACAATATCATGAGTCCTCCCCTCTTTTTATCCTCTACACATCTTCTCCTAGTAACTCAGTTATAGCCATTGGAATGGGTAGTTACACTTACTCTGTCATACTTTTCATGAGTTTCAGATCTACATATAATATTTCTATCTTCAGAACTGCTATCAGCTTCAATAGCTTTCAGCAGTTCGAGTAGTTTTTCATTATTCAAAGACCTAATATTGATTAAAAATATTGATTTTCTGCCGCTTTATGGCCCTACCTAAAAATTTCTCCGGGTAAGCTCCCCTCTTCTAATTATCCAACCTTCCTCTCCACTACCTATCTCTCTTTTGCTTCAATTCCAATCCTAATTTTCCCAGTCTGCAAAATGAGTCTCTTCTCCCGCAGAGATTTTATTTTGAGATAGAGTTACTCTCGGACTCTGAGCAGCAGATTCAGAATCTCCCACAGCTAAATTAATGGTAACATAAGAATTAATTCAAAATCTCCCGCAGCAAAGTTGATGGTAACATAGGAATTAATTCATGATCTCCCGCAGAGATCTCCAATTTCTGAAATTCAATCAAAAACTCCCAACAGAGAGTCTTGGAAAAATGTTCCATATTCTGCAGACTGGATTTATCTATCAACCTCCCTTTCTCTCTCCGTAAGGTCTGGTGCAACTCTACATTTTTTCAGTTCTCCGCTGCATCTTGCTAACTTCCTTGCTTTTGTGAGAATCCTCCATTTCTGTTCAGAGTTTTTAAGTTTTACCAGCATTGGGCTAGGTTTTGTATAATTCACCTGTGTGTTTCTCTTACCTAGTCTAAAAACATTCTTTATTTCATACTGACTTTCTCCAATCCCTCTCTCAAATATATTCTTACAGGTATCCCTATCTTCTTCTCTAGCCTTCCCTTCCTCTTTTGAAGATTCATTAACATTATACAAAATTAACCCTTTAGCGAGCCACTTTTTTGTTGTTTTTCTGACTTTGAATAAAATATTTGATAACATTTTTTTTGAGTTTAGACATCAGTCAAGATATTTATAAAAATCATTTGATGAGAATTTTTTTTATTTATAAAAAAAATTGAAGAGGACACATATGGCCAGTTGGTCCCATGGGACTACTATATGAAAGGAGACACGAGTGTCCACCTGGTCGCTAAAGGGTTAAGTTACATTGCTTAGTTTTCTTTTCTTCATTTTCTTTTATGTTTTGTAGAACTTCATTTAGATTCTGATTAACCTCCTTCATAATTTCACTCTTTATTTCCTGTTTTATCTCTCTCACTTCTCTTTCCAATATGGATAATCTCTCTTTCAGTATTTGGTTTTCCTCCCTCAATTCTGCATTCTCCCTGATAAGTTTACCAAGTTGCTCATTACTATCCCTAGACATTTCTTTACATCTGGACAATACCAATCAATTACTTCATTTCTGGAAATTATACTATACACCTCTTTTTTGACCCTACTACACTTTACATTATACCACTTTTGGCACAAATCACACTGGATTCCCTCATTACTCACTCCTACTTCACACTCGCCACACATTGACAATGAGCCTTCCCTTCCCTCACTACCACTCACACAATCATTCCTACTTCCATTTGTGGAAGTCTTTCTTGCAATAGGTTTCTGTTTTTCACCCCGAATTTGGGACCCCTCTGGATTAAAAGACATAACTTGGAATATGGCACCAGGCACACAGATCAAAGGACCTCCCAAATAACAAGTAGAGTAACCTAGGTATATATATAAAGCTTAGATATTAAAATTACTAATAGTTCCAGCCACCAAGATATGTAAATATAGATAAATATTATTGGTACTTATCTTTTTCTTGTGGAGCTGCGCACGTCCGACGCACGTGGTGTTTCCAGTGGTTACCCATACAGATTAGAAAACCTGGATTGTCGATTCAGCGGAAAAAAGGGTCACATGGAGAAAGTCTGCTGACAGAAGCAAAATGATGTAAATTGGAGTGGCTCCTATCGCAACAATGGTGAGAAACCATCTTCAAAGGGTGTGTGGAAAGTCTATGAGGATGAACACTACCAAGATGTCCATCTAGGGGGTGAAAACAAGTTTCGCAACCACAGTGTAAATGTTGGTTAGGAACACAGACTTTTGAAGATCAATTTAAATACTATTAATTCTGTTAAACCTGAGATCTATGATTTTCTGATCAATAATGTAAATTATTGATCCTCCTTTAGAAATTGATTCAGGATCTTGTGTATCCTTATTAACTGAATCAAAGATATGAATATTAAAATTAATCCATCAACAAAATATTTGTCTGCATATGGAGGACATAAAATTGATGTAAAAGGTCAAATTAATTTATTAGTTAGATTTGATGAGATTAAAGTTAACCATAGGTTTTACATTACTGATCTAAAGTGTAATAATATTTGTGGTAGAGATCTAATGAAGAAACTAGGGATTAAACTTGCAGGTTTACATGAAAAATTAAGAGTAAATAGTGATAGTAACTGTAAGAAACCTAATGAATTGCTTGATAACTATAAGATTAATGAAAATATGTCAATTGCAGGTGTAGAAGCCAAGCTTTACATGAAAAAGGATAATGTTCCTAAATATATCAAAGCCAGGCAAGTGCCTTTAGCACAGAAACCTTTAGTTGATGAAGCTTTGCAAGAACTGATCGATACTAATATCGTTGAACCTGTTACTTTTAGTGATTGGGCTTCACCCATTGTTCTAGTTCTTAAACATTGGTAAAATGAGGATTTGTTGTGATTCTAAATATGTAAATTCACAATTAAACTTTGAGAAATACCCAATGCCGAAGCTTGATGAAATGCTTGCGACAGTGGGTGGAAATAAGATTTTTTCTAAATTAGATTTGTGTAATGCTTATCTTCAGATTAAAGTATATGAAGAAGACCAGAAATACCTTGTTATTTCAACTGAAAAGGGATTATTCAAATTCTAAAGATTACCTTTTGGCATGGCTTCTGCACCTGGAATTTTTCAGAGATTTACATCACAATTGCTTAGTGATATTGAAGGTGTAATAGTGTATCTTGATGATATATTGATTTGTTCTAAGTCCCAAAATGAACAATATGGGAAAGTCAAACTTGTATTAGACAGACTGGCTGAAGCGAATGTGAAGTTGAATGTGGCTAAATATGAATTTTGTAAGAAAATAATTGATTTTCTTGTCTATGTGATTTCTGAGAATGGTTTATCACCATCCCCTAACAAGATTAAAGCCATACTTGAGGCTCCTGATCCACAGAACTTACATCAGCTGCAGTCATTTCTAGGTATGGTAACTTATTACAGTCTCTTTATTCATAGATTCTCTGATATTTTATCACCATTGTATGATTTGACAAAACATGATGTTAAATATTGTTGGACAAAGCAATGTAAAGTTGCTTATGAACTAATTAAGAGATCACTTTGTAAATCAGAAGTGTTGACTTATTTTGATGGTAAATCTAAGCTAATTCTAGAATCTGATGCTTTTCAGTTGGGTGGGAGCAGTTTTATTGCAAGTAGAGAATGGCATAGAAAAACCAATTGCATTTTCCAGTAAGAAATTGACATCTGCTAAGAAAAATCACTCCCAAACTGACAGAGAAGGCTTAGCTATTGTATTAGGAGTGACAAAGTTCAAATATTTTTTATTAGGTAGGAATTTTGAGTTTAGGACTGATCACAAACTTCTGTTAGGATTTTTTGGTAGGAATAAATCTATTCCTAATGATTCAAATGCTAGATTAATTAGATGGTGTTGCTGCTATCTCAGTATGATTATGATATGGTTCACAAAAGTGGTAAAACTAATTTAGTAGCTGATGCTCTTAGTAGATTGCCTAAAGATGATAACATTAAAGGTCCTCTCGAAGCAATTTTTTTATTGCTTAAATCAAAGAGGCTAATGTTTCTTATCATTTTACTGCAAACCCCTTAAAATTTGATAGCATATTTTTAATTTTATATGCTTTTAAAGATTTTTATAATCCAAAAGATTTTTATAATCCATTTTAATATAATCCCAAAAGATTTCTAAGTGTGAGTGGAATATTATTTTCAGTCAAATTTAGATACATTTCTGTTCTTTCAATAGCAGATTTGGGACATTGGAGTAGGTAATGCTGTACTGAGTCTACAGATTCACTTTCACACAACTCAGATTGAATCTGTTAAGATGTTTTTTTATTCCTACATGACCAATTCTTAGTTTACAAAGAGCAGTTTCTACTTTCGTGTTTGGATTTGCAGCCCAACTCCAGGCAGACAATTCCTTTTTAATCTTAAACAAATGTGCTCCCTTACCAGATAACTCCATCTCACTCAACCATCTATGGTACCAGATGTTCTTCTGGCTCTCTTTCAACATCCTGCATTTATCCTCCTTGCAAATAGGAGCTTCAGTTAGATTCTCAAGGGCATGCCCTGCCTTTGCCGCTAGATCAGTTAGTTCATTCCCTGGTATGTTCTTGTGACATGGAATATACTGAATTTTGACAATTAACTACATATTGATGGTTAGAAGTAAGGATTGAATATCAAATATTATGGTTATATTTGAACTGGGTTAGCAAACAACTCTGCACTCATAATTGACATAAGGGGTGATAACTTCCATTGTTTTGTTACTGTATTTCCACCTTCATAAATGACCATACCAGCAGCTACATATGCCACATCATGGTAGACTGAGCCATCAGTGAAAACTTCCAAATAGCCTTCATACTTGTGTGATACATACCTTGTCTGACAGATTTTTAACTGTGACATTCAAGAATTCAACATTAGTGAACTTCTTCAGACTCACCCAGGGAGGCACTGGACTAATCAAATCTGTTGGAAGAGCCTCAGTGTTTGGGAACATCATGCTGAGGAGATATTTCCAGCATCTAACTATCAGAGGGGCAGTTCTGACTGTTTTTGACCAAGCTCTGTAAAAGGTGTTTTCATGTTGATTAAGTAGATTAGATACAGAACACTTGTATGAAAGTTCACACACTCGGAAGTAGCATTTACACATGAGTGTGTTTCTGTGTACTTGAAGTGGAGCTGTGTTGCTTTCAACCTCAGAAGATATAATTGGTGATGTTTTCCTAGCACCAATAGCAATTCTAATACAGTTGCTCTGTATCCTATCTAGTTTAGCTAAAGCTGTGTTTGAAGCAGACATATAGAATATGGTTCTAGGTAAATTGCTCGAAAACAATTGCTCGAAAGACAATTGCTCGAAAACAATTGCTCTAAAAACAATTGCTCGAACGAACAATTGCTCGAATGAACAATTGCTCGAATTATCAAATTGCTCGAATGAACAAAATTGCTCGAATTATAAAATTGCACAGTTTTCGATTTTATAAAAGTCAGTTATTCATGAAGTGGAGCTGCACCTAACAATCCTTGTTTCTTTTTAGTAATTGATCATTAATCATTCTATAAATGATTTTAATTATAACTCATTCTGCATATTCTTTTTTTTAAACCGTTTGTGTCATCTCGTATGTAACATGTGAATTGGAATCATGTGGTGAATCACTACTATTCATGTTTTTTTTATCATAAAACCTGAAAATTTATTTATTACTAGCCTATTTGTATGTGGCACCTCAATCGGTGAAATAAATCAAAGTTATATGGCAGGGTTTTAATAAATCTACAAAAATTTTCGGGTTTAATAATAAAAAATATGAATTGATTCACCACATGATTCCAATTCACATGTTACATACGAGATGACACAAACGGTCTAAGAAAATAGATTATGCAGAATGAGTAAAAATTAAAATCATTTATAGAATGATTACTGCACAGAGAAAAAAGTTTACTCATATCTAATGGGTCATCAATTTATGCTTTGAATCAATTTATTACGTGAGTTGGTTGGACTTTATTCATGTTTTCATGTGTGTTAAAACAACTATGATGTGGTGTGTCATCAAACATTAGTTAATTCAATTCATTTTATTGATTGAATCAACTTACTATGATAGTTAAAAGATACCTTTTTGAAAATTTTACTATGACAGAGTGCATTGTAGTAACTCACAACGACTGTTAATACATATAATGTATCTGGTGTATAAATTAACTTGCTATGCGAGTTGGCGCTACTTTTTTTAAGTTTAGGAGTGAGTCAAAACGACTGATTTGTTTTAACCCACGTCAATTTAACTACTTTTAAGTAGTACCTTCATCTCACCATGTAGGTAGGTGCGAAAATAACCCATTCATATGAGTCAAAAAAAAAATCAAATTTGATTTAATTCAACTAATCCTTTTTCTGTGTGTGATCAATTACTAAAAAGAAACAAGGATTGTTAGGTGCAGCTCCACTTCATGAATAACTGACTTTTATAAAATCTAAAACTGTGCAATTTTATAATTCGAGCATTTTTGTTCATTCGAGCAATTTGATAATTCGAGCAATTGTTCATTCGAGCAATTGTTCGTTCGAGCAATTGTTTTTCGAGCAATTGTCTTTCGAGCAATTGTTCTTTCGAGCAATTGTTCATTCGAGCAATTGTTTTTCGAGCAATTGTTTTCGAGCAATTGTCTTTCGAGCAATTGTTTTCGAGCAATTTACCGGCTACCATAGAATATTGCTCCATAGTCAATGATTCCGTGTATAACTGCTTTATAGTAATTTGAAAGAGTGACTCTATCTGCACTCCAATGATTATTTGAAATAGCCTTCATCAAGTTTATTCTACCAACACATTTATTGGCTATATATTTAATATGAGGTGCCCAAGACAGTCTTGGACTGTCAAGCATCATTCCTAGATATTTATATTCTCTGACAAATTCAATTGGGGTATCATTTATTATCAGAACTGGCTGCTCAAACCTGCATAGAGAAAAAATCATACCCTTTGTTTTGTCTTCATTCAATTTGAAGCCCCATTTATAAAAATATTCTCTCAGTAGATTTATGTGGTTTTGAATCAATGTCTTGGTATGATTAACATTTATACTTGAACTATATATTAGGATATCATCAGCATATTCTGCTTGTTGAACACCTTCTGTATGTGGGATACCTGACATCATAATGTTAAAGAGGGTGGGAGATAATATTGAGCCCTGGGGTACACCTGAAGATATATTATGAACATTGGAGTACTCACCTTCAAAATAAACTTTGTAAGTTCTTTCTCTCAGATACTCCTTTATCCATCTCAACATTTTACCATTAATGCCACATCGTGATAACTCACTTAGCAAACCAAAGTGCCATACCCTGTCATAGGCCTGGCTAAGATCAAAGAAGACAGCTATACAGGTTTTTCGTTCATATAAAGCATTATGTATATCATTTTCTAGAAGCGACACCTGACCCATAGTACACAGCTGTCTCCTAAAACCGCTCTGCGTGTTGCTCAGTTTACCTCTAGTTTCAGCAATGTACTCCAGTCTTTTATTTACCAACTTTTCAGCTAATTTACCAAAACAAGATAACAAGGATATGGGTCTATATGAAGATGTGTCAAGGGGGGATTTATTTGGTTTTAAAATTGGCTGTATAATTGCTAGTTTCCATTTATCAGGGACAACTGAGTTCAAGTAATTTTTATTCATTATATCTAGTTATTATGCAGGTTATCATAACCTGCTGATGTATTCTTTGAAGTGGATAATGCTACATTTAATTCTTTCATAGTGAAAGTTTGATTATAGTCAGAATCATCATCTTCAATTAGACCCATAGCTACTGGTAAAATAAGATTACAAGCAGGTAGGGAGTGTCTGTCTGAGTTTAATACACTTGTGTAATTATCTGCGATGGCTTTAGATTTTTCTTTTGGTGATGTGATATAACTATTATTGACAAGTAATGGTTGGGTTTGCAAAGGTTTTGTTTTATTGGATAACTTACCTATATATTTCCATACTGTTTCAGTAGGGGTATCCTTATTTATATTTCCACAGAAATGATTCTTTTTTGGCTTCCTTACATACCTTCCGAGTAATGTAATTTGCTTCTCTCATTGCTACCAAGTTTGGTATGGTGGGATGTTTGTGGAATACATTTTCCTTATCATGATTTACTTTGAATGCATTGCTACACTTCTCATTCCACCAAGGTTTAAAGTATTTAGGAGTTATGGTCTCACTTGTTTTTTCAAAATAAGCCTCTGAAGTTTCCAAGATGGCACTCTCAAACTTATCATATGATTCAGCAGGATTTAGATTAAGGAATTCAACTTCAGGTAACTCTTTGTACCAAGAGTACCACCCTTTATGGCTAAACTTCCATTTACTTCTCTTTCGTGGAACATTTGATGGTTTAAAGTTTATTTCTATACGAATTGGAGAGCGATCATTCATCATATCTTTACCTAACTGGACTGTGGATTGCGGAAATAAATTTAGACTTATGAGGCAGAGATCCAACCTTGATAAATTTCCTAGTAGGGACATGATAATAAGTTGGCATATTTTTCGGGGTCAATAGGCATAAGTTAGGATTATTCATAATTATTTCATAAAGATTATTTCCACTGTTTTTTTCCACACTCTTGGTATCCCACAGCTGATGATGAGAATTGAAGTCGCCAACAATAACTCTATTGTCTCCAAGCTGTTGAAAATAGTGCTGAAATTCTGAGGAAGTTATTATTTCATTCGGATTATAAAGATTCATAATGTCTAATCTATTTCCTAAGCCATGAACTGACACAGTCCATGACAAAATTCCCCACACCATGGGGATATTGAGTCCAAATCAATTCAGATACATTTAAATCATTTCTAACCAGTATTCCAATACCCCCTCCTGCACGCTCATGACGGCATATAAAAAAGGTTTTATAGTTGATAAATGTAGGAATTCTATTATCTTTTAACCAAGTTTCACTTAAACACACTACATGTGGTTTTTTAGAGTATAAACGTACTTTAAAATATGATAAATTGGTGTACAGACTGTGACAGTTCCAATTTATTATTTTGAATTGAAATTTTTAGTTTGATTATTTTTGTTTTCGGCAGTATGTTTGCCTCTTTGTCTATTAGGAAGGATAACTGTATTGTTGTTCAAAGGTTGGTTACTTTTTTTTATCGAATGGTTTTGTTATCTTATGAGCTTTTTTATATATCATTTATCTACCTATATTTTCAGACTCTTTATCACCTTTTGGTGTATTGAAGAGGGAGTGTGGAATAGCGACTCCAGTTACATTTCTGACAGTTTCAGTAATTGATTCAGAATCTGAGAGGTTTTTATGTTATAACAGTTTGACTACGAGGATTGAAATATGTGTTATAAGATTTGGCAAAATTTTCTCCTCTTCTTTAGCTCCACTA
Source organism: Caprella mutica (assembly GCA_947561585.1). Lineage (NCBI taxonomy): Eukaryota > Metazoa > Arthropoda > Malacostraca > Amphipoda > Caprellidae > Caprella > Caprella mutica. The sequence continues at coordinate 93,304 of CANNZV010000546.1, forward strand.
TCCTCAGTTTGCACTGCTACTGTCCTAGTTTTTGTTGTATTAGCTTTAGGTTTTGAAATATTTGATTTCTGTAAGACCTTTTCATGAGAAATTTGTTTGTCAATAAAAGAATGTGAACATATGTTGATTTTGCATCCCCTGACTTTACTGTAATAACAGCATCTCTATATGATACTCTGTTGAAAGCTCTCACCTTCTCTACTTCTTTGGCTTTCTTTATATTAGGACAACCACCATAGGCTGAGGGGTGATTCCCTTTGCAATTTATGCACTAGTTACTTTGTTTTCCTTGGTTAATACTTTTTGTGGACAATCATCAGTCTTATGCTGCTCAGAAAATATGGCACAGGAACTCTTTGACTTGCTAATGTCTGCATTGTATCCAAATTTTTGGCAATTGTAACATTGCCATGGTTTGTTCACATAAATCCTTGTTTTGAACTTTTGTGACCACAATATCACCTCTTTAGGAAGGACATCACCCTTGAAGGTTAATCTGATACAGAGTTCTTCTTTTATATCTAGGAGAGGTGTATCTAATCCTAATAAACCAATAACACCTCTGATCATTTGCTTATCTCTAGACAATCTGCATTATACCTTGTATCCACCCAGCTCAGTTACTTCTAGTAACTAATTGATTATGCTCTTTTAAAGAAATGATTAATAGGTTCTTTTTCAGATTTTTTGAAATGTTGGCAACTCCACACTTTCCCAAGAGGGAGTTGTTCACTGAACGGGAAATAAGAATATCATTAGAGAAGAATTTCTTCAGATCAGCATAATGTGTAGAGCCATTCTTATCTGACAAAACTTGCACTATCAAGATATTTTCATTGGCTTGGTCATTGTTAGGGAATTTAGAATTATGTCTAAAAGTTTGATTATTAGTAGATGAAAATAAATGTTCCCAATCTAAAGTAGGATGAGTTCTGACTTTCTTAGAGTTTAGACCTATTTGTTTATTTTGTACATTTGAATTAGTGACAATACGTGATCCATATCTGGGTGAAGCTTGGGCTTGGTTTGGCCAGATATGCTCTTCAGATATTTTTCTCTTCCTATTACCTATAATTTGGGAAACAGCAATAAGACCGAGCTTTCAGGTTCCACTCAGTAGCTCTCCTAGAATGGTTCAGCAACCCACCACTTCTAAATCTGACCTCATTAGCCCCATGTAACCATGAAAGTCTGATAGTCAGATGTTGCTGCATGCAACTCACGCAGCCAAACACGGATACAATTCAACAGTTATCTGGACTATAGACTCCGATGTTTTAGTGCTGGCAGTTTCTGTGGTACAAGAGTTTCAATAAGAAGACAAGCTATGGCTGGCTTTCAGAACAGGCCGAATTTTCCGATATCTAGCAGCATAAGAAATTCCTGCTGAACTGGGACGAAAGAAGATTCGTTCACTGCCAATGTTCCAGGCTATTACTGGATGTGAAACGGTGTCCAGTTTTGGTTGACAAGAGTATGTGAGCAGTCTGAATGATGCTGCCAGAACTGACTGAGGCATTGCTTCTGCTGCCCTTCGTACTACGAGGCAAACCAAACAATGCAATGTGAATCATCGAGAGGTTCGTGATCCTGTTGTATGATCGAACTAGCAGATGCACTCATATTGACAGTGCAAGGAGGAAGCTCGTTGCAAGGAAGAACTATGTGCTGCTGAACCCTCCAACGAAGGCAGCTTTAGAGGAACATGGCAAGAGCTAGGGCAGTGTATCAAGGTGGACTTGTATGGGAGTTCTCTTCACTAACCAACTGGGATTGGGCGATTGGTCAATGACTGAATGACAGTATACACCATACTGGACAAGGCTTCCTGCAGCGGGTCACAGCTGCAATGAGCTGGTTTCTTGCAAGTACCAGAAAGGGAGTGTGAGCCGCTGCAAAGGCAAGAAAGCTTTCATTCAGTGCACATTCCTGTGTGTGTGAAGGGAACTGCACATGATGGGTCCACAACATACATGTACATGTTGGAGTGCTGAACCATTACCATTGGATTTTTCATGTTAAAATTTGTAATTTGATTCTTATTAATAAAATATTACTATTATTAGTATTTGTGCATTAATTGGTACCAGTAGCTATATTGTGAAATTGTTACCATTGGATTCATTTCCCCTAAAAACATACAGTCAGACACAAGAATCAAGTCAATAGCACCATTAGACCCACAGATAATCGCAAATGTAGATTTCAAATGGCAACCATTCTGAAATCCAAAATGGCGGACATAAAGAGAGAATTCCAAGTGACCCAATTTCTAAAAATGTTTGCAGTATGTAAATATACATGAGTGCAAAATTTGGCTTGTATCACAAGATGCACAATTAATTTGAATGTATTGGCTAAACCCCCACTATATAACTTTTAGACAATTTCTTGTGTCGCATTTTATATTTCATATTTTAGGATGTAATTTCGGTCATTTTAACCAGTTCATTTCCCGTATCTATTTTATCAACATTCATCTTTCTTATTTATATCATATACTACATACTATGATATACTAATGATAATAAACTTCTAGATGTTAAATAACTTTATGAATAGCAATGTAGTACCTTGTTTCAGAATGTGGCAGGTACCGAAGGCAAATTAATTTTTTTTCTTTAAAATTGAAATTTGTAGATGACGAAACTTTCTAATTAGAATCGTTTGATTTGTTTCAATTGTAAGATTTTTATTGTGTGTTTCTCTGGTCTTAGAAAGTGTTCCTCTTATTTTCTTCTTTTCCAGTTCTAATTAATATATAAAACAAATGATGAATTAATAAATGTGACAATCAAACAAAAGAATTAGTTTAATCTATTTTTTATTGTTACTCAGCTTATGTCTTGAGTCAGATTGATCCGTAGTTTTGGTTTGAGTAGTTCTTGAGTGAGGTACTGCTGCAGTGATAATCTTTGGTACTTCCTTCGTGCGTAACAATCTGTTATCGCTATGTAGCCAAGATTGGTGTTTGCTGAGTCCGTATGCTAGAATTGGGATTTGGAACTTAAGTATCCGTAGATTTGGCGAGTCTCCGTAGGCTAAGTCGTGCCTCCGTAAACTTGGATATGCCGGTCTCCGTAGACTTGAAAGTGCGTCTGTCTCCCTAGACTTAAACTCGGACTGGGAGTCTGGTGAGTTCTCCGTAGACTGAAATAGACTTGAACTCGGACTTTAAATGCCTGTCTCCGTAGACTTGGACCCTGGAATAATAAATCCAGTAAGAAATTTGAACTTAAATTTCCATCGACACTTTACCAAAATAACAAGAAAAAATAATTCTTTACATTATAATCAATTGAATGAATTTACTACTTTATCAATTATTATGAATCAAGATTTATGCCAGTCAAATAGTAATAATTGATACTAATCTCAATAAACTAATTATAAATATTTATTTCTAATGTTTATTAATAAGGTTGAGTTGAATTATTTATTTGGCATATTTTATGTTCATAGTAAATAATTAATAATAATTGTGGTTAATTTAATATGAGAGTAATTACTTTGGCAAATGTAGAAGCATTAAAAATAGTTTGTACTTAATATTACAATAATGGAGAATTGAGCAAAATGTTACTCGTCAAATGGCCTTTTAATCATTATAATGAATAATTAAATTCCTGATCCTGAAGTTGGAATATGTTATGTAAAACTTAATTCTAATATATTAATTATGCATTGAATTAGAAGAATAGTATTAACAAATGTTATCCATTTTTAATACTGTCAGAAATTATCCCAACTTATGCAGTTTGGTCAAATGTTGGCGGTTGGTCATGTTTTCAAACCTGGGTAACAGGATGTAAGGAAAGTTTGGGGTGTGTAGGTACTGACTTTTCCAAAATGGGAAGTAAGGTAATTCTGATTGTAAATAAGGATACTAATACTATTTATAGTTTGTTATTACAATTAATTATACTAATAATGTTAATTGGAGCTAATTAGCTAATAAATCATATAAGTATATTTATGGCAATAGCTAATATGGCAATTCAGTATAATAAATATGGCATTATTAAGAATATAATAGTATATTAATAACTTGGAGGGAATAACTAATAAATATATATTTACCCAATGTTTCTCTAGTTAGGAGGATTTGGGGAATTAGTTTGGAGTTAATCCTGGGCTGTTGTTATTGGCTGTTCTTGAGAACTATGTGCTTATTTATTTGTAAATAGTAAGTTGTAAATAAGTTGGAAGGTGTCTGCGATAAAGGTATTAATATTAATAATTTGTAAGAGTTTATAATCTAATTTTGGTTCACGATTACTAGCACTGTATTGGCACTGTTCACTCAAGCTCGATAATGGCGTTTAACCGGTTAAAATTTCCCCCTTACAATCTGTGGGCGGAAACTAAATGTCCAATGAGGTATATTTGCAGAGGTCTCCTTTGCTGTCAGGTGTGCAGTCTTCTTCCTGCAACACAGGTTGATGTTCCATACATTCGTCCGCTTCCGTCATTTCACCTCTTCATTCCTCCACGTTCATCATCCTCTCTCTCGCCCTCCACATCCTCAGCACTATACCTCTCCTCTCCGCTTCACCTTGTTCTCCAAATAGAAAACGTCCGATCACCTCCTCTCTATCCATCACTCTTGGTCTCTGTAGCTCCACTGCTCCACTTCCTCCAGCCTGTCACAATCAAGTACAAAGTGCTGCTGGTCCTCAAGTTCAAAGCCACACAGCCTGCACTCCCTACTCTCTCCACACCTTCTGTCGCCAAGTCTCATGCAGTTGGTTCTAGCAGCGCAGTAAATTCTTGCCTCCAAGCTCCCACCAAAGTCCTCATCTCCATCTTAAACCTGTAGATCCTCAGACTACTCTTAGATTGCATCTCCATTTTCCATTCAGCCTCCACCACTCTGGCCACTCTTCACTTCACTTTTGCTCACCTGCTTCAGCTCCTCCTCTCTCACCATCGCCCACTGCAAACACCTTCTAGTCTCCTCCCACCACTCACTTCTTCTGCCTTCTCTGCTGCTTCCCATGATCATCCGCAGCATCCTATTATCTCCCTGCTCCACTCTTCTCGCACACTGAATTCTTCCTCTGACCACCCTGCTCCTTACTGTGCTAATGCCCACTTCACCCCTCATTCTGGCTATTGTGGCCCATTTTGGCGCTCTCAGCATTCTTCTCATGGCTGCATTCTCCTGCTTCTGAATCTCCCGTATATCCTCCACTCTCATTCTCACCATCTCCGAGCCATACAGAACTCTCGGCAACACCACTCCCCTCCAATCCACACTCTGTGGCAGCTCTTCTCTATTACACTGCTAGTGAGCATGCTCATCTTCTTTGCTGTCGTAACCATCTACTCTCTCTGTCCTTTAAATAAATTCCTCTGTCCTTGCACCTTCACACTCAAATACCTCATCTCCTCAATAACCGCTGTCCCTTCTACCTCTACCACTGCCTCATCTGAGTTAAAGATCATGCACTGACTCTTCCCTGCATTAATTTCCAGCCCATGTCTCTCTGCAACCTCAGTCAGCTCCGCAACTCCCTCTCCTGCCTCTCGAACGCTTCTCGTCAGTTCCAACCCGTCGTCAGCATAGAACAGGCATGCAACACGCGTTCCTCCAATCCTCATCCCTTCAATCCGTCTTCTCAGTGCCTCTATCATCTTATAGGTGAGCAACTTGAACAGAAGTGTTGATGCTGTGCATCCCTGTCTGATCCCGCTTTCTACCTCTATCTCCACATGCTTATCCTCACCCAATTCCACTTTTATCTTATCTTCACAGTACACCCTCTTGAAAACCTCCAGCACCTCCCCCGGTATCCTATACTCCTTCAGCACCTCCAGAATTGTTTCTCTCCTAACAGAGTCAAAAGCCTTCTTGAAATCAACTGCAACAACAACCATCATCTCCCTCCTACTGTAGCTCTCCTGCACATACTCCTGTAGCACATACAAGTTGTCCACAATGTTGCTCCCTGCCGTGAATCCTGCCTGTTCATCTCTCCTCATTCCGATCTCAAACACATGTCCCTCTATCTTCTCTCTCAGGGCTCCCATCAGTATCTTGTATGAGACATCTGTGATGGCAATGGGCCTCATGTCTGATACAGTTGGTTTCTCTATTTTTGGCACCATTACAGTTCGTGTGGTTTTCCAACCCTCTGGGATGTCTCCCTCCTCAATCAATCTCCTGTAACTTTCCTCCAATCTTCCCAGCACCACATCACTTTCCTCTATCACCTTATACATCTCTGCCTTCATGCCGTCCAATCCTCCTGCTTTCCCATTCTTCAGTTTTTTTATTGACTTTCCAATGTCCTCCTTGCTAACATCGATTGCTGCAAACTTTATTCTTCTGTATGGGTCTGCCACGATCCTTGGTAATGTCCTCTGTCTATCTCTTTCCTCTTCCTCTCCCTCCTTGATTCTTCTTCTTCTGAGCTCACCATTATAATTCCTCTTCTCCACCTCATTCCACATCTCTCCCATTCTATTTGGGTATCTCCGGTAGACTCTTCCCCAGAACAAGCTCATTTCCCTCTTCATGTCTTTCTCTCCCAGCCGCTCTCCACTCTCCCGAAAATTGCGAATTCCTTCTTATGCACCTCTTTTCCTCTCAACTTGTTAATATTCTCCCAGAGTCCTCCACACCTTCCATTTCTTCTGATCCCACTTACAATCTTGTCCTCATATATTTGCATCTGTTCTCTTATCAGACATGCTACCTTCATCTTCTGCTGCCTCTACCTGTTCCATGTTTCCTGTTTGCCAATCTCCATCCTCTAATTCCTATGGACCTTGTTCAATCTCCTTCATTCATTAATTCCTTTTCTTATTTCTTCATTCATCCAAGGTTGTTCCTTCCCTCCTTCTGCTCCTTCCTTTCGCCTATACTTGACTTGTAGATCCTCAAAACAAAGAGTAGGCCTAATTGTATTTAGCGCGAGGGAAAACTTAAGAGTGTTGCCATACGGTTTGGAAATACCTTTAAATTTGATTGTGTTGTATTTTAATCAGCAAATTAATTACTGTTGTGGTTGTAACGGATTATGTAAAAATTAGTTGTTAAATAATTAGGGTAACGGCACGTAGTATCGTCCCTCTCCATTTATCGTCACGTTTCAGTTATTTTCGTCTATAACAAGAAAACATTTCTATGGTTTAGGTATTTTACAAATCGATGTCTCCATATATTTCTATTACTGTTACAAAAATTAATTAATTTCATCTATAATTACAATCAGTGTCAGTTTAACTGATGAGATGTATGACGATACGGTACATTCAGGACAAACCTACCGAAATTGATTAGGTATAGAGAATTTGTTATGCGCGATTTTACGCTTCAAATATATTTTTTTTTTCAAAATAAGGTTCATACAATTTTGCTTGTTTTTAATTGCATTTCTTAAATATAAAATCAGAAATTAATTCGGTCATCAATATTTAAAATAAATCGATTTGTCGATATTTTGGTATCAATAAAGGGGGTTTTCCATTTATCGTTATGGCGGTGACGATTAATGGTATTTTGATCAATTTCGAAATAGTGGTTCTAAAACAGTTTAATGGTTAGTGTATATATTTATTCTCAATATTTATTCAATTTTACAAACTTAGATAGCTTTTACCCATTTATCGACCCACTGGAACTCAATTATAGGGAGGTAAGCAGGGGGGGGGGGACCTTTACATATATATTAGAATCAGAATAGTTGATTATACTATTCAATCTACCTTGTTCATCTGAATAATGATTAGTAAAAAAATAAAATTTGATTTAAAGAGAAAAAGTGTCACCTAATTTGATAAAACGTAGAAAATTTTCATAAGTTTTAGACGTACAATGTTGTTGTATTGCCGTACACGTTATCCAAAGAATGTTTGCACATTTGCGTGTGATATTAATAATTAATATGTAGCTGATATTCATCTTAAAATCATTTAATAGGTAGATTAGTGTTTACATTTCTCTGAGATTCGGTTAATTATTATTTACACAGTTTACGATGATAGATACTTTGTGAACTTCATTTATTTGGAAAAACAAACAACGTGATTTATCAAAATTTCGATACGATTTTTCTAAAACTCTTTCCTCTCAAAATAAATTGATAATTTAATGAGAAGGAAATTAAAAATATTGTCGCTTTGATTAATTACTTACGTAGGGGTTTTTACGTCTGCTGCAGAATCGGAGGCCGATTCACTGACTTCAAAATGTAATTTTATTAAGATGAGATTCATGAACAAAGTCAAATACCACCTTTTGGTGTCTAGATCATGGATGCAGGAAAGCTACTCCGTGAATGTAGTCACTTACTAAAAATGTGACGAACAAGTACTTAGATCTTTATGTTAGGTAGACTCGTATGCTTCATTTACTATCAACTCTTCATTTTCCTCTTCTATCCGTGAGTGCAGCGAACGGTGCTTGTGTCCCTTTTCGTTACATTCCTTGGTAAGGGACTGCATTCACTTAGTAGCTTTTCTACATCCATGAGCATTGTCACCGACGTAGGTACTGGTAAGTGACTTTGTTCATGAAGCAACTTTTCTTTCTGACTGCTTCTTCGAGTCCCTTGTATTTAATTTCATTTTGACATCAGCGATAATATGACCTTTGGCTTCGAAGCAGACGTTAAACCCGTATTACAATCATTAATTTCTCCACTCTAGCATCATTTTCCCTACTCAGCCAACTTTTCCCCCATTCTATCTGATTTTTCCCTATTCTAATCTGATTTTCCCTCATTCTACCTGATTTTTCCCTATTCTAATCTGATTTTCCCCCATTCTACCTGTTTTCCCTATTCTACCTGTTTTCCCCTTCTACCTGATTTCTCCATTGTACCTAATTTCCTCCATTGTACCTAATTTCCTCCATTCTACCTTATTTCCCCCATTCTTCCTAATTTCCCCCCATTCTACCTAATTTCTCCCATTCTACCTAATTTCCCCCATTCTACCTAATTTTCCCCCATTCTACCTAATTTTCCCCCATTTTATCTGATTTTCCTCCATCCTGCTAGCTGTTCAATGAAAATATTATTCTGTGGACGATATCACTCATGTATCGACACATGACGATAAATGGGTAATAACATGTGACGATATTTGATTTCAACATGTCGATAATTGGAGTTTTCCAGATATAATATTTGATTCAATGTAGATTAATTTATACTGAACGAATTGCATAGTACTTTATATGGTTCGAAAGATTTGAATTTCATCTTTTAGTTAGTTTTGTCGTATATGCATTAGTAGAGAGGAGAGTTACACAATAATAATAGTTTTGAAGGAAACCTCTTTAAGTGGCCGATAAATGGAGACTTCCCCCTATACAATAATCGCGTTGCAACACAATGTTAATTCAACTTCTTAATCATGCAAGTAAAATTGACTGGAATTAAAAACAAATAGAATAAATGAGACAGGCTACCTATAGCAACTGCTTGTCACAACTGAGTTTAGAAATGAAAGTCAATTCGCCTGACTGGAGTTGAAACTCTTTGACCTGTTTGTTCACACAAGTCTTTCTGTGGCAGGATATGAATCTTAATTCCTTCTCTAACTTCACCCTACGATGAACCTTTCGAGGTAAAGAAGTGATTCTAAAATACTTTCATAATTGACCTTCATGACCGGAAGGAACGATATCAATAATTTGACCTAAAATCCGTCTTATTGAATGAAATTCAAACTAATCAGACGTGGTCAAGACAATTTGTGAAGAAAACTACATTCGAATAACCGCTAGAAAGTGATATTTTTTGTCTCTAAATCAACAAGCTAGTTACCTTCGCAAATTTGCGGAATGTTATATTTTACCCGACATTTATTTATCATCTTGCTATTCGCATAACGGAAAAAGTGTTCAACCAAAATGCCTGAAGTTTGGTGAAACGTTTGGTCAATGTCCAGTGACCTTCTGGTAGAATTTTGGGAGCGAACAGGTCAAAGGTCACGGTCATCTATAACTCAAAAAGTATTGAAACATATTGCATGGAAGTTGGTGAGACGATTGGTCAATATACAGGAACCATTTTGTTATCATGTCAAAGATCAAGGTCAAGGCCATTTTTAACTAAATACCTCAAAAAGTATTCAACCAAATTGTCTGAAGTTTGGTGAAACGTTTGGTCAATGTCCACGAACCATCTGGTAGAATTTTGGGAGCGATCCGGTCAAAGGTCAAGGTCATTTATAACTCAAAAAGTATTGAACCATATTGCATGAAACTTGGTGGAACGATTAGTTATTATTCAGTTAACAGTTTAACAAATTTTGGAAGAGAACGGGTCAAAGCGGCGGCGGCGGAGGAGGTATGCGCTCTACCGAGTGCACGTAATCTAGCTACCCTTGAATTAATATTAACTGAATTACCCTTCAAATTTAAATTATTTATGAAATTGTTGATAGATTTCAATATTGTTTATAGCATATTGATACAGTATATTTAGTTCAGGCATCCCTCGTTTTAGTTACCAAATCACAACTCAGTTTAATTACCAAACGATAACTAAAGTGAGGTAAAGTAACAAGAAATTTATAATTGTCACTCCTCGATTATATATCTCATTTTCTATGAGTTATAATGGAAGAAAATTTGTTTTAGAATTAGAGTCACAGTTTCTAGTCCCTATTCTATAAACTTTGGTATAAGCTTATTATCAAACAGTGTTTGTGACTGTGATGAAAGTTTAAAGTCGTGCATTTATTAAAGGTTTCAAAATGCAGCCATAGCTTAACTCTCACTCAGTATAGGTGAGTAATTAATAGATACTTAGATTTCTATAATTATTGTGTTACATTGAACAAACTGCAATTTTATGCTCTGTGAAATAATTTTGGAAGAAGGGTACTAAGTTTCAAGTTATTGGTACGTTTTACATTTTCGAACCCGTCCGAAAACTTCTATTCATTTTGGCATCATGAATACCAATTGAAATAAAAAGTTAAATAATCATTATTATATAGAGATTTTTACGTGTTCGAAAATATGGAACCGTGCGATAACACTGAACTTACCCTAAAATGGGACATGTTGAATTTCTGAACCAATTGCTCAACTAATCTCATTTGGATTATAATTTTGATGTTTTTTTAGTTACCGTGAAATAATCACAAAAAATTGTCTCCAATTTCTATGTCTACGAACGGTACTTATTTCGATACATGACTCGAAATAAGTACCACTTTCATTAAAGTGAAGTGTAATTAAAGCGAGGCCTGCCTGTACTATAATTATTCCAGTATCAATTATAACATAACAGTATTTTATTCTTCTATAAATTTTTCTCTGCAAAACTGTTTTTCGTCCATAATTCAGGAGTCCTAGACTGTATAATATATCAACTCTGATATTGTATTATAGCAGACGTTTACTCAAATTGATAAATATTATTAATCTAAAGTAAGATAAAATAAGTATTTTATTTACTTTCATCGTATTGCTACTATATACGAATATTACGTTGCATATGAAATTAAAAATGAATTATTTCATTTTTAATGGTCCCCTCCACTCTAATTTTTTTTATTTCTATATGCAATAGAACTAGTGTTACTGATAATAAAACTGCAAACCATTTAAAATTTGGTTCTATAGTTTTATAATATGTAATTTAAGATTTTTTTCCGTTCTTTCTACTACACCTCTGAATATCAAGCAAAGAAAAAGCCCCTCTGTTCGATAGGCTAACAATATCCGACAAAATCCAAACAATAACAAAGCTGATTGATAGATATCAATAGATATCATTGCTACCGGTACCGTATTGTCACTCAAGGTGTTCTTTGTGTTAATCGAGTTACTTTGTAACAAACTAAAAATGCTTGACAAAGACACCTGCCTACTTAATGAATGTTTTTTGATTAATTTGATTGAATTTCCATTTCAGCGTGATACCACAGCACTCCTATTAGGTATTCGTACATAAACTTAAAATGTACTATAATTTGGAGAATTGAGTCAATTGAGCTTTGGTCTAATATTATACTTTATTTTTGACCGATGTTCAATTTCCCATCATTTAGCATGCATTAGGGCTTAGGCTAATTCTTATGACCTATTTTTTAACAACATATCATGCAGACACTGAGACACAGATGTAAAGTAAGGTATGGACCAATTAAAGCTGACTCAAACTATGGTGCAAACCCTGCCTTACTCAGATTTACTGTTACCTAACTTTAATAATATAGGTACATAGGCTCTAGCATAGCTAGGCTGGTCTTAGCGTATCCATAATCCGCCTTATCCGCGTAAGTTACGGTAGTTATTCTAAGATTCACTTTAATATTTATCGTAATAGTGTAGTTCTAAGACAATGGATCCATATAAAGAATTCAATTACCTAATTAAGTATTTCTTACTAATCGTTTTCATATATCATAACATCTTCCGATATTGAGAACTATTAATTTTTATACACTTTCTATTTGAACGCAGATCTGTGATTTGAAATGTTGAATAGATATGCGCTATGTATATACGAACGAACATCCTACTCAAGTATGGGGGGCTTTTTCTTCTAATGAAATTATGAATCCTATATTTTATATATTAACTGTTTCCTAAAGTACGTAAACGTTTCTATAATAAGTTTATCCAATTTTATACCTTTACACGAATATTAAATGGATTTATTAAACCTAATACCTAGTTGACAATCAAAACAAAGGGTGTACATTCTTTTTCTTCTGGCTGAAAATTTCTTAAATTAGTAAGTCGGAAGTAAAATAGGTTTTGAACAGTTTATAAAAATCTTTAAAAGCATATAAAATTAAAAATATGCTACCAAATTCGATGCGGTTTGCAGCAAAATGATAAGAAATATTAGCATCGTTGAATAAGGCAATAAAAATATTTGCTTGGAGGGGACCTTTAAAATATAGAGCTGAATGAAACGTTTTTACTTTATATAAAATACAGTAAGAGTGTCAAATTTCGTAAGTGAATAATTTTTTTTTCGAATCAATCTGAAAGATCACAAATATTTAGATTATACGAAATTGAATGACTTCATGACCACAAACTGCTGACGATACTGAGTACAATATTGGAACATCCGAAAATACTACTTGGACGTGACATCGATTAAAACGAGTGACGTCACACTAGTTATTTCCAAATAAAAATAATGCTATTATTGAGTTAATTGTGCATTTTCATTTGAGTTAACTTAAACAAAATATTATTTTTGTCACGTTTTACACTCTATTCACATATAATTTTCAGCTTTATAGCCTTCAAAATCTCAAGTAGAGTAAAGGTGACTGAAGGATTTAAGACACGTTCGCATCTATCTGATTAAATAAGAATTTTTATTGAAAATTTCATTCGTCAAATTGTGCTTCAAATAACATTTTATTATTTGCAATCAGGTTTATATGTTAGATAATTAATGGTCATGTGAGTGCTTCATTGTAAATACAATAGGTTACTAGGTACCACCTTACTTATACAAGTTTGTAAATAAGCCAACTTATAAGTGCCAGCTTGGTATTATATATATAAAAGTTATCTAGGTACTTGAAGCTAACGAAACATATTGTTTATTGACATATTCTATCTATTTACTTGCTGCACCTGTATAATTCTCATTTTGACAGTACTTCATCTGATTTTGTGTGACGTCATTTGTTTACATAGTTTTTGAAGACCGGAATCAAGTTCAACGTTAATGAGTTTGCAACTTAGTATACTTTTCTATCTATTTACTATGCTTAAAGGTGCAGTACAGTCATTTTTTGTTCTAACAATTTTAATGTGAAACGATTGCTTAGTAAGAATAAAGTATATCGTGTGACAATGCAATGTTCAATAAAATCTTATAATGGAGATATATCATTTTATATATAATTAATTTCCTAACAAATGCTAACGGTAGATGGTGCCACAATCAAGGGCGCCATCTTGTATACATACAAACTGAGTTAAGTTTCTACCTAGATTTTAGCTCAAGTGAAGAAATGAATTCACATAATATTTTCACCATTTTGACGCAAACAAAGCATGATTACTGCATACATAAATTAATATGAAAACAACAAACATACTCACGTACATACAAATGATTGGTATTGCTTCCGCTAGGTGTTGCTAATTTTATTATATACTTTTTATATGAACATTTAAAAATAAACGAGCATTCAAATATTACATAATTAAATATTCTGAATCGATTTAAAAACAATTTGGCGATTCTTTGATTTTGACTTTACTATCCCTTCAACTTCCTTATTCGACAGGTTTATGATATTTTGTAGTTCTATAATATTGCAACTGAACCTCAACTTATCAAATCTAAATATTGTATGGAATTGCAGTTCAATTGTGAATGTTTGAAGGATCTCAGTTTCATTGTATTTTGTTTACTAGCTATCATAATACGCCTCCAGTCTAACTCCCTCAAAACTCTCCTCCATCTTGTAGGTATTTTGCTGAGCAAAACATTTTTAAGAAGTGTAAGATATGTGTTTCGCTGGATGGCTGTTTTCACAATAGTTTCTGTTATACCTTAATTGTATGCATCATCTAACTCATGAAGAGACTTCACTTGAACAAAGACATTCATTACTTCATACGTTACATGTGCATGAGATTTTAGTCATCTCTAACCACAGGGGAGTGTACCCTTTCATTGTGCAATTGGTTAAAAAGTTTAGTTTGGGAGAGTGTTTCGTGTTGACGCCTAGAGTCTCCATGTTTGAGAGTGTGGCAGGGGAAACCTGAAAACATTGTATTCAACTATTAACTCATTTATCTTTATATAAAAACATAATTGTAATTATGTAATTATTTCCTCTTTTGCAGACTACTCTGATGGATTCTCTGCCAAACGAAATGATTCTCCAGATCTTCAGTCACTTCGATAAATTCGGAGACAGAGCTGTTTTATCTCTAGTTACAAGACGCTTCAATAGTCTCAGTAAGGTCAAAATATGGAGGAGAAAGATCATCATCACGGTAAGGCTTTAAAATAAACTAACTAAGTGTTATCGAACATTATATTCAGAAAATGATGAGAAATAATATGATTGCATTTACCTTTTTCGGTTAAATTATTGATACGAGTGATTTGGTGTAAAAAAAAACGTCAATTTTTTGAGTGTTTGTTTATCTACCATTTGCATCCTTATATCAAAGATATTATACTACAACTAGAGTACTTTCCCGTTAAAAATAACGGTTCATCATCAATACCAATTTTTCAGCTCTTTTAATGAATTCAATTAAAATAAATTTACTTCATATGTCTAATTTATTTTACAGATAAAATACATTTATAAATTGAATAAAATCGAGAATTCAAATACCATATCAATATATTCCCGTTCGTATCATAGTTACATTCTTCATGTTTAAAACCCGTCGTGTAAAAGCGGACACCAAATAAATAAATAAACACACTAAGAAAATTATTAGTATAGATAAGATACAGTACGGATCTTTTCTGTTTGCTGGGTGCATTTGAAAATAATGGAAATAAAATAATAAAATATTATGATATAGGTACTGACTTTTATAATTAAATCACTGAGTTAGAAAAAATACAAACTTGTTATATTAAATAATGTATTTAGAAAGTTCCTTAAAATAAAATAATATAATTATAATAACAATTTCCTTGAACAAATCGGCATTATGGCAATTTGGAAGCAGATCTGTTAAATAATGGGGTAAGTTCTTAGTTATCGGACGATTTCACATTTTCGATCACATAAGAATGATATTTTTATTCGTTATTTTAATTATTATATAGATTTTTACGGTTTATCCAAATCATTAAATATCATTATCATACTAGTGTACTTACCCGTTAAGAATAACGTGTTCTCAATTGCATCACTATCAATATTTGTGTAATTTAACTTTCAACATTTTGCTCCGTGCTTCAAGAGGTATTAATTAAATAATGAGTATAATATTATAATTATATCATACAGTATGGGCCACAAAAATGTTTCCGCTTTTTCAAATACTTGTAAATCGTTAACCAATGGACGAAAAAATTGTATCTTGGTCTCTATTTCTCCGCCTCTTATTGTACTATTAATTTGTAGAAACTATTTTTAACCGATGGACATAGTTTATGAACAGGTAAGCAAAGAGTGAGGGTGACTATTTTTGTCATTGCGCGAAGTTTATTCTTAGAGCTAACTGTGTGATTTTACTTACTAAAAGGCAGTGAATAAAAAAAATTAAAATGGTAGACATTTTAATTCAGGGTGTTTTCACTTCTTCCTTTTAAACTATTTTGAAATAGAACAACTTCAGTGACATTTTAATCTCATTGAAGTATTCACTATCAATATTCGTTCTTCGCTTGTTCATTGCATGGTTAAGACTCGCTTCACACTTTGCATTTTTAACGCCGCGGAAAAAAGCTCTTCTTAAAATGTGTTTACACTTGCCTTTTTTTTATCGATGATGGAAAAATCACATTAAATTCTTATTTCAACGACGAAAAAACGCATGTGTGAACACATTTTAGGAAGAGCTTTTTTTTTGCGCTGTTAAAAATGCAAGTGTGTAGCGATCTTTAACCATGCAATGAACAAGCGAAGAACGAATATTCATAGTGAAAACTTCGATGAGATTAAAATGTCACTGAAGTTGTTCTATTTCGAAATAGTTTCTAATAAAGAAGTGCAAACACCTTGTATTGAAATGTCTACCATTATAATTCTATTTTCTTTATTCACTGCCTTTTAGTAAGTAAAATCACAGAGTTAGCTCTAAGAATAACCTTTGCGCTATGACAAAAATAGTCACCCTCACTTTATGCTTCCCTGTTCTTAAACTATGACCATCAGTTCAAAATAGTTTCTACAAATTAATAGTACAATAAGAGGCGGAGAAATAGAGACCAAGAAACAGTTTTTTCGTCCATTGGTTAACGATTTACAAGTATTTGAAAAAGAGGAAACATTTTTGTGGCCCATACTGTATACATAAATCAGACTATGTAAATTTTAAGACAGATGTTGCAAATAGTTCTTATATATATTTTCACTGTAAATTTTAAATAATTTCTAATTCAGTAATAGAAATAAAAATTTATTCCACTCATATAAGAATTGGTATTCATGCTACCACCTGTTAACATATTTAGCCTAATTTCTGAATATTATTCAAAGCGTGACAGACCACAGACAGACAGACCAAGTGGTGAGTCAGTGGCCAAAATAATATCGCGTCTTGCGGGACGCTCAAATCCTTATTTTGTCTTCACGTTACTGACAATCTGGCGTCAGTTCAATGGAGAAATGATATAACTGAAACAAAATAAGGTTTAACACAGTCTAACTTAATGTCCTGCAATCGCTGCAACACTACCTCTCTCTAGTGTAGTTTATCATGACTCTATGACTGAAACGAAATAAGGTTTTAAGCTTCCTGCAGTCGCTGCACAACTAGCTCTCTCTAGTATATAATATCATTACTCTATGAGACAGACAGACGAATAAAGATAAGGAAACTATTTATGGGGGGTGATCATTAAATAACAACGCATATCCATGATATAATAATATTTGCATTAATATCATTATTTTCAAATGCGCCCAGCAAACAGAGAAGATCCTACACTACTCTCGAAAATTCTGTTTCTAACAGTTTTTGCTGCCATCTAGGTTTGATAGCGGTAAATAGAATTGAAATATATTAAGGACAATGGAAGTATTTTGTGTACGTGACGTCATAACAGCAACCCTCTAAAAATGATATTTAAGTCAATTGAAGAACGTATAATTATAAAAACTGATTATTATTGTCATAACAAAAATACATGGACACTGCATACCTCCTTTTTTATGTGTGTGCCTTGATGACGTCACGATCACATTTCACTCGATTTGTGACAACAGCTCTCAAAGCTTTACTCTTTGGTACCTACCCTAGTAGGAATACTAAATTACTAATATCTATAGTAGCGACAATTGAGTGATTTGTGACCGTGACGTAAGAAAGACATGTTTAGAGAGAAAATTAGGGGCTTAACAGGTTGAATAACTGAATGGATATATTACTGCTTTTTTGTTATATCAATCAATAAACAGATTGCAATCATTTTACGCTCTTCAATTGTCTTAAATATAATATTAAAGTTTAGCTGTTATTACGTCACGTACACAAAATACCTTCATTGTTCTTATTATATTTCATTTCTAGTTACCGCTATCTAACTTAGAAGGCAGCAAAAACAGTTTTGAAACAGAAATTTGGTAGAGTGGTGTATCTTATTGTAGTATAATATCTTGCTTGTAAATTGTAATCCAATAATTAAATGTTTGAAATATACTTCTGTTATATTGTATTTCGAAGTAAATTTGTTTTTAAAGGTCCTCTCCACTCTATTTTTTTTTATTTCTCTTCATTTCAAGCAAAGAAAGAGTCTGAATGTCCAATAGGCTAACTAGATCCGTCAAATTCAAAAAATAAAAAGCTGCATGAAGACAATGGATCCATATGAAGAATCCAAGTACCTAATTAATTGTATATTTACTAATAGTTTTCATATATAATAAAATATTTCCGATTTAGAGAACTGTTAATTTTAAAACACTGTATTTGAATAGGTATGTATATACGAGACATACTTACTAAGTGTTCGTACTTTTTTTCTAATGAATCTTAGAACGAGTGAAAGTTGAATGTGAATATTTCTTATATAATTAATTGTGAACAGAATACTTGATTGATTTTTTTTTCTGCTAACTGTGATACGTTGTATAACCTTTAGGTGTACAAATTTAAAGCAAATCCAGAATTTTCTTCAAATTTAGGGAGGAGAGTAGCTTTAAAAAGAAAAGATATGTATACATATTTTATCCAAATAATTATTAACAACTAAAATCTAAACTTCAGAAACTCTCTAGCACTCAATTTTCATATCTTATTAATACCATCTATTAATATTTAATAGCTTCATATACAGATAAATTAATTACCGGATATTTTCACGTATAATACTATCGACTTCAATGTTATAATTTCTGTGATCATGTTTTATATTTCTATGACTGAAATATATATTCATCTATCAATGAGCGTAAAAATTATAGATGATAACCGACTTATTTGATCATTATAATCCATTTAACTTCTAGATGATATTGTAACAGATGAGTAGGCATTAGTTTAGTAGGTAGGTATTAATTAACGAACGCTGATTGATATTCAGGACATTTTTCCGGTACATGTACAATTGGCGTTGTACGAGCTTTACCTGTACTATGCCGTAAAATGGCAGCTTTCTATTCATATCTTGGTGGCGCAAAAAAAAAAGGAAACCCATTTTGAAATTGGTTTGTTTTACAAACTATCAAAGCTAAAATTTTCTAAAAACATAGTTTTATTCGTTTACCTACTCTTTTTGCATCTATACCTATTGATAATCTGTTTTAAAGTTACGACAAAAGTTGAACATCCTGCAGCGAATTAAAAAATGGTAAAAAGGGCTTGCGTGAGAACGTAATATACGAAAAAAATTCATAATAGGTATAATTCATTTTAAATGGATGTAAAAAAAATTCTACTGTTTTTTTAACAAATAAAGAGAAAATAGAAAAAAATAATTACTAGAGCCCGGACTTTTAGAACCTATAAAAAAGGCATTTTAGGACCTTAAAAAAGGCATTTTAGGACCTATCAAGGCATTTTAGGATCTAAAAAAAGCATTTTAGGACTTATGCATATACTTTAAGGATTAATAAATAGGTATTTACAACGAATAAATCAGCATTTTGAAATATAAAATTGACAGTTTTTAGTCCGTTTAAATGAAAAAAATGGTGAAAACAAATAATCAATTCATCCCTTAAAGGTCCTCTCCAGGCTCCGGGAAAAAAATGAGTTTATTACATAATATTGAAGAACTAAGATCTACGATCATTATTCCGCAAACCGCATACAATTCGGTTCAGTATATATTTCATTATTTGCTTTTAAAGTTTTTTAATACTCTGTGAGCAACAATCGAGCGAATCTCCAACCTGACGCTGAGAAAGAAGAATGTACACTCTTTGTTTTGATTTCAAATTTAGATTTCTAAACAAACAATGCGTTTTTTGTCTTCTTTTAAGATATTAATTGTTTCTAAAAGTATATAAACGTTTCTATAATAAGTTCATCCAAATTTAAACCTTTAAAGGAATATTAAATAGATTTATTAAACCAAATACCTAGTTGACAATCAAAACAAATGGTGTACATTCTTCTTCTTCAGACTGAAAATTAGAAAGTCGGAAGTAGAGTAGGTTTTTTAGAGTTTGGATTATAGAAATCTTTAAAAGCATATAGAATTAAAATTATGCTATCAAATTTCATGGGGTTTGCAGTAAAATTATAAGAAACATTAGCCTAGTTGATTTAAGCAATAAAAAAATTTGCTTGGAGAGGACCTTTAAAAATTCAATGAATCTAGTTTATAGTATATTTATTCAAATTTAACCTAAAAGTATTATAAAAAAAGGTTAGGTAAATTGAAATTCATGCAATGAAACTAATTCCAATATTGAATTCAAAATTTGTATTGGGGGCAAACCCTCGTTGTAGACAACCTCGTACTAAACAAACCATATATTAGATAATTAGACCTATCAAGATATTTTGAAACTGTTGTCAGGAAAAACCACTTACAAGACAAAACACAATCTTTGTCACCTGACTGTTTTTCTATTGTAAATATTTCAAATATCCCTATGTTCTACATATATCTATCTTCGAATAGTTTATTATAATGATTATTCGCTATTTTGTGCATGGCAGAGTCTGTGCTAAAACATTGATGCGAAGAATCACAGAAAACTAGATACAGTGGTGACTATGCTAATTCTTGAAGTGATAGAAGTAGTTTATTTATATAATAATTCAGACAGATTTTGATTGAATTATAACGTTCTATAAATTTGTCCATATAGCCCATCAACTTTACCGACTTACCAAATTATTTAATAGTATAAAAAGCCCAAAATAAGACTTCGCATCATTTTAGGAGTTTATGATATTTTAGGATTTTATGGCATTTTAAGAACTTTATGGCATTTATTGACTTTATGGCATTCTATAGCTTTTATGGCATTTTAAGACTTTATGGCATTTGTCCGGGCTCTTTAATAATTACCATCTGAAAGTTGTTTATTGAGATAAAATTGATATCTTTATAAAAATCATTTCACCGTTAATTTGTATCTCCTATTCGAAACCCTCAAAATGCAGCTTTCAAAAGAACAAAGAATTTTTGTGGTGACAAGTTATTTGAACTCTGGAAGCTTTAAACAGGTTCAACTTCATTTTGAACAACGCTTTCTGGAAAGATTTCAACCAAAAATAAAACCATATTGTCAAGTGTTAAAAAGTTCAAAACTGAAAAACTACTTTAAATTTGATCAAAAAGCGATCATGTCGCAGGGGAAAAGAATGAACTCATTAATATTGTTCATGAACAGCTTATTGAGAATCCAAAAATATCAATCAGAAGGAACAGATTAGACATCACTAAACACACATTTCATTGAATTGTTAAACTCGATTTTAGATATCATCCTTCCAAGATGCATTTGAGGCTCGGACACTTAAGCCCATCATATTACACTGTGACGCTCGCCATGGCAGTCGCCACAGTTTTGTTATTTTTCTCTCTAACTCCGCCCCTTTTCTCTCTAATAACGAACAATTCCATGGCGAACACCACCACCGTGTTAGAGGTGATGAAATTGTCACTGAAACCTGTTAAAGAGATTTGAAGTAGTGGAAAAAGTATTTTGTTTCATTTTTAAAGTTATTTAAGACTTTGTATGGCTACTGCGTGATACAAAAAAAAAAGTGAACGCTTTTGTGTAGTGTCCAGTGTTGCCATACAATCAATGAAATTAAACTTTTTAATATATACGCATGGAATTGCTTCAAACAACTATCAAAAAGACAATTAACTAGATATATATTCGTGATGACATCGAATTTTAATGCTACGATTCATTTCATAGTATTTTTTTCAATTTTCCCTATATTTCAATGCACGATCACTGCCATATTGACTCGTCTAGAGTAATAGCAATTTGGTGAGCACCATATCTGTATAGAGAGACAACACCGCCATGGCGAGCGCCACAGTGTAATACGGGCTTTAGAATTGATTTACCGCTAAATTTTACAAAATAGTTTCTGCAAATAAATGCACATTTTGTAGAAGAAATCGTTATAGGAGATGGAGATGTATTTCCCTGAATGGAAAAGTCAATAACCAACACGTTAAATGAATGAAAAATAGTAGGATTCAGTTTTTACTACTACCATATGGAAATAAATTATACCAATTTCTTGTGTGTTTCATCCTCGCGTAAGCCATTTTTTAAAGAAAAAGTTACCGATTAAAACTGTTTTTAGAAAATTTCTAGCTTTGATAGTTTGTAAAATAACCTAATTTGAAAATGGGTTTCCTTTTTTTTTTTGCGCCACACTGTATAGTGAAGTAAGATATATACAGGGTGTCACAAAAAAAAACGCTACGCAAATTTCAATGGCTGTAATTAAAAAACTATGAGACTAACAAAAAATTGGATAATCACATTTTTTTTCTCAACATTTGTTCCATCTCTGTACAAAATTTCAGCTGAATTTCTGAAAGCAGTATTTTTAGTGACCGATACTGAAAACCGATACTGAAAATTTCGATTGTTTTTATATTTCAGTAGTATTTTAACAAACTTTTTTATGAATTCTATCAATGTTTTTTCATAAACCTTTTTAAAAACGGTTGGAAGTTATTAAAACATGGTTTAAATATTATAAGATTCGAAGTTTAACAAAAGTGCGCAAACAGGTTTTCAGTATCGGTCACTAAAGATGCTGCTTTCAGAAAACTATTCGATAAACTCAGCTGAAATTTTGTACAGATATGGAACAAATGTTGAGAAACAAAATGTGACTTTCCAACTTTTTGTTAATCTCATAGTTTTTGAATTACAGCCTTTGAAATTTGGGTTCCAGTTTTTTTGGGACACCCTCAATAGTAAGCTAGTTGTTGTTCATTATAGAGGAGTTCTACTGTAATAAAAATATTTGAATGTTCATTCAAATTTGGAAATTAATAATAATAATTCAAAAACTCCAGATACCCTTTGGGAACTTTATCTAATTTAAGGGTATTTTCTATTTCAGTTTGACGATATCAAAAAGCATCGACTGTACGAAGTGGATAACAATTTACTCATGCAAGAAGCCGAGATGTCTGTGAACTTGGAGTCTCTCATCATAGATGAATTGGAGAGTTCCACCTTAATGGAGGAATCTATCCAAAGAGCATTTGAAAAGAATCTTCCGTGCATGCTCTGCAATATTTTCCAAAAGTGTCAGAAGTTATATGAAGTTAAATGCCAAATCTTCATGAGAGACATGTTACGATTTTCGACAACAAACGGTTTATTCATAGACCATCCTGAAAATTTGAAATATTTTGATGAAATGGTTAACAGCTTCCCTGTAAAGTTTAGATCTATATCACATTTAGGTCCTCAAACTTTGATACCAACATGTATTGATCGTTCAAGTGATGTATTAGGTCATCTTCTATATTCAGATCTCACTCTGAATCCAGAGCTTTTATCTGTACTCAAGAAGTGCAAGAAACTAAATGGTATTGAAATGATGAATTCATTCAACGTGGAACCGGGAATGGAACTTACGGATGTGCCAAAATTGAATCTTCAAAATTTGATGTTAGCACCAAGAGCCAATATGCCAAATCTATTTCAAAATCATCCGGAACTACTGGATATGTTCATGACAGATTCTTTAGAGCTACTTTTTATCAATGAACACGTATTGGCTGGTTATCAGAGATTAATTTTGAAAAAATGTAGGAATCTTGAAACACTTAATATTACAATGGGATGTAAACGCTATCTCACTGATAAAAAGAAAATAAAGTTGTATAAGAGTATTCTTACTCTCTTCAAACAATCTACTAAGTTGACAGAGATAAACATAGAAAATATAAGAGAAAGTTTCAGAGACAAATTTGAAGAGGAACTACGTCCGAGAATCCAACAATATGGGTTTCAACAAGAATCTTATTGTTGTTATAATTGGCATTTAGCAATTAGGAAAACTTAATGATGTTGTCATTAAGTTTTCACTACTCTCGCGCCATCTGGATTTGAAAGCGGGAACTAAAGAAACAACAACATTTGGTGCTGGTCATCTTTTTATTCATACTTAATTTAGCTGCATCTCTTCTACCGATGTAGAGCTTATTTTATATTAAAATATTCCTAATTTAAGAATGAAATACAAGTTAAAATAATACTAAACAACACTAAATGTTGTTGGTTTAGTTCCTGCTTTCAAATCCAGATGGCACTTTTTAAAACAGAAATTGTCGAGAGTGCTGTATCCTACTGTAGTACAGTCTATGTATAATATCTTTGATTATACTAATCACAGTGCAACTCCTCTATAGTGAACTAGTTGAAGTTCACTATAGAGGAGGTTTATTGTACATACAGGGTGTGGCTGTTGTTCCAGCTCACACAGCAAGAAAATCATTAACTTCCCAAATCACTTCCCCAGTCGATTGACTTGTCGTTTTGGTGATGTGAATTGGGTATCTAGATATCAGATTGCATTTCTTCTAATGAGCAATTTAAATAGAAGATAATAAGCCTTGTGAAATGGAAGATCTGATTGCTATTAGTAGTAAAATAATACACAGAGTATTACTCTCGATATTTTAAGGACCGTACACACGTAGGGTTTCCACCAGACTTTTTGCTAAGCTCCTCTTACTTTTTTCACGAGAATGTAAGAAATATTTAATAAATAAATCATATCAATTTTTCTTACTTTTCGTGGAAAAAGTAGGAGGAGCTTAGCTAAAAGTCTGGTGGAAAGACTTCAAAAACCTTACGTGTGTACGGCCCATTACGAATAGTATTTGAATCTGTTGTTAGATAAATGCTGATGTGCAAAAGCGATAAAGTTAAACATTTTGAAGGCATTAGGCAATATATCTATTATAAAAGCTTCAAGACATGTAGTGTAGTATATTGGTGATTAGAACTTTAGACTTATAAAAACATCAATAATAAATATTAAAATCAAGTCAAGTTTTGTATATTCGTGTTTGTGTAACCAATCAAAATTATGAAGTTATATGATTGCTGTCGATTTATGGACATGACTTTTTCCACTGTAATAAATATTTACCGTACATGGCACGTGTCTTTCTATTCATTGAACTGAAGCATGTTTATTGAGGTCAAATTTCAATTGAATTTAATGGGTATTTTAATTCCATGGCATTAATTAGAAGTAGGAGACTGCATTATATTGTGGTGCTAATCAAATGATTGGTGATAATCATTAATTAGAAGTAGGAGACTGCATTATATTGTGATGCTAATCAAATAATTGGTGATAATCATTAATTAGAAGTAGGAGACTGCATTATATTGTGATGCTAATCAAATGATTGGTGATAATCATTAATTAGAAGTAGGAGACTGCATTATATTGTGATGCTAATCAAATGATTGGTGATAATCATTAATTAGAAGTAGGAGACTGCATTATATTGTGATGCTAATCAAATGATTGGTGATAATCATTAATTAGAAGTAGGAGACTGTATTATATTGTGGTGCTAATCAAATGATTGGTGATAATCATTAATTAGAAGTAGGAGACTGCATTATATTGTGGTGCTAATCAAATGATTGGTGATAATCCTTAATTAGAAGTAGGAGACTGTATTAAATTGTGGTGCTAATCAAATGATTGGTGATAATCATTAATTAGAAGTAGGAGACTGCATTATATTACTATATTGGTATCACCTAACAAGGAAGCGTAAAATAATTATGCCGATGCCGGCACATTAAAGATAACGATAAATAGGTCACTGTGATCACAAGCGACTACTGTATTTAAATACCATAAAGTCGGATATGCTTTGATACGATATATAGTTATATACTATCAAATTATAAATAAAATCTCCGGACCGTGTATGCTCTGTGTAAAGCATTTTATTTCAAGTTCTACACAAGTTCAATACGCACTCTGATAACAGAAGTACGTAAACTACCTATAAGCATATAGTTAGTACTGGTTCAATTAACGATTTGAAAAATCAATGGTTTTTATTCAGATGATTATGTCTTTCGAAAAAAGTAATCCAGGATTATAATTTTAAGGAACTGGTACGCGCGAAAATAATAATTGATTATTCCATTATAAAAGATTTGGTCATCAATAGGGTTGAGACAATATGCGTTTTAAATCATAGATCCTGAGAATATTATAGACGGAGAATTGAAAAAAATAAACACTTTAGTTTTTTCCACTTATTTTTTTATTATTCCTTTTGATTTAATTAAAATTTACTAAATTAATTTGAAAGAGTTGCTGGACGACCAAATTCATACGGTATAGCCTGATTCGGTCCTCCAGCAAAATTCTAATGTCGTGCATCCAAGATTTTAATCATCAGATCAAATTAGCCTGCACTACGAACAGCATTGAACTCTCGGCTCATGGGTGAACTCTCTCATCATCGTTCACTACCAGGTCACCGGTAATCCTTATTTTTAAATCACTAGCTAGTAGCTACTATGAATGGAATTGCCTGATTGACAAAATTGGAAGTACAATTGTGTATTGTTGTTCACTTCCACAATCTCGATCACTACGAAGTTAGTCAATTTATACAAACGCTTCACTGTTCATCACCATGTGGAAGTCTATTCTTAATCCAACTACAATTATAATGGAGTAAAATATACCCCGGGGGTGGAGGAAGACGTGGAAGGACTGGAGGTCCAGGATGGAGGCTATTCTAACGAGGAGAAACTGTTATAAGGTGAGCCGTATGGACGATCGGTTTGTCTAGCAACCCTTTTATAAGCATTAGGATTTGAAGACTTAAAAATTAAAAACTAATCAACTTATCTACACTATATATTCAGGTTTACTGAATTTAAATGATTGAAATAAATTAAACTAAAATTAGATATAAAATATATTTAAATAAATTAGAATGATTTGTAGAATTACTACTTTTATTTTGGTTGATTCGAGGTTAGTAATTGCAGGTGGAACTAATCTTGAAAACCGATTGAGTAATTTTTTTCTACTGATTAATTGGGTGGAATTTCAAACCAGTGATTTGTTCCGAAATCTGACTCTAAATTTACCCAATCTCTTTATAGATCAGATGGAGCAGTGAAGAGAGGGGGTTTGGAGATGGAGTGTCCGTTTTTCCCATCACCAGAAGAGGAGAGGATTCGGCGGCGGCACATTCTTGAGAAACTTTTATTATAGAGTCCCTTGTACTTAGAATGTTAAACCCTGTCGATCACTTGAATCTTTTTTCCTGTTAAAGACCTCTAGCCTCTTACCTGATCTAGATTATAAAATGTACCTGTTACAATAAATTTTGCTGTTACAATAAATTGAGAAACTAACCTGTCTTAAATTTATATAGCATCATTTTTTTTTTCTACTCCTGAAAATTTAATTTTCTTCGCTGGAGAGAATTAGAGTATTGAATGGTTCTACACCAGCGGTATATAGTATTCGATACCATTTCATTTATGATATTCTTAAGATCTATGATTTTTGAAGCATATTGTCACAACGCTAAAAAATGGAGATATGTTCTTTTTCTATTTATAAAATTAGGAAGCTAGTAAACTGGATAATTAAACATAACCTAAATAAGTGGACCAACACAAATAACAGAAGGTTTACCTTCAGTGTAAAATAAACAGTGACTCGCTGTGAAATGTCACTGTGACAAACTACTTATTTGCTTTTTTCATAATAAAAATGCTACCTGCGAAATACTCTTCCCAATTCAAATCTTTTTATTAACTCAATTTATTAACTGTAATTTGCGGAACTTCTTTCCAAATCATTTTGAGATCATTACCGACAGAACGCGGCTCAAGGTGACACAAATCAATAGAAGAAGATTGCAAAGGGCTACACGCGGAAATACTTTAAAATAGCAAACAGTTTTCAATGCAATTCTATATAGTAAAACAGCTGTTGTTCACTATAGAGGAGCTCTGCCAGTACAACTCCTGCCTCTATAGTGAAGTAAACTCTCTAAAGTGAGTAAACTCTCTAAAGTGAGTAAATTCTCTATAGTGAAGTAAACTCTCTATAGTGAAGTAAACTCTCTATAGTGAAGTAAACTCTCTCTCGTAGACATAGAAAACTGAGACAATTTTTTGTGATTATTTCTCGGTAACTAAAAAAAAACATTAAAATTATAATCCAGATAAGGTAATTAGAAGCAATTGGTTCAGAAATTCAACATGCCCCATTTTAGGGTTAGTTTCGTGTTATTGCGCAGTTCCATATATTCTAACATTTCAGTTGGTATCCATGATACCTGCAGGCATCTTGGATTCATGGATACCAGCTGAAATAAAGAACAATTATATCGTTTTTTTCTTATATTCTCGTGGAAAAGCTACACCATGGAAAACAAGACATTTTGAATAGGTTCACCTAATTAGAAATGGATAACGTATACTCTTCTAGGTACCACCTACCTAGTTATCATACAGTCTTCTAGGTACCTACCTAGTTATCATACAGCCATCTATGTACCTACCTAGTTAACATAGACTCTTCTAGGTACCCATCTAGTTAGCATACAGTTTTTTTAGGTACCTACCTAGTTAGCATACACTCTTCTAGGTACCTACCTAGTTAACATATTGTCTTCTAAGTACCTATCTAGTTAACATACAGTTTTTTTAGGCACCTACCTAGTTAATACACAGTCTTCTATGTACCTACCTAGTTAATACACAGTCTTCTAGTTACCTACCTAGTTAACACACAGTCTTCTAGGTACCTACCTAGTTAACATAGTGTCTTCTAAGTACCTATCTAGTTAACATACAGTTTTTTTAGGTACCTACCTAGTTAACATAAACTCTTCTAGGTACCTACCTAGTTAACACACAGTCTTCTATGTACCTACCTAGTTAAGATACAGTCTTCTAGGTACCTACCTAGTTAACATACACTCTTCTAGGTACCTATCTAGTTATCATAGTGTCTTCTAAGTACCTACCTAGTTAACATACAGTCTTCTAGGTAGGTACCTTGTTAACATACACTCTTCTAGGTACCTACCTAGTTAACATACAGTCTTCTAGGTACCTATACCACGTTAACATATAGTCTTCTAGGTACCTACCTAGTTAACATACACTCTACTCTTCTAGGTACCTACCTAGTTAACATACAGTCTTCTAGGTACCTACCTAGTTAACACACAGTCTTCTATGTACCTACCTAGTTAACATACACTCTTCTAGGTACCTACCTAGTTAACATACACTCTTCTAGGTACTTACCTAGTTAACATAGTGTCTTCTAAGTACCTACCTAGTTAACATGCAGTCTTCTAGGTATCTACCTTGTTAAAATACACTCTTCTAGGTACCTACCTATAGTAAACATACAGTCTTCTAGGTACATACCTAGTTAACATACAGTCTTCTAGGTACCTACCTAGTTAATACACAGTCTTCTAGGTACCTACTGTAATATTCATATTATTTATTCTATTAATTAGGAAATCTATTTATATGCCCTGTATCCATGTTACTTACAATACCTTTATTATTACTGTCTTTACTCTGATAAATTACTTATATGCTGGAATCGGATTATGATAATAACCTACAACTCTTGAAATATTATATTGGCGACGATGGAAAAACTTTTTGGACAAATTGGAACATTTGTAGCAAATGAAGAAATTACCTCTGCTGGAGCAAGATGGAAAAAATATGTGGCAAGATTTGAAAACATGCTGAAAGCATACAAAATAGAAGAAGAGGAACAGAAGATAGCACTGATGCTTCACAATGGAGGAGAGGAACTCTTTGAAATATATAGTTCTCTGCCCAATAATAAATGTGACACCTTTGCTGAACTAGTTACTCTACTCAACAACCATTTCTGCCCCAGAAAAAGTGTAGAATTTGAGGTTATCAAATTCAGGAAAGCTGTTCAAGGACGAGATGAAAATATTGACATTTTTCACACTCGCCTAAGGAAAATAGCTGCAAATTGTGAATTTCATGATACTGACAATGAAATTAAAATACAGCTCATACAAGGATGCACCTCACATCAGATGAGATTAAAGGCACTGCAGGAGTCTCTTACGCTTGCTAAGCTACTCGCTACAGCCAGGTCCATGGAGATGTCCATAGCACAGGCATCAGAAATGGAAAATAATCATAAAATAAACAAATTAAGAACAAATGAAAACACGAAAGAAAAGAAATGTTACCGATGTGGCAGACAATATCCTCACTCAAAAGAATGCCCAGCAAAAGGCAAGAAATGTAACCATTGCAAGGGATTCAATCACTTCGAAAAAGTGTGCTTCAAGAAGAAGAAAGCAATCAAATCTATTGACACTGACATAAAAGAGTCTAGTGATGAAGATGAAACTACAACTAGCTCTGAACATGAATACATCTAAAATGCTTCATCAAATTACTAATAAGCACCATAAATTATGATGAAGCTTAACGGGACAGATATTTAATTTTTGTTAGATACAGGAGCATCTGTGAACATAATAGATGGATACCATTATTCCTTACTCAAGAATAAGGTGAAGCTAATGGAAACTGCGATATAAATATACGCATTTTAAAGTAAGTATCCTATGAAAATAAAAGGAAAATTTAAAGCAACTGTTGCTTTTAATAAGGTGTACGAAGAGGTCACTTTCTATGTTACCGATAGCTACAATACAGGAAATTTATTGGGATTTAAAACTGCTTCAAGATTAAAAATTATTGATATTGCAAATAATATCACATCATCATAATTAATGTAAGATTACCCGAATTTATTTAAAGGAATTGGAAAATATAAAGGAAGTTCAGTCAAGCTACATATAGATGAAAACATTAAACCAGTCATCTAGTAACATCGGAGAATTCCATTTCATTTTAGGAAATAGATTGAGAATAAAATAAAGGAGCTAGAAGATAATGACATCATAGAAGAAGTTGATGGACCTACACCCTGGGTATCACCCATTGTGGTGGTACCAAAGCCAAATAATCCGAAAGAAATAAGATTGTGCGTAGATATGAGAGAAGCCAATAAGGCAATTTAAAGAGAACGCCATCTTTCACCTACCATTGATGACATAATTTGTAGATTTAATGGAGCTACAGTCTTTTCCAAGCTTGACTTGAATCAAGGTTACCATCAAATAATGATACATCCTGATAGCCGCCCGATAACTACATTCTCAACACATGTCGGTTTGAGAAGATACAAGAGACTTAGTTTTGGAATTTCATCTGCTGCTGAGGTATTTCAAAACATCATTCAAAGCACTATTGCTAATATACCAGGAGCTATTAATATTAGTGATGACATTGTTGTTTTTGGACAAACTTAAAATGAACACGACTATAACCTGAAGGCTGTCATGAAGTCCCTCGAATAAAGTGGTTTCACATTAAATAAAGATAAATGTAGTTTCAGCCAAGATGAAATTAAATTCTTCGGATATACTTTTTCTAAAAATGGTATATCACCCGATGCAACTAGAGTACAAACAATTAAGAAACTGCCATCACCAACTAATATCAAAGAATTAAGGAGCTTTCTAGGAATGACAAACTATTGTGGAAGATTCATTGGCAGACTTGCATCTCTGACAGCACCGCTTAGAAAATTACAAAAATAGAATAAATGGACTTGGACTTCGGAACACGAGAGAGCAGTCACATAAATAAAAGATGAGCTATAAACTAACTCATAATTGTCTTACTTTGACATCAATCAGAAAACGCAATTGATTGTCGATGCCAGTCCTGTTGGATTAGGGGCATTATTAGTTCAATCTAAGAAAGGCACCAATGAAACAGTAGCCATAAATTATGCAAGTAAAGCTCTCTCAGAAACACAATAGAGGTACTCCTAGATAGAACGAGAAGCTCTAGCTGTCATTTGGGGAATAACCCACTTCAACCTATACCTGAGAGGATAAAAATTCACTGTATTCTCTGATCACAAACCATTAGAGAGAATATTTAATAATCCAAGATCATAAATAACGTCAAGAATAGAACGGATGCTACTTAAGGTGCAATAGTACGATTTTACAGTTGAATATACTGAAGGTAAATCTAACCCTGCAGATTATCTTTCAAGAGCCCCGGTGGCTGGTTCAAAATAGGATACTCGTTTGGAAGAATCAATAGAATAATACTGCAATTACATCACTAATATTAGCATACCGAAGAAAATATCAAAGAAGGAATTAGTCGAGCAAACAATGAAGGACAAGACACTTCAAGAAGTTGAGAAATTTTTGATAAACAAGAAATGGCCTCCACCAAAAGAACAAACTACGCAATTGAGATCCTTTTTCAATATTAAAGATGAATTATGGATAAGCGAAGAGGGCCTTATCATGAGAGGACATCGCGTTATAATTCCTGATTCTTAGCAAGACACATTATTAAAATAAGCTCATGAAGGTCATCTGGGTATTGTAAAAACCAAATAACTGCTACGAAGCAAGGTGTGGTTTCCCAACATCGACAAGAAAGTTTATGAATTAATATAAAATTGCTTAGCCTGCTAATCAGTAACAGACTAAAGTCAGAGCTAACCACTGCATATGTCAGAACTACCTAAATACTGTTGGTAGCAACTCTCCATGGATTTTCTTGGTCCCATAGAAAATCAAAAATATCTATTTGTTGTTCACGATGATTATTCCCGATATCCAATAGTGGAGGTTTTAAATAATCTTCAAGCAGACACTGTGATAAATTCATTTGATAAAATTATCGGCATGTTTGGAGTTCCGTAAGAAGTAAGAACAGATAACGGCCCTCCATTCACCTCCTCAAAGTTTTAGCATTATTGTTAGCAATTGGATATTCAACATCGGAAAGTTACACCAGGACATCCAAGAGCCAACGGTGAAGTTGAAAGAATGATGAGAAATTTGAGAAAATCCATAAGAAGTTCATTAGTTGAAAATAGAAATTGGTTATAAGAAATTTAAACTTATCTACGAAATTATCGTGCTACTCCTCATACTAGTACTAATTTTTCACCCTATGAAATTATGTTTAATCGAAAAATGAGAACACGATTACCTGAACTGGAAGAAATATAACAGAAAGTAAATGATAATATAACGGTACCGATTAGAAGAAATGACTAAATCTCAAAATATAAAATGAAACACTATGCAGAGAGACACCATAAGAACTACAAGAAAGTGAATATTGGTGATATGGTTCTGTTGAGGAATCATTAGAGAAACAAGAATGATCCTATTTTTGATCCTACACCAATGACTGTAATTGCTAAAAAAGGATCAATGATTACAGCAACGAATGATGCACAAAGAAGAGTAACAAGAGACATATCACAATTCAAATAAATTCCAACCGAAATTGATACCAACTCAATAAATGAGAAAAGTGAAGATGTGGACTTTTAGCAATAATTTCCTAGCTAAAACTAATAATATGATTGTACCGAGGTGATTTAAAATGAAGAAGATTGCACAAAGACTAATGAAGAGGATTAAGAATTAATAACTGAATAACTTGAAAATCCTTCTACCTTAGAAGAGAATACTATGTAACCCGAAATTGAATTAGAACCTGAATAACTAGAAAGTGCGGATCAAGAAATTAGGAGAAGTACTAGAGTAACGAAACCTCCTGATCGCCTTACCTACTGATTTCATAAATGAGGAAGGGGAGAGATGTAATATTCATATTATTTATTCTATTAATTAGGAAATCTATTTATATGCCCTGTATCCATGTTACTTACAATACCTTTATTATTACTGTCTTTACTCTGATAAATTACTTATATGCTGGAATCGGATTATGATAATAACCTACAACTCTTGAAATATTATACCTACCTAGTTAACACACAGTCTTCTAGGTACCTATCTAGTTAACATACACTCTTCTAGGTACCTACCAAGTCAACAGTGTCTTCTAAATACCTACCTAGTTAACATACAGTCTTCTAGGTATCTACCTTGTTAACATACAGTCTTCTAGGTACCTTCCTAGTTTACATACAGTCTTCTAGGTACCTACCTAGTTTACATACAGTCTTCTAGGTACCTACCTAGTTAACATACAGTCTTCTAGGTATTTACCTAGTTAACATACAATCTTTTAGGTACCTACCTAGTTAACATACAGTCTTCTAGGTACCTACCTAGTCAGAGATGGGCGGGATTGTACTTCCCAAGTACCAAGTAAAAGTACTAAGTAACAAGTAAGTACTTCAAGTACTACTTGAAGTACTTTCTAAAAAGTACTTTGAATAATTACTTAGAAGTACTTTTTGCAAGTACTTGTTAATTCCCAAGTAAAAAGTACCTTATAAAGTACATTTCTTCCCTTAAAATAAAACGACAGTCAAACTTACGACGATGTAGATACAGTTGCTAGATGTTGCCAATTGGATTCAAGAGATTCTAATAGATTCGTTCTATAATCTCTGTAAAATTGATTATCTTTTTCCCATCTAGAAATGTATTTACAGCTCCGTACACACTAACAAACTGGATAAAAATTGTTGGATTTTAGTGTTGTCATACAATAAAACCTAGAGTTTGAAGAGCCAGAAGAGATCCAACATGTTGAAAAATTATTTGTCAAACAGTAGAATCGAAACTAAGACATTGTACAATTTTATGTGAAGATGATATTTCATATATTCTAAATTACAATCATGTACATGAGCTATATTGACCAATTGAATAAATGCCCATAATTATTTTATGATACCTAGATATCGCAACAAATATTTGCCAAACGCGTACATTGAAAAGAGTCACTGTGATGATGTACTGTCAGAGAAAAGAGTCACTGTGATGATGTACTATCAGAGAAAAGAGTTACTGTGATGATGTACTATCAGAGAAAAGAGTCACTGTGATGATGTACTATCAGAGAAAAGAGTCACTGTGATGATGTACTATCAGAGAAAAGAGTCACTGTGATGATGTACTATCAGAGAAAAGAGTCACTGTGATGATGTACTATCAGAGAAAAGAGTCACTGTGATGATGTACTATCAGAGAAAAGAGTTACTGTGATGATGTACTATCAGAGAAAAGAGTCACTGTGATGATGTACTATCAGAGAAAAGAGTCACTGTGATGATGTACTATCAGAGAAAAGAGTCACTGTGATGATGTACCATCAGAGAAAAGAGTCACTGTGATGATGTACTATCAGAGAAAAGAGTCACTGTGATGATGTACTATCAGAGAAAAGAGTCACTGTGATGATGTACTATCAGAGAAAAGAGTCACTGTGATGATGTACTATCAGAGAAAAGAGTTACTGTGATGATGTACTATCAGAGAAAAGAGTCACTGTGATGATGTACTATCAGAGAAAAGAGTCACTGTGATGATGTACTATCAGAGAAAAGAGTCACTGTGATGATGTACTATCAGAGAAAAGAGTCACTGTGATGATGTAGGTACTATCAGAGAAAGTAGTCACTATGATGATGTACTATCAGAGAAAAGAGTCACTGTGATGATGTACTATCAGAGAAAAGAGTCACTGTGATGATGTACTATCAGAGAAAAGTCACTGTGGTGATGTACTATCAGAGAAAGGAGTCACTGTGATGTTGTACTATCAGAGAAAAGAGTCACTGTGATGATGTACTATCAGAGAAAAGAGTCACAGTGATGATGTACTATCAGAGAAAAGAGTCACTGTGGTGATGTACAATCAGAAAAAAAAAATCATTGTGATGATGTACTATCAGATAAAAGAGTCACTGTGATGATGTACTATCAGATAAAAAGAGTCATTGTGATGATGTACTATCAGATTAAAGAGTCACTGTGATGATGTACTATCAGAGAAAAGAGTCACTGCGATGATATGCCATCAGAAAAAAAGAGTCACTAGCTGTGATGATGTTCTATCAGAAAAAAAGAGTCATTGTGATGATGTACTATCAGAAAAAAGTCATTGTGATGATGTACTATCAGAGAAAAGAGTCACTGTGATGATGTACTATCAGAGAAAAGAGTCACTGTGATGATGTACTATCAGAGAAAAGAGTCACTGTGATGATGTACTATCAGAGAAAAGAGTCACTGTGATGATGTACTATCAGAGAAAAGAGTCACTGTGATGATGTACAATCAGAGAAAAGAGTCACTATGATGATGTACTATCAGAGAAAAAAGTCACTGAGTAGATGTACTATCAGAGTTAACAGTATAAATTATTAGTTTTTAAATTGTATTATAAATGTACTTGGTTTTTGAAAGTACTTTAATAAGTAATTTGTACTTGTACTTTGAAAGTACTTTTTTATTTGAGTACTTGGGCAACTACAATTCAAGTACATTGATTTACGAGTACTTGTAGTTAGTACTTAAGTACTTTCGATGTACTTTTCGCCCATCTCTGGCAGTATGCTAAAGTAATTAGCAGAGTATGATATTTTTAGGTAGACTTCATATTTTTTGATGGGTATGGTATTTTTAGGTAGATTTTATATTTTTAGATAGGTATGATATTATAGGTAGATTTTATATTTTTAGATAGGTATGATATTATAGGTATATTATATATTTTTAGATAGGTATGATATTTTTTGTAGATTATATATTTTTAGATAAGTATGATATTTTTAGGTAGACTTCATATTTTTAGATAGGTATGATATTTTAGGTAGACTTTATATTTTAAGATAAGTATGATATTTTTAGGTAAATTTTTTAGTTTATAGATAGGTATGATATTTTTAGGTAGATTTTATATTTTTAGATATGTATGATATTTTTAGGTAGACTTCATATTTTTAGATAGGTATGATATTTTAGGTAGACTTTATATTTTAAGATAAGTATGATATTTTTAGGTAGATTTTTTAGTTTTAGATAGGTATGATATTTTTAGGTAGATTTTATATTTTTTGATAGGTACGATATTTTTAGGTAGATTCTATACTTTTAGATAGGTATGGTGTTTTTAGGTAGATTTTATATTTTTAGATGATTATGATATTTTTAGGTAGACTATATTTTTAGATACGTATCATATTTATAGATAGATTTTATATATTTAGATAGGTATGATATTTTTAGGTAGATTTTATATTTTTAGATAGGTATGATATTTCTAGGTAGATTTTATTTTTTAAATGGCAGGATATTTTTAGGAAGATTATATATTTTTAGTAGGTATGGTATTTTTATGTAGATATTTAGATTTCATATTTCTAGATAAGTATGATATTTTCAGGTATACTTTATATATTTTTAGATAGGTATGATATTTTTAGGTAGATTTCATATTTTTAGATAGGTATGATATTTTTGGATAGATTTTATATTTTAGATAGGTATGATATATTTTTAGGTAGACTTTATATTTTAAGATAGGTATGGTATTTTTAGGTAGATTTTATATTTTTAGATAGGTATGATATTTATAGGTAGATTTTATATTTTTAGATATGTATGATATTTTTAGGTAGATTTAATATTTTTAGATAAGTATGATATTTTTAGGTAAATTTCATATTTTTAGATAAGTATGATATATTTAGATAGACTAAATATTTTTATATAGGTATGATATTTTTTAGGAAGATTTTATATTTTAAATTGGTATGATATAATTAGATAGGTATGGTATTTTTAGGCTGATTTTATATTTTTAGATATGTATGGTATTTTAAGGTAGATTTTATTTTTTTAGATTAGAATGATATTTTTAGGTAGACATTAAATTTTTAAAAAGGTATGATATTTTTAGGTAGATTTTATATTTTAGATAGGTATGAGATTTTTAGATAGATTCTATATTTTAGAAGGTATGATTTTTTTAGGTAGACTTTATATTTTAGATAGGTATGATATGTTTAGGTAGATATAATATTTTTAGGTAGATCTTATATTTTAAGATAGATTTTCATTTATAGGTAGAATTTATATTTATAGATGGGTATGGCCTTTTTGGTAGATTTTATATTTTTAGGTTATTATAATTTTTTTAGATAGATTTTCATTTATAGATAGACTTTATATTTTTAGATAGGTATGGTGTTTTTAGGTAGATTTTATATTTCTAGGTAAATTTTATATTTCTAGATAGGTATGATATTTTTAGGTAAATTTTATATTTTTAGATAGGTATGATATTTTTGGGTAAATTTTATATTATAGATAGGTATGATATCTTTAGGTAGATTTTATATTTTAAGATAGGTATGATATTTCTAGATAGACTTTATATTTTTAGATGAGTATGATATTTTTAGGTAGATTTCATATTTTTAGATATGTATGATATTTTTGGGTAGATTTTATATTATAAGATAAGTATGATATTTTTAGGTAGATTTTATATTTTAGATAGGTATGCGATTTTTAGATTGATTTTATATTTTAGAAGGTATGATTTTTTTAGGTAGACTTTATATTTTAGATAGGTATGATATGTTTAGGTAGATATGATATTTTTAGGTAGATCTTATATTTTAAGATAGATTTTCATTTATAGGTAGAATTTATATTTCTAGATGGGTATGGCCTTTTTAGGTAGATTTTATATTTTTAGGTTATTATAATTTTTTTAGATAGATTTTCATTTATAGATAGACTTTATATTTTTAGATAGGTATGGTGTTTTTAGGTAGATTTTATATTTCTAGATAGGTATGATATTTTTAGGTAGATTTTATATTTTTAGATAGGTATCCTATATTTAGGTAGATTTTATATTTATAGATAGGTATGATATTTATAGGTAGATTTTATATTTTTAGATAGGTATGATATTTTTAGGTAGATTTTATTTTTTAGATAGGCATGATATTTTTAGTTAGATAAATTTTTAGTAGGTATGGTATTTTTATGTAGATTTCATATTTTAGATAAGTATGATATTTTTAGGTAGACTTTATAATTTTAGATAGGTATGATATTTCTAGGTAGATTTTATATTTTTAGATAGGTATGATATTTTTAGGTAAATTTTATATTTTTAGATGAGTATGATATTTTTGGATAAATTTTATATTTTAGATAGGTATGATATCTTTAGGTAGATTTTATATTTTAAGGTAGGTATGATATTTCTAGATAGACTTTATATTTTTAGATGAGTATGATATTTTTAGGTAGATTTCATATTTTTAGATATGTATGATATTTTTAGGTAGATTTTATATTATAAGATAAGTATGATATTTTTAGGTAGATTTTATATTTTTAGATAAGTATGATATTTTTTGGTAGATTTTATATTTCTAGATAAGTATGATATTTTTAGCTAGATTTTATATTTTTAGTTAAGTATGATATTTTTAAGTAGATTTTATATTTTTAGATAGGTATGATACTTTTAGGTAGATTTTATATTTTAAAATAAGTTTGATATTTTTAGGTAGATTTCATATATTTAGATAAGAATGATATCTTTAGGTAGATTTTATATTTTTAGATTAGTTTGATATTTTTATTAGATTTTATATTTTAAGATAAGTATGATATTTTTAGGTAGATTTTATATTTTTAGATAAGTGTGATATTTTTAGGTAGATTTTATATTTTTAGATAAGTATGATATTTTTAGGTAGATTTTATATTTTTAAATAAGTATGATATTTTAGGTAGACTTTATATTTTTAGATCAGTATGGTATTTGTAAGTAGATTTTATATTTTTAGATAAGTATGATATTTTTCGGTAGATTTTATATTTAAAGATAAGTATGATATTTTTAGGTAGATTTTATATTTTAAGATAAGTATGATATTTTTAGGTAGATTTTATATTTTAAGATAAGTATGATATTTTAGGTAGACTTTATATTTTCAGATAAGTATGATATTTTTAGGTAGATTTTATATTTTTAGATAAGTTTGATATTTTTAGGTAGATTTTATATTATAAGATAAGTATGATATTTTTAAGTAGATTTTATATTTCTAGATAAGTATGATATTTTTAGGTAAATTTTATATTTCTAGATAAGTATGATAGTTTTAGCTAGATTTTATGTTTTTAGATAAGTATGATATTTTTAAGTAGATTTTATATTTTTAGATAGGTATGATATTTTTAGGTAGATTTTATATTTTAAGATAAGTATGATATTTTTAGGTAGATTTTATAAATTTAGATAAGTATGATATTCTTATGTTTATTTTATATTTTTAGATAAGTTTGATATTTCTAGTTAGCTTTTATATTTTAAGATAAGTATGATATTTTTAGGTAGATTTTATATTTTTAGATAAGTTTGATATTTTTAGGTAGATTTTATATTTTTCGATAAGTATGATATTTTTAGGTAGATTTTATATTTTTAAATAAGTGTGATATTTTTAGATAAATTTTATTTTTTTAGATAAGTATGATATTTTTTGGTAGATTTTATATTTTTAGATAAGTTTGATATTTTTAGTTAGATTTTATATTTTAAGATAAGTATGATATTTTTAGGTAGATTTTATATTTTCAGATGAGTATGATATTTTTAGGTAGATTTTATAGTTTTAGATAAGTATGATAATTTTAGGTAGACATTATATTTTAAGATAAGTATGATATCTTTAGGTAGATCTTATATTTTTAGATAAGTATGATATTTTAGGTAGACTTTATATTTTTAGATAAGTATGGTATTTTTAGGTAGATTTTATATTTTTAGATAAGTATGGTATTTTTAGGTAGATTTTATATTTTTAGATAAGTATGATATTTTTAGGTAGATTTTATATTTCAAGATAACTATGATACTTTAGGTAGACATTATATTTTTAGATAAGTATGATATTTTTAGGTAGATTTTATATTTTTAGATAAGCATGATATTTTTAGGTAGATTTTATATTTTAAGATAAGTATGATATTTTTAGGTAGATTTAATATTTTAAGATAAGTATGATATTTTTAGGTAGATTTTATATTTTAAGATAAGTATGATATTTTTAGGTAGATTTTATATTTTAGATAAGTATGATATTTTTAGATAGATTTTATATTTTTAAGACTTTTAAAGATTCAAACTGTTCCTATTTCTAAATTATATTATTTTTATTTTGTATTTTAATGTGAACAGAATTTCAATAAACAATTTATCTTCACTCTACAGATAATTGCAATTATAATTTTCCAAACAGTTTCATGAGATTGATATAAAAATTATTAGAAAGTTAATATATTTCTAACTAGGGTAAGCTCCGAGTTATTGGACAGTTTCACATTTTCGGACATGTAAGAAAATATTTAATAATCATTATTTAACTTTTATTTTAATCATTATATACTTTTTATTTTATGATCGAAGATGTGATACTGTCCAATAACTCATAAGTTACCCCATTCAAAAATATTAGAACTATTCAACAAACGATTTATTAACCTAGGGTAAGTTATGAATTATCAGTCGGTTTCACATCTTCGATCATGTAAAAAAAACGATATTATAATAATAATCATTTTATATCATTAGTATTTTAATTGGCAGCTATCATGAAAATTATTATAAAAATAAATTATTATTATTTTATAGTTTTTCTTATATGACCGAAGATGTGAAACTGACCGATAATTCGTAACTAACCCTAAATAGGAGATATAATTTAATTTTCTAATTTATATAATTAATTTTCTTCTCATAGCTTTAATGATTACCTACTTCATTCTTAAATAATTCACACCGAATTTGTATAATATTGCCTATAAGTTTAATCCAAATGATTTTTGAAATGTTTCCAGTGCCGCCATTTTTGTTTGCATTTTTTCATCCACTTCTTAGGTAATATATATAAAAAAGATAACTATAAATTGGATTAAATTTCTTTAGAATTCAATCTATTTTCTTTAAAATTATTTTTCAATGATAAGGATATTGAAGAAAAGTATAAAAAATCTACAACTTAGCAAGCCTTTAAATATTTTGGGGCAATAAGGTTGGTGTGTGAAATAAGGACATTCCAAATTATTATTTTTGTACAATGCAAATACTCATTGAAAAGATTCATGCGATATTTCTATATTATCAAAACTGTTATTAATATTTCAACGTAGAAGGTAATTTCAGGTTTCGAGATTTCGAACAGAAAATTTTCTATTTAATTCTCGTCTGAAACTAAATAATTTAGGATAAATTGTTCCCTCCTATCACTCTTACTGCAGTGTACGTCAAATAAGCAAACTAGCTAATGGTTGCAACATGAAACTAACTTCAACATAAATATTTTATTAACCTTCTTGCTGCAGAGTACCATTTAATACACAGACTCCATTGAGTAGTTATCAAAGAGTTCATTGTTAAACTTAATGTAACGTAATGTTCAACATATTTGGCACTATATTGTAATTAGATCTGTTGCCGAGTGGTTTGGCATGAATAGATTCTTATGTGTTTCTTAAAACTCAGTGATGTAATTTAATTGGTATGACCTCAATAGAATAATCTATTCATGACGTAGCCATGTAAGCCACTATAAAAGCACTGTACTCGAGTACCACTCTATCACTTCGCTCCTGTGTAACACTGCCACCACTAATAAAATCTAACATCCCTAAGAAAATCCCTTCATCAGAAAACATAATATTTTTTTGTTTAAATCAAGCAAACAAAATGGAGTTTCCGTTGTTAGTTCTTACTATAAGCAGTTTATTCCTGTTTCAAACCGGAGGTGAGTGAATTTGTGTATATTTTCTTTTTCTTTATTTTATTTTAGTATCTGAAAACATTGTAATTGTTGTATTTTAGGGGTAATTACCTGTAAGGTTAATAGCCAAGATTAAGTAGGTTGGACGATCATATTGTCACTACTGGAATTGCTTTATATTCATATTTCACTATTCCAGACTTGTCGCAAAATTTTATTTTGTAAGACAATAGCTATACGATAATTAGAAGGTTCATTAAAAGTTAAACTTCCACAAAAATTTTAATCTTTCTTCAACAATCAATATTTAAGAGATTTACAATAACTCAGGAGAACACTACTCGGTGAAAGGTACAATATAGGAATGCTATATTTTATTGACGGCAATGGAGCACACTGTCGTCCCTAAAGTTTAACAAGAGTTACCCTAAATTTGTAACATGTAAATAAATGGGTAACTTATTTTCTACATACATAACATCTTCCCCCTTAACAAAAATCTAAACTACATAGGAAATCGTTTAGGAGGAACTCCTCTATTTGATCTGTAAGGCAAATAGTTTTCTCTCTCACAATTAGGTTCATTTTCTTTACCAGCATCACTACACGAGGGTTCACTCTTTTTGTCAAAGTCGAAAGAGGTTACGGGATACAGACCTTCATAAAATAGCTTCAATTGATCCACATGTCGTTTATAATGCTTACCATTACTCTCTATAATGTAGAGCAAGTCACTTAGTTTTTTAAAAACTACACCGGAGAACCATTTAACTTTACCGAAATAATTTCTCATAAGAACATGATCCCCCTCTTTAAATAGTGATACTGGTTTACAAAGTTTATCCCTATTAACAATTTGCTTATCATTCAACATTTTAGAAATATTAGGTTTCAGCAAATCTAAAGGCGTACGAATCTGTCTATTGTACAAGAGATAAGAAGGTGAATACCCAGTAACAGAGTGAGGAGTTGAGCGATATGTCATCAGGAATTTTAGAAGTGAATTATCTAACTCACTATTTTCAACATTGGAAATCTTTACATAATTTTTGAAAGTCTGCACAAATCGCTCAGCTTCCCCATTACTTTCTGGATGATATGGAGCACATTTGATATGAGTAATATCACAAGAATACATGAAATCAGAGAATTCCTTAGATATAAACTGGGGGCCATTATCGCTTACAATTTGTAAAGGATAACCATAACGGGCAAATAAAGATTTCAGCGCTTTAATTGAATCAAATGAAGTAGTAGAACTCATCTTCACTATCTCAGGCCATTTACTGTAAGAGTCTACAATTAACATGAAATTATGACCTCTGAAAGGACCTGCAAAATCTATATGTAGGCGCTGCCATGGACCTTGGGGATACTCCCAGGAATGGGAAACATGCTTAGAGGGATTATTTCTATGAGTTTGACAAGCAATACACGATTTTATCATAGTTTCAATATGGTCATCTATATGCGGCCACCAAACATATGATCTTGCTAGTCCCTTAGTTTTAGTAATTCCC
The DNA here is from genome assembly GCA_947561585.1 of Caprella mutica. Lineage (NCBI taxonomy): Eukaryota > Metazoa > Arthropoda > Malacostraca > Amphipoda > Caprellidae > Caprella > Caprella mutica. The sequence continues at coordinate 137,542 of CANNZV010000546.1, forward strand.
ATGTGATCCCCATGCAACAAATTCAAAATTTTACTTTGCAAACTATGTGGTATCACCACTCTATTAATCATTAAGACTACTCCTTGATCAGAATTTAATTGATCTTTTACTTTACGGTATGAAGCATAGGCAGGATCATCTGGGAAATTACTACCATTTACAATACAGTCATGTACAACAGATAATATTTTATCATTCCTAGTAGCTTTAACAACATCTAAGGAAGTCACAGGACCAGGTACTTGTGATATTAGCAAAGTTGACTGAATTGTTTCCTCAGGTTTTGAAATGTCATGTGACAAAGGTAATCTAGACAATGCGTCTACGTTACCATGATCTTTAGAAGCTCTAAATTCTATCTTATAATTATAAGCATTGAGGATGATAGCCCATCTCAGTAACCTTGCTGCAACCAACGAAGGTAATTTAGATTTTTCACCAAATATGGCTAAAAGAGGTTTATGGTCTGTAACTAAATTAAATGTTGATTTGCCATACAAATAATAGTGAAAATGTTTCACTCCAAATATAATAGCCAGGCCTTCCTTATCTATTTGAGAGTAATTTCTCTCAGCCTTTTGTAATTTTCTTGACGCATATGCAATAGGTTTCTCTTCACCATTTGGCAAGACATGTGCCAAAATAGCGCCTACACCCACTGAAGATGCGTCACAAACCAATGTCAAAGGAAGCTCTGGTTTATAATGAGTCAAAAATCTAGAAGAGGTCAATTCAGTTTTTAACTCATTAAATGCATTGTTACATTGTTTAGACCAAAAAAACTTAACGTCATTTTTAGTTAACTCATAAAGTGGAGCAGCAATAGTAGCTAAATTTGGTACAAATCTAGCATAAAACGTAACAAGTCCCATGAAACTTTTAACTTCGGTTGCAGAAGTGGGTGTTTTAGCCTCTTTTATAGCTTTAATTTTATCATCAGTTTTATGTACCCCTTCCGCATCAATTTTAAATCCTAAGTAAGATACACTAGATACACCAAATAAACATTTAGAAGGTTTAACATGCATATTGTTCTTACTCAAAAGTTCAAGCACATTTTTAACACGATTATTATGAGTTTTAACATCAGGTGCTGCAATTAGGATGTCATCTACAAAACATAACACACCTTCCAATTTAGCCAAAATGCTATCAACAGTACGCTGCCAGAGTGCTGGACTACTAGCAACTCCATATGGCAGCCTATTTACTTTAAATAATCCCTTAGTAGTATTAACTGTGCAAAGTTCCCTACTAGCCTCATCAAGTTCTAACTGATTAAAAGCATGGCACAAATCAATTTTAGAAAACAATTTATTACCACCTAGAGTGGTGAAAATCTCTTCATTAGTAGGCAAAGGGTGGTGAGCCACCTCTAACTGAGGATTTAATGTTACCTTGTAATCACCACACAAACGAACTCCACCTCCTTCTTTCATAATGGGAACTATAGGAGTAGCCCATTTGGATTCTGTCACTGGTGTCCAGAAACCAATTTGTACCATTTTATTTATTTCTGCTTCTACAAGCGGTTTAACAGCTAAGGGTAAAGTACGAGCAGGTAAAAATTTAGGATTAGCACCTTCCTTCAGCACCAAATGTGCAGTTCTATTTAAAACTTTATGCCTAGGATTTTCGCCAAAAACATGTTTATAGTTATCCATAATGTTTTCAAGATCTACATTTTGTGCTGAAGAAACAGCATTACATTCACTTAATTCATTACTACCAACTAGAAGTTGGTGCCAATTAACATGTTTTAATTGTGAAATCCAAGTTCTTCCTAGTAATGCTTTTTCTTCGTCCATAGTAACAAAAGCTTTATCCCTAAATTGATCCGAATTTTTAACAACATTTAATTCACATTCCCCCGCAGTTTTAATTTTTGTGCCATGGTAATCAGCTAGAGTTGCAGAAGCTTTGCACAGTTTTACATCATTTAGTTTCTTATAAACACTTAATGGAATTAGTGTAGCATCGCTACCAGTGTCAACTAAAAATTTAACTTTTACACCATTAATCAACAAATCAAGGTAATACTTATAATCAGTTACAGATGTGGAATTTAATTTATAAGAATATGATCTAACTTGTAAGAAACACAAAGGGTCGTTACTAATTTCTTCAGCAAAAACCTGTTTAACGTCAGCTTCAATTTTATTTTGTGGCTGAACTTTCTTAGTAACTTTAGATTTACAATGTTTAGAAAAATGGCCTGTTATATCACATTTATGACATTTAACTTTTAAAGCTGGGCAGGTTTTATCATTAGCTAAATGTTGATTACTTCCACATCTGTAGCAGGACCTATTTTTATTTTTATTTTTAGAGTATATGGCAGTATTTTTAACCTGTTTACTGAAATTTACTTCCTGTTTAACTCTAACTTCAGGCGAAACAGATGATCCAGCTTCTAAAAACTGATTCATCCACTTGCCACCTTCAGCAGCGTATTTAGCTATATCTAAAGCTTTATCTAGTGTTAGATCTTTTTCTAATAAGAGTTTCTCTCTAAGTTTACAAGAAGAGTTTAAAATTATTTGATCTAAATGAGCCATATCTCTATTATATTCATCAAAACTACAATGTTTAGACAAAACATTAAGTCTAGCATTAAAATCATGTATGGACTCATTTGGCAAAATTTTAGCCTGTCTGAACTCAAAACGCTCACACAATACATTAGGAAGTTTAACATATTTAGTTTTAACTGAATTCAATAAATCTTCCACTTTATCAAGATCACTGAAATTAGGTAGATTCCTTAAATAATCTTCAGTTTGGCGTCCTATAAAAGTATAAAATATGTCTAATTTATCCTGCTCAGCAGTTATTTTAGCCATCCTAATATACCTGTCATAGTTTCTTTGCCAAAACTCCCACTCCTCTACCATATTTAAGGCAGAGGTGTTTAATGGAGTTAAAGGTGGCAAGCCAAATTTATAAGCCATATTTATCAAGTTAGAAAAACTGTAAATACTAGCAGAACAAAGAGCTATCAGTGGACGGAAATTTAAAGTAGATAGTTTAAGCAATTATACTCATCTACCATACCAAACAGCATACTATTATGTGCATCTGGAGAAAGGGTAGATTCATGGCTTAGACCTGAGCATCATCCATATCACCTAGCAGTCCAGTTCCACTTCTTAGTCTGGATTAGTCTGCCACAAAGTAGTTAGAATTCATAGATCATCCAGCCCCGGTCCACACGATGGGTAGGTTAGGTACTTCAACTCCAATCAGCCTTGTCAGCCATGTTGTATTTTAGGGGTAATTACCTGTAAGGTTAATAGCCAAGATTAAGTAGGTTGGACGATCATATTGTCACTACTGGAATTGCTTTATATTCATATTTCACTATTCCAGACTTGTCGCCATGTTGTATTTTAGGGGTAATTACCTGTAAGGTTAATAGCCAAGATTAAGTAGGTTGGACGATCATATTGTCACTACTGGAATTGCTTTATATTCATATTTCACTATTCCAGACTTGTCGCAAAATTTTATTTTGTAAGACAATAGCTATACGATAATTAGAAGGTTCATTAAAAGTTAAACTTCCACAAAAATTTTAATCTTTCTTCAACAATCAATATTTAAGAGATTTACAATAACTCAGGAGAACACTACTCGGTGAAAGGTACAATATAGGAATGCTATATTTTATTGACGGCAATGGAGCACACTGTCGTCCCTAAAGTTTAACAAGAGTTACCCTAAATTTGTAACATGTAAATAAATGGGTAACTTATTTTCTACATACATAACAGTAATGATACTGAATTATTTATAATTCTAGTAAACATTTGAATCCTGAACGCGTAAATGTTACCATCTCACCGATTGGATGAATGAAACAAGTTGCAGATTCATGAAGGGAATATACGTTAGTAATAATTGTATTTCTTGTCAACAGTTGATGGATTTAACATCCCTGAGCTTTTCTCTCCTATCAACAGCACAGTCTATATCCCTTGTTATGTTGACACCGGAAATGACCATGTGAGTATTCAATCCACCTTTCGAAGTAGAGTGTTTTAGTTAGCAATGAGTACATAAATAATAACATATTAAAGGCTCCTTCCAAGACATTTTTTCTAAGCAATGAGGCTTATGTTTCTTATCATTTTGCTGCAAACCTCATGAAATTTGATAGCTTGTTTTTAATGCTATATGCTTTAAAAAAAATCACAGCTTTAAAATACCTTTTATGATTGGGGTCCCCTAAAGGTGGGGGGTATTTTATTTCATACTTTCCTTACATTTATTTATGTTATTCGTAATATTCATAACATTTCAATTATTTCCAATATTTAAGTTTTTTCTACCACATGGTAACTTGGTTATTAATTACTGCCAAGCGGCCATTTAATTCCATGGGTTAAGATTCTCACTTTGGGATAAAACTCAATTTGTTTAATTTACTGTTTACGTTACTTGTCAATAATAATCATTCATTCCTTCACTTCATTAAATAACATCAAATCAAATATCGTACCAAAACAACTATGTTAATAAAAACACACATATAGTTTAAATTAGGTGTACACTAATTAAATTATTTATCAGATAAAAGGTTCCATAAATAATAAATCTTACATTAACATCGTAATAATAATTCAATTAATCAATGAGCTACCTATGGAGGAGGTTGACTTACAACATTGATCAAGCTTTGGATTTTGAGGGCTTTACCTTTGTTAATATGTTCAAATAAAAATAACTTTGATTATTTTGTGCATTCCACTGAATTGAGGAAGGGGAGCGACGAGGTACTCGCACACTCATAGTATTCGGAACATGCCGAGAACTGAGACATTCACCACTTGTTAATGTAATAACAATTTATTTTCTCACCTAGGAACAAGTGACTCCAGCTACCTGGACTCAGGTAGCATATGATGGTTTTGTGCAGACTCTTATTGCCCCAGGCATAGAGTCACCAAGCAATGTTGATTTACAAACAAGTAAAATCAATAACATGGATTCGCTAATAGTCAGAAACATGGTAAACTCCCTATCTGGCACCTACACCTGTCACACCGATAGAGGAAGCGCTAGTACTTTGGTGCATGTTTTGGATGGTGGTGAGTGTCTTTAGATTTGTATTAAATATTTACATTATATATTTGTACAGAATGTACCTATTCTACAGTTTAGGATCTAAAAAAACTACGCGTTTGAAAATCACCATAGCTATATTTACATATGAGATAAAAATTCAAACAAAGATAATTCGAATGAACATGGAGTCAAATTTTGTTAACTATTTTGTTTAATTAGTTTTTTCCAGAGTATCCGCCATCAGCAGTAATACACTTCTCAATACGAGACGCAAAATTACCAATGCCCTTACCGAGCATTTCATTGTTTATATACCTTTTTAAAGTTACATTTCTTTGATTTTATAAAGCCTTAAACAACAGTGAAATGCTTGGCAAAGTCATTTGAGAACATTTCTTCTCGAATTAAGTAGTGTATTACTGGTGACGGTGGACACTTTGGAAAATAACTGGTTATACAAGATAGTTACTAAAATTTGACTTCTTTTCTTCCTAATGATTTTTGTTTATATTTCCCATCTCGTATGTTAAAATTGTTACGGTGATTTTAAAATGTAGATTATTTAGCGCCCACCCTGTACGATCTTATTACACGCTAGATGACAATATGAGATACAGGACTTTTCTGGTGTAACGTCGCAGTACTCAGACACTCTCAGTACTCGGAAAGTGGAGCACAGGTCATGACAGGACAACCAGAAATTTTTGAGGGTCAGATTGGTTCGAAAGCCATGTCACTTTCCGAGTACTGTTAGTATAGTCCTCTTGAATGGTTTAGAAATAGGATATTCTTGTATCTTTGTCGAAATAATTTTTAGTCTGAAGCATTTTTGATATTTTGAACAATACAATTTGTAACAGCTCTGTACAACAATCCTTTTGAACTCACACTTGTGAATGTGTTTCACTGGGGTAAGTTCCGAGTTATCGACCAGATCCACATTATGGATCATATAAGAAAAGGATATAAAATAATTATTATTTAACTTTTATTTTTTAATTGCTATTTATGATAACTGCATGAATAATGGATACCAATTAAAATAACGAGTTAAAATATATACCATTTTATTATATGATCGATAATGTGGAACTGGTCCATAACTCGGAACTTACCCCAGTTCCTTTTGTTACACTAATAAAGAGTTAACTCTTACTCTTTATTAGTGCAACAAAAGGAACTGGGGTAAGTTCCTAGCTATTGACCAGTTCCATATTTTCGATCAGGTGAGAACATTATAAATAATTTAACTGGTTATTGTAATTGGTATAAATGATACTTTCAGGTATCTTAAATAGCAAATAAAAAAATAAAAAACTCTATTATTTTCTTTATTGATATTACCTTTTATTCTTATTTAATTGTCCTTTTTAAATTGATGGATAATTCAAACTCTAACTTAATATCTTGGATAAAGGCAACTATTTGTTAAATCTATAGAAGGTGTTTATAGGACGAAAAGAAAAGAATCGATAGAATCCTAATTAACTTTATTACTCTCCTACCATTCAGAATCACCTCCAATTAAGGCAGAGAAACCTTGTTCGGAAAATTTCGAGTTGGTCCATGGTAGGTGTCTCTACTACAGCAATGAAAAGAAGAATTGGGATGAGGCACATAGAGATTGTTATCGTAGAACCAGCAGCCTCATCACCTTTAAAGATGAAAAGGATTTGCTGTCCTTCTTGCTCAATCTTCAAAAGTCAGGTTAGAATAATGTAAATAGAAATCTCCCAGTCGGAAATTATTATCGCTGCTTATCGGCTTACAATTGGTGATTGCAGTCGAAAATACAATCGTAGTTCGAAACACGTATATTCTTCGTCGGACATTCCAAACAAAGGAGAGTGAAATTGCCCAAAGTAGATACTGTTATTATTAACCCATTAACAATATGAAATTTTGTTAATGAAATTAACAAAATTATTGAAATTAACAAAATTATTGAAATTAGCAAAATTATTGAGAAAACACATTGAAATTAATAATGTCTAATTTTCTACATCTTCTCTTCAGGACCTACACATTACCAGTTTCCGTTGTGGACTGGACATGCATATTTTGAAGAAAATAACAGCAACTTCGGTGCACTGAGTAATGACGCTCAGGTAAATGAAAATATTCTATTATTCAAAACAGCAAGTAGCGTTAAAACGATAAACATGGTAAAATCTGAAAGTTAAGACAATCCCTAACAAATTACAACAGTTTATACCTCCTTCTCTCATTTGAGTGAAGTCATCTCACTGAGTGCAAGAATACATTTTCTTTTTAGCTTCATTGAGCAGTAAATACTATGAACAATAATTTAATTGAAAGTAAATATATTTCTATAAGTACTTTTCAACATTAATATCAGACACCACCCTCTATCAACACATTTCTTATTCTGATGTTTCGCTTGCAGGTTTCACCAATGTTGTACAGGGCCTCCAGTTATACGAAACTATCCTCCTGCGGTAGACTGAATACAGTCACGCAAGGTGGCATTGTTCCCCTATCTGCTGCTGTGTGTGATTCACACAAGTACAACTTCCTTTGCGAACAGCCAACTCTCTGATTAGTCACTTTATTTGGGGAATAGTCTCAGAGAAATGAATGCAATGTAATTAACTCTCATCACTTTATTTGGGGAATAGTCTCAGAGAAATGAATGCAATGTAATTAACTCTCATCACTTTATTTGGGGAATAGTCTTTGAGAAATGAATGCAATGTAATTAACTCTCATTACTTTATTTGGGGAATAGTCTCAGAGAAATGAATGCAATGTAATTAACTCTCATCACTTTATTTGGGGAATAGTCTCAGAGAAATGAATGCAATGTAATTAACTCTCATCACTTTATTTGGGGAATAGTCTTTGAGAAATGAATGCAATGTAATTAACTCTCATCACTTTATTTGGGGAATAGTCTCAGAGAAGTGAATGCAATGTAATTAACTCTTAATTAATTATTAATTAAGTCTTAGAGCAACTAAATATTGGTTGTTGTTTAACTTGTTTTAATCCTTCACTGAAAATTTTATTTACAATTACACATTGGTTATCATTTTGCTAAAATTATTCTATCAAATTATAATTCAAAATTATTATATTCAATTATAATTGAAAATTATTATATTCAATTATAATTGAAAATTATTATTTTAAATTATAATTGAAAATTATTATTTTTAATTATAATTCAAAATTACTATATTCAATTATAATTCAAAATTATTATATCTAATCATTTAATTTTTTGAGAATTAAAATTTTATCTCTACTGTTTTTTTTTTCTTTCCTTTAAATTTTTAATACCCTAGGCTATTTTCAGTTAAGTAGTTGTCAGTGACTATGCTTATGGATGCAGAAAAGCTACTCTGTGAGTGCATGCAGTCACTTACCAAGGAATGTTCGTAGATGAACATTCCTAACCCTATACCCTAGGCTATTTTCAGTTAAGTTGTTTTTCACCGTAACTTACGCATGTAGGACAGATTAAGAATAATTTTACAGTAAATAACTAATATTATACTTACTTACGATGAAATGATTTTTAAACTATTCTTCCTGTAAACGATACGGCGAAAGCAGCTCAACCCTTCATCTGCTGAAATTCATTTTTTAATTAGGCATCTTATTGCAGTCGCAATAGAACATTGTTAACCATTAAAAAACTTTAGCACGTTCGTGGCCCTGAACGGAAGTTTCCGTCATGTACAATACTTAGCATATCGATGATAAATATTATCAATACTTATAATAGATATAGACTTTGGGGTAAACCTGAGAATGGAATGAATATCAGATATCATATTTTATGAAAGGTGTTCATGAAATGTTATCAAAATTTAAAGATATTTTTAGCTTTCAAGCTATTCCTATTCATCGTCAAGAACAGGGAGTCAAAAACTGGACCTAGCATTTAATTTCAACCAACTGCCATTTGTTGGATACCTACTTCCAATACAGGCTCACCATCCCTTGTATTTAATGATCTGAACATTGTTCCCTCACTTAAAGTATCTAATATCCTCGTTAAGAAAACACTAGGTACTATATTTCTAAATAAAATAATAACAAATATTCTAAGTACAAAAGGGATCTAATTTAATAAAACAAAGACATAATCACATATACAATAGGGTGGGCCAAAAAATAACGTTTTGGATATTACTTATGGAATAGTGAAATAAAGTTGTTATGACAAGTAAAAGTACGTGTACTGAAATTTGAGTGAATTCTGACATGATTAACAGTTGCCCCCGAGCGATTCAAATGGTGATTTTTACTACATTTTGGCAAAAAACTCATAAACTCTTATGTATTATCATTAAGAATAGGAACATAGCTAGACAAGAACTTATTTTGGTGTCTGTGCCAAAAAATCAGACAGGTACGACAATGTTTACAGTTGCCCCCACTCCTTCAAATTGTTCGAATTTAGCCACCGCTGGAGACTGTAGTCAGTCTAGTGCTCCACACTTAGGGAGGTCTGGTGCTCAATGAAGAACACAATAAGGAAACTTATATGCAAGAACAAGAAATAGAGCAAGAACATTAATTATTGATTAATAAACCAACATTTCAATATTTGGGACACTTGGTAACTCAAAAAAGTTGACAAAGCGAATTGCATGGGTTATTATCCAATAATTGCTGAAATCCGAGTAAATTCGAAATTTTTGCATTACGAAAATATTGATAAATGCTTTTATAAAATGAAATCAATACAATTCACAAAGTCATTTTGAGAATTAAATTACTTCTATCTTATCACAATAACAGCATGATTGCTCTAGAAGCCAAATTTTAAGAGAAATATTGTAATACTAATATATTTTACAATAAAAGGGCTCGGGGCAACTGAAAAGTATTTAATATTAATCTGCAATTTTGCAAGTTGTGTTTTTTCATAAAGTGTCTACTAATTTTACCTATTCCGCAGAAAAAAAAAACGAAATCGAATATTTCAAAATTATTGGGAAAATATCTTTTTGTACGAAACTTCAAATGTTTTGGGGCAACTCAAAAATATAGAAAAATAGCCTGGAAATTGGCATGCAATGTTCTTTCAATACGTATCAACTTATTATAACAATTCCATATGAAGATTCTGAAGTTTGTCCGAAACCCCTATTTATCAAATATTATTATGTTTATATAATAAAATTAAAATGAATCTGTAAATTTGCTGGCAGGTCAATTATTTGCAGTATATGGCGTGATAAAATCTGGACCAATATTTTGGGGTATTGTTCCATTGCCAGTGAATTCCCATTAATTTCCCCCTTGAGATTTTGCAGCTAGTAACAGTTGAAGTCAGCAGGTGATGCATGATACAACAGCGGTCATTGGCATGTGAAATTCTGCTGTTAATGTCTTCGATCTGAACTAGGATAGAGATGAAAATAGCGTGCGAATGCCATTTAACTAAAGTTAAGTTAAACAGTTGAGAACGGGGTGGAAGCTCATACTCTGGTAAGGTTTTCTCACTTTAATATAAAATTGAAAGAAATTTATTTCTTGAAAACAAACTATTGTGAACATATAATTATTAAATAAATAGGCTGTTGTTTACGTAGGTAGGTAATAGAGAGGTGGGTACCTCAATAGTTATTTATTAACTATAATTAGGTAGGTACCTACGTACTCTCTTTGAATTTTCCCAGAATGAGCAAATTTGAACTTGAAGGTGAAAATAGCACTCAATCACATGGTAATAATACTATGGAAGACTTAGTTTCTGATCCTGAAGATTTGGAAATGTCAGAAAGAGAAAATGACTCATTTGAAATGGAGTTTGGTGGGTTTGTTAATAAAGAGACCCTGTGAATTATCCCCAATTTCTACAAATAAAAAACCTAGGAATTATGATGAGTCATCCAAATCCCCAGACTTGGATAAATCTATGCTTAATGCCCTCTATCACCATGAAATGATCCAAGAAACCCAACAAAGTGAAATAGAATTGAGTAGAATCATCAAAACAAAGAGGGTACTTCCTATTAATGATCCAAGTTACCTTAACATTACCCTAAATATGGCTAGAAATAATCAATATTTCAAACAGGTTATTATAATTGAACCAATTTCAAATGAAAACCACAAAATAAATATTGATAAATTCTTCTCTAATGATCTTTTCCTAGCTAGGGAGGTAAATAAGTCTGTTCATGGCAAATGCTCTATTGAGAAAACAAGCAAAAATTTCAATAGAAAACTTTTAATTATTCACTTACGAAAAGTAAATGAAGATCTCATGAATGAAATTAAATCTTTCGATAAGTTAGGAAACTGGAAGATTAAATGTAGGGCCCCTGTTTCTGAACAATATACTAGAGGTGTTATCGGCCCTATAGGTATTGATACTCCTGTTGACGAAGTAAAAAATGAACTCAAAGTAGACTTCCCTGAAATAGTTTCCGTAGAAAGAATATTCAAAGGTGTAAATAAACTTCCAACAATTAATCTTAAAATAGTATTTAACTCTCAGCAACTCCCATCTCAAGTTAGTATTTATCATCAAATATTCAAAGTAAGACCATTTATTGCTAAACCATGGCAATGCTATATGTGTTGCATGTGCTGGTTCACATAATACGAGAGATTGTCCTACAAAGTCTAGCGAACCACAAAATACCATAATAAAATGTGCCAATTGTAACGGATGACATACGGCTAACTATGGGAGATGCCCGAATATCATGAAAGCAAAACAAATTGAGAAGGTTAGAGCAACTCATAAAATTTCATACAGAGATGCAGTAGTGTCAGTTGCAGATAATAATAATAAAAGAAACTCTGAATACTTCACTCCTGAAAAACCTGGCTTATCTTTATCAGATAGTGTAGATAGTACTACTAAACATATGGTCTCTAAGGGTTGCCAGACTGATCCAACTGTAACTGATACTGATAGAGATAATAGTAAATTGTCATCAGAATTGAACATTCAGATAGCAACTCTTGTAGTTAAATTAAAGAATACTGATGACTCCACAGCTGTAGAAAGTATAGTTAGTCAAGTGATGGGATTGGCAGAATCCCCAGTCTTGGATGGGGACTGTCAAGTTATTGAAACTGCCTCTACTATAGTAAACTCTAACACTACCAAAGTAAACTCTAACACTACCAAATCATCTAAAAGTTCTCCTACTCAGACAAAGCAGAATATTCATTCAAATGTTAATTCAAACCAAAGCCATCAAGAAAAAGAAAAGAAAAGTACAAAAAAAGAGAAAATTAAAGCCCAAGCAGAATCTAATAGGAAAAATTCTATTGCTAATGATGAGCCTGGGGGCTCTGTCAATCCTATGGGGTTTTTGAGTTCAACTCAGGTACATAATTGTCGCTGTGAGGGAAATCCTATATAATGTCTGATAATTTTGATATATTAACATGGAACTGTCACAGCCTGTACACAAAGTTGATGCATTTTAAAGTAACTTTATATTCTAGGAAACCACACATAGCTTGCCTATGTTAAACGTGGCTTAAAGAAAGCAGACTTCCTAATTTTATTGGATATAAATCCTTTTTTGTTTGTAGCAAAAAAAATGGCCGGAGGAGGCATTTGTATATTGGTACGCAGTGACTTATGCGTAAGTGAACTCAATTTGACACCTTTTGTAAATATTAATTTGGAAGTGCAGGCTGTGACAGTTTACTCAAAGCATGATAAAATAGATATAATGAATTTGTATAATCCTAATCTGAATAATTCTTGCGTGGAATTTGAACATTATTTTGGGCAGTTGGGGGAGAGGAAGATTATTGTTGGAGATTTCAATGCTCACAGTCAATTGTGGGATACAGTCAGCATAGATATTGTCACAGGAGAAAATCTTACTCAAATTTTGTTTAATAATGCTGACTTGTGTCTACTAACACCTGTTAATTACCCTACATATTATCATACAGCATCTCGCAAATTCTCAACTCTTGATTTATGTTTCCTCAGTAGTTCCCTTCTCACCTCATCTGATATAAGGCTAATGGAGGACATGGGTAGTGATCATTGCCCAATTATGATAAATATCAATTTGAAGCCATGTACTATTTCATTTAAGAAAAGAAAAAGGTGGATATTTGATAATGCTGAGTCTTGGAGAAGTTGGTCTGGAAATTTGCCTGAGGTGTTGTTAGAATGTAATTTGCCTTTAAATCAATTTTATGAGAAATTCCTGACAAATATAATTAACACAAGTAATGATATATTTAAAACAACTAAAGAGGAATTAAAACCTCAATTTTCAAAATCATGGTGGAATAAAGATTGTGAACTTGCTGTAAAGTCTAGAAGACACAAAAAAAATGTTTTTTCACAAACACCCAACTGTCAATAATCTAATTGAACTAAGGAAAGCTGAAGCTTATGTAAAACGAATCACAAAAAAATCAAAGAAAGAGTCTTTTGTAAATTTTTCAAGTAAACTAACAAAAGAATCTCCTGATAGTATGATATGAAGATATATTGGCAAGTTATCAAATCGCATAAATGTTACTCACAGCCGCTTTATTCAAATAATACAATGATCACTGACCCTGTACTTAAATCAAATATAATTGCCAAACATTACCATTCCATTTTCAAATCAGAAGGACATAACTATGCTACTAATAACTTTCTCCTACAGGTATCATTAGCAATGAATGATGAAACTGAAATGGATTATAATTGTAGTTTTACCATGAATGAATTAAATGACTCTGTCTCTACATTGAAGGATACTACTCCTGGGCATGATAATCTCCACAACCAAATGATAAAGCACCTGCCAACTGATTATAAAAAATGGATCTTAGATATGGCAAACATGAGTTTTAGTACTTCAATTGTTTTCAGTCATTGGAAAATGGCTATAATTCTTCCTATAATTAAACTTCAAAAACCTCCATCTGATCCTCTGTCTTACAGACCAATTTCTCTTTTGTCATGTTTTGGTAAACTTTTAGAACGTCTAGTATGCAATAGGCTGAATTTTGTTCTGGAGCAAGGAAGTCTGTTAAGCACTACGCAGGGTGGTTTCAGAAAGAGATTAAGTACTTTAGATCAGGTAGCCAGACTTGAAAATACCATAAAGGAAGCAATCTATGATAGAGAAATATGTATAGCTGTTTTCTTCGATTTAAGCCATGCCTATGATAGTATATGGCATTTAGGACTGCTATCTGAATTGGCAAGATTGGGAATCAGGGGTAAGATCTTATGTTGGATCAAGGAATATTTGTCTAATAGAAAATCTAAAGTTTACTTTGAGGGAGAATATTCAGACGAATTTGAAATGACCTCTGGTGTCCCACAAGGATCAATTCTAGCTCCTACTCTTTTTAATGTAATGATGGCTAGCATTCCACATTCACAGGATGTTAAAATGGCAGAATATGCAGATGACATTGCCATTTTCATGAATGGTTCTGATATGGAAAACTTAAAAAGCAAGATTCAATGTCAAATAAATTATCAGATTGGTTTGATAAATGGGGATTCAAACTGAATCCAACCAAAACAAAAGCCATGATATTTACTCTTAAAACTGTTGTTGCACCTACTTTAGAAGTTAAAAATAGCATTATTGAATTTGTCTCCCAATATAAATACCTAGGCATAATATTTGATGGACCAAGATTAACATGGTCTCATCATCTTAAGCATATTACTACCAAATCAGTGTCTAAGTTAATATTTTAAAGTGCATCTCAAATCACCAATGGGGAGCAGATAGAGAGGTGCTCCTCAGACTCTATAAGTCATTAATTCGGAGCATTTTTGACTATGGTTCAGTCTTCTACATGACAGCATCTAGAACCAATTTAGAGAAATTAGATAGAATCCAAAACAATTGCTTGAGACTTGCTGTAAGTGCTAGAAAGACCTCTCCAATAACTTCACTAGAAATTGAAAGCAACACTCTTCCATTACATTTTCATAGAAATAGAATTCTTTCAAACTATTACTTCAGAATAACTGAATTACCTTTAAATCTCCCTCTAACTAATGAACTTTTTAACCCTGATAGCAGATCATATGAAAAAGCATGGTCATCTACCATCAGGACACCACCCATGGTAGTGAGGAGCATGCGTCTTCTGCTACAATTTCAATTTCCTGTTCCACAGCCAAATTTCACTGAATTAATATCCCCTGTTCCTCCTTGGATAAACCTGGACTTTTTCATAAAACCATATCTAGAGTCTCTCATATCAAAGAGCAATATGTCCTCACATCACATTCAGTCTCTGTTTAAAGATTTGCAGTTCAACAAATATAGGGACTTTATTGAAATATACACAGATGGATCTGTAATTTGGGAAGATGAAACATCCACCTCTGCTGCATTGACAGTCAATAATTCTGAACGTTATTCATATGAGGGTTGGAAACTAAACCCTATAATCTCCATCTTGGGAGCAGAGTTATTTGCAATTTTTAGAGCGCTAAAATATCTTTTGTTGAATGTAAATTATACAGAAAAAGGGGTGGTGATATTTTCAGATTCCCAATCAGGCCTTCTCCTCATTATGAATAGAGTCCCAAATACTCGTATTAGCCTAGTTAATAATGTACAGAATATTTTGTTGGAATTAAACTATAAATACCGTGTAATAATTCAGTTTGTTCCTGGTCACTCAGGAATTATTGGTAATGAGCTGGCTGATGAATCTGCAAAGGCAGCACATAGACTGACATTTATCACGGAGTCTCCTGTGTGTAAAAAAGAAAAGAGTAGACTTATGGTTAGAAGGTTACAGGATGCTTGGCAGGAATGGTGGTGGTATGAATTCTACCAATAAAGGTAAACATATAAAAAAGATAAAAATGACATTTCCTTTTGGCCATGGTCCTCGCATCCAGTAAGATCTGTGGAAACTGCTTTAGCCAAATTCAGAATAGGTCACATTGGCTTGAATAGCCATCTTAGTAGATTTGTGTTGAGGGATAGTAGTTTGTGCAGTTGTGGTATTGTGGAAACAATAGAACATTTCTTTCTCCAATGTCCTAATTATGCATATGAAAGATCTGATCTCTACTCCCAAATGAGTGACTTGAATGTGTCCATGACACTTAAAAATTTGCTTGGAGGAGGAAACTTTGACCTCACAAAACAGAAAAACATATTGTCAATAGTTGCTCAATTTCTAATAAGATCACATAGGCTGAAAGATTTTTAAAATAACATTCATTCTAAAAACCCTAATAAACAAATGGATAGTGAATAGAATAACAAACTAATCACTGAACTTAGAAGAATCATTTAAACAGAGATAACTGTCAAACAATTAATGCTCTCTTTGTTCAAATAAAATGTTGTAAATTTGAAAAGAGTGGTATTCCACAATAATTTTACTAAACAAAAAAAAAGTGTAAAGGCCCATTTGTATCGTTTTGTCCCACCAGAGTAGAGGTAGAAGCATGAAGTGGTGGTTCAATATATAATTTAAATAAATAAATATTAAAGTTCCCTAATATAAATGAAGTACCAGTCTCAATCACTCTTGTGGCGCCTCGTGGCCCACCAGGCGAGGCGATGGCAATTGGGGTATCCACCAGGTCTTCAGTATCCAATCTCTACACTTAATGAGCAGATAGTTTTAATGAGCAGATAGTTTGACTCCAACTAATATTACTTTTCCCCTACTAACCTAGAACTAACAGAAAGAATTACTAGAGGGAAACAATTATATACCAATTATCTGACCAAATGATCTAAATGTAACCTTTTTATATTTCAGAAAACAAAAATCTACTGACCTGAGGTGCATGGTATCTGACGGAAACGACAACCTCATTAAACGGAGCAAAGAAGAAGAAGAAGAAAATAGCGTGCGTGAATGCACCTGTTGGCAGCAAGGGCTCCTGAGGCAGAACAATAAAGGAGCGTGCGTGAACGCCTACTGTTGACAGCAACTTCCCCTAACACTAACAATTTAACAGTGATGTTAAATACCGTATTAACAGCAAAGTGAAAAGGACACTCTTTCTCAATAGGCAACATAACTGTCTCTGAAGTAATAGTAAATTTGTAAGACAGCACAATGCCAGAAATTACAAAGGACTTTTATAGCGACGGTGAAGACCGAGCTATGATGGACTGCTAGGCCCTCCTTACCTATGAGACGACTGGCGACTTCTGGCGGGATCCCTATCCATTCAGGCCCAAATCCACTATACTCGGTATGTGAATAATGCTTCCAATCAATTGGTCTAGTATAGTGTTTTTATACAATTTCTATTGTATAAGTATCTAGTCACTCCTTTCTCTACGATCCTTAACTTAAAATTACCTGCCAGTATTATTATAACTATTTTAATTACTTGCTCCCTAATTACTCATTCACTAATTACTTATTCCTTAATTACGATTTGATTCCACAATGGTTATTTCTATATAAATTTCATCATATTAAATTTCCGTTCATATTCTAAATAATAGACTAACCTTCCAGTTACTAAATTTCTCTGTATTTCAATAAACCCTACCATTTCTTTATTCCATTTCAGGCGATGGTTAGCGGGGCTGCAGTTCAAGCTTTCGTCGCTTACCCCCGTACTGCTCCATTACAATTGTTACCAAAATAGTCAATTTTATAGCCATATAAAACTCACTCAGTTCATTGTAAATGTGGATAGAATCAATATACAGGGTGGGGCGTAAGTTTGGAAGCAAATGAAAGTGCATATTATAATCCAACGAAAAATATATTTAATAATTTACAGTTATGTATTATTACATAAGGGTTTTAAGAATTCAAAAATCATAAATTTATTCAAAATGTCCCTTCTTGTTTTAATAACAGCCTCAAATCTCCTCCGAACTCCTCCTACTGCGGCACGCAACTGTTCTTGTGAAATTTCCTTCCAAGATCTCTGGAGCGAACGCTTTAAATCATCCACACTGCGATGGAATTTACCTCAGGCCTTTGATTCAAGAATGGACCATACTGAAAAGTCCATAGGATTAACATCTGGGGAGCAGGGAGGCCACATTTCTTTGGACCAAAACCGTGGAAGATGGTCATGGCACCAGTTTTGAGTGACATTTGCAGTATGTGAAGTCGCGCCGTCTTGCTGAAATGTCCATAGAGTGTCATTACCGAAGTGATCCTTAGCTAACTCCAACATTGGCGTCAAAATATTCTCAATATAACATTTAGCATTGATTTTGGCGCCTTGTTCCACAAAAATTAAAGGAGATCTCCAAGTTTCTGAAACGGCGGCCCAGACCATCACTGAAGCAGGTTTCATGGTTCTGTGGACAGTTTTTTGGTTGTATGGGATGTCTTTTGCACTTTTACCAATTATTCTGTCATTCCTCCGGTTGTGAGCCATTTCCAATGTGAAATTTTTTTCGTCAGACCAAACAATTTCACCAGCCGTGCCAGAATTCAATTCTCTCAGAAGTGCTTTGCTTCTCTCCGATCTCTTTTTCTTTACAGCTTCTGACAGAGTCTGTCTCTTTTGGAGGGTGAAAGAGGACATCTTTAGGTCTTCTTTGACAACTCTTCTCATTGTTCTGGGACTCACATTAGCTGTTTTGGCTAACAATCGATTGACCTTTTCGGGTTCCTCCTGATCTTCTCTCGGGCACATTTTATCAGTTGTTTGGTGCGTTGTGAGCGTGGTCTACCACTTCTTGGACGATCAGTCAAGTCTCCTCTCTCATTAAAACGCTTCACACACTTCCAAACAGTCGATCTCGCTATTGAGAGAGTCTTTGAAATGACGGAATCTCACTTCCCGGCACGGTGTAGAGCAATAATGGCTTCTCTTTTGTCTGATATTTTTGAATTGACTAAATTTTTGTAAAAAATAACACTGCCACGTCATAATGTAGTGTCTCTACTATAGTTCAAACCCTATCACCTACTTAGGAACTTATTTTTAAGAATTATATTAATGTTTGAAAAATTGCTTCCAAACTTACGCCCCACCCTGTATAATATAGCTTAATAAATGCGTATCATTTCCTTTCTTGTTTAAGAATAATGGATCATAACATTAAATTACCAAATTACAAAGTTTTGGAAACTATTTTAGGCCCACCCTAATATACAGGCAATAAATAGCTACATTTTATTAAAATACAATAACATTTCATCATCACAATCAGAATCCATTGATTGAGGCTGACAAATTAGCTGCAGTTTATCATTTGTCATCTTCTCATTTCGCTGCTGTTCATTTTCACACACCTCAAATATTCTAATATCTTCCTGGTCCATCCCTTCGCTGTACGACACTTCCAAAATGTCGCACCTATTGTACGCCAACTCTACCACCTTCGAGTTATTTTTTGTACAGTCATCCAAGTGAATCATGTCGCAGAGAGAATTCTCACCGCTGTATTCCATTTTGGAACAATACATCAAGTACATTTTGTGAATTGTATTAATTTCATTTTATATTACGCAAACTCTTTTCTCTGATAGTACATCATCACAGCGACTCTTTTCTCTGATAGTACATCATCACAGTGACTCTTTTCTCTGATAGTACATCATCACAGTGACTCTTTTCTCTGATAGTACATCATCACAGTGACTCTTTTCTCTGATAGTACATCATCACACTGACTCTTTTC